>JABXJD010000013.1:4620000-4937500 GCA_013375575.1 Percina caprodes
CTCAGCCATTTCTCCCGAGGTCCAGTTCTAAACAGACTCTGTCAGGGTATGATGAAAATAAAATGATTCATGTTGGCCCCCTCCCCACTTGTTTAAAGTAATGAGATTCCATATTTCAACTGGCTTGACAGATGGATTGGAAATTAAAAGCCTTAGATAAGTAATGCCTTTTTGATGTTGGACTGTGAATAACTCACACAGGCTGATTGATTCCAAAACTCTTGTGACAAAGTGCACATGCTGTACAGCGGACAACATGCCCATCCCACTATATGTCACACAGTATAGTTAATTTGGAGGGTCCGTCTCAAAGACGGCACTTTCGGGGAAGCCTTATTCTCATTCATTGCAGCACATTTGAAATGTATAGGGTCGATATTTACAGGAGTGGTTGTTGCCAAACCAAGAACAGAGGCAATGCATTATGTAGGAGTAGGCGTTTCACCTTGGAAGTAACGGTAGTGCAGCATTAGTTTGAATTCAATGGTATGCTGCATTTGCCATCTTTAAAGTGTATAATGTACAGTTGGATTTCAACGCTTTTGCTGCATTGTGTCTGCTCTATATAGTTCAAATGAAGTACAACACATCAGCAAAAAATCTAAATCAAGAACGTAGGTATCAGGTATTTTGCACAATCAACTATATTTCCCTCAAACTTGAACATTCCTCTGTAAATGCCTTTTCTTCTCTTTGCATCTCCTCTGCTGTGATTGGTACAGATTCAGTAAAGGAAATCAATAAGGGATAACAGCTTTAACTTACTTACTTTAAATTTACCTCAAGGGAATTCTTACTGAAAGAAGTAAAAGCGGCCATCATTTTATGCATTTTATTTTAGTGTTCTGTATTCATCTGAGCTATGCACATTACATAATTTCTGCATATGACCTTTGCTTGTGGTGTAATTCTGCTCCTTTTCTCCAGAGCTAAGTGCACTTTCATTACATCAGCACCTGCAGTCAATTTGTGAGAACAGACAGCTGTCTCTTGCTTTGGAGGAGACAGAGTGAGAATATCGAACCGGCTCATTCCACGAAGAGACAACACCACCAACATAACAGTGATTCATCAAAAAAGTGCTTGACGAGCAGAGTTTTCACTCTGCTCTCTTTTTTCCATCAAAAATTTCAGAAAGTAATGCCCCATATATGAAGCAGAGGTGTGCCTGTATCTGAATGAATGGTATTAATGGTAATTCATGCTGTCACCTGCTGCTGAAAGACAGAATTTTAAAACATGTGACCAAGTGATGGATTATGCCAATGTGTGTACTAGAGGTCATATTGATTGGGGTTGTAACAGGTAAACTCCTATTTTTAGTTTCTGACCCAACTCCCCCGGTGCCACACATACCTATGTGATAAGGACTGATAAGGATGTAAACTCATCAGGGGGAAAAAGGTGACAAAGATGCCCCTCACAGGAAAAATTTTCAGATGTATTTATATAATTATCCATCCATCCATCCATCCATCTTCATCTTCATCTTACCAGATGCCCGAACCACTTTAACTGGCTCCTTTCAACGCGAAGGAGCAGCGGCTGTACTCCGAGCTCCTCTCGGATGACTGAGATTCTCACCCTATCTCTAAGGGAGACGCCAGCCACCTTCCTGAGGAAACCCATTTCGACCACTTGTACCCTGGATCTCGTTCTTTCGGTCATGACCCAGCCTTCATGACCATAGGTGAGGGTAGGAATGAAACCTGACCGGTAGATCGAGAGCTTTGCCTTCTGGCTCATCTCCCCCAAGACCCCAAGGTAAGGACTCACTCCCTACCTGAAGAAAGCACTCCATCGGTTTCCTGCTGAGAACCATGACCTCAGATTTAGAGGTGCTGATCCTCATCCCAGCCGCTTCACACTCGGCTGCGAACCGATCCAGTGAGTGCTGAAGGTCACAGACCGATGATGCCATCAGGACCACATCATCTGCAAAAAGCAGCGATGAGATCCCGAGCCCACCGAACTGCAACCCCTCCCCACCCCGACTACGCCTCGATATCCTGTCCATAAATATTATAAACAGGATTGGTGACAAAGCGCAGCCCTGGCGGAGGCCAACCCTCACCTGGAACGAGTCCGACTTACTGCCGAGAACCCGGACACAGCTCTCTTTGGTCATACAAAGATTGGATGGCCCTGATAAGGGACCCCCTCACCCCATACTCCTGCAGCACCTCCCACAGTGTCTCCCGGGGGACCCGGTCATATACGCCTTCTCCAGATCCACAAAACACATGTAGACTTGTTGGGCATACTCCCAGGCTCCCTTTCTTGTGATTCTTGCGAGAGTGAAGATCTGATCCGTGTTTCCACGACCAGGACGGAATCTGCATTGTTCTATTTATATAATTACTACAAAAATAATGTGAAGACATCAGTTCAGGGCACAAGTGCAGAGCTGGGTCCAACCATTTTGTATTTACTCACACAATGTTGTCATGACATTTTTATAAACAGAACTTCTTGGTGCATGTATGTGAAAATAAAGTACTTCTATCTAATTAATTAATGAATTAATGTGTTTTTAGATCTTTACAGCTACTGCAACTACTGTTAGGTCAATTAAAAGACAGGGCTTAGACATGTTCATAAATTAATTTCACAACCACTACAACTAAAACAACAACAACAACAACAACAACAACAACTGTCACAAGGTCATTTCAATTCAACTTTTGTCATTTGTCCCTTTCTCAAGCGACGTCATTCGGCTAACAAGCATTCTGTTCAACTACACCTTAAGTAACATACCAGTAGTTCCATTTCAGCTAAATTTGTACACCTTTGTCTCATGAATTAGTCTCATGTTCCAAAACAAATCCAACAGCAAATTGTTTATTCATGTCGTGGTTATTACAGTTTTAGCCTTGCTAATATTATCTTAGCATAAAGCAAATGGAACCATCAGCTAGTAAAAACTAAGTTGGCTCTTTGGCTGAGAATCTCAACTTTTGTCGTAATTGTCAGCAAAACTGTAACGTCAGTAACGTTAAACCTGCCTACCCAGAGCAATAATGTCATAACGTCATACAAGTGGAATTTGAAATAACAAGTGCGCTAGCACTATGCTAATTAGGAAATAATAAACACCTAGTGTTACATCCAAATGGTGATAGCTAGCTCAGAACAACTCAACCTTATCAGGCTAATTAACACTTCCAAGCTTGACATATGGCCATACAAGCCAATTAGGTTATCATGACGCTTTTGTTAGAGAAGATTACCCTGAGGGGAGGCACAAGGGGAGTTAAAAACTGATTTACCTGAGAGCCTGGCTTTTGATATCTCAAAAAGTGTGATTCTCATTTCATTCCACGTCACTGTCCAGGCCGACCCGACGAAAAGGTGACAAGTGTGCATCCTTGGATAGAGAATACATGGAGTGTTTATGAATGAAGGAATATTTGAGTATTGGCACAGTTTATATGCAACTGTACATTCCTTTGGCAAGTTAGATTACAGGCTACAGGGTCACTTCACAACTATTGATTCAAATTCAACCCCTGATGATTTTCCCTTCTTCATTTTTCTAAATGGGAAGCTGAAAACCCAGTTTGTGGATATGACTGATGTTTGAGCAGCCATCCTCATTAGGACCACAGGTGTGTACTGCCATCACACTCCCCTGTTGTTTCCTGGCTTAATTTTCTGTTGTGAAGGAAGCATATTGGCTGTTACAGAGAGCTACACATCTTCTGCTTGGAAACCAAAATAAGTGCCATACTGCAAAAGAAAGGCCAATAAAAAAGGATTTACCAAGTCAACAAGACTATAAGTTCTGTGTGTGTTTCCCCAAAAATTAGAGAGTTGCACAAATAATCCATCACACAAACAAATACGTACAAATGAATAAATAAAGATGGATTCCAGGAGCTGCCCGCCGTGCTTAACTCTTCTTTGTGTCTCTGAGAAACAGTGGGCACCCTCATTAGGCACAGGGACGACATCTAGTTATTCATTACCCGCTCCATGCAAAGCCCTGCTATTAAAACTCTAAAAACCATTAGAGAAATCCATAATGAACCCCACCAGCAGCAGGTGCACATGGGGGGCTGGCTCTTGGAGATGACACAAACAACATTGCTACATGACAGTTTGGGACTCTGTTGCCCATTAGCACCACCAGCACCGCTGCCTCCACCACTACCATTCTGGTGTAGTTTAATGCTGGGGGGTTTGCAGTAGCTGTTGGCTGGTTTTCCAGGCATGTCCTATTCCAACTTGCTTCATTTGACATGCAGTGCAAGTCAGTGAGGCGCTGGTTGTTGGCTTAGCATGGAGGTGTTATGGCGTTTTTCCATTACATGGTACATGTGTTGTTTTTTTATTCTCGGCATGTGGCTGTTGCCACAGTCAGAAGGCAAATTTAGTTTCAAAAGAAACCAGAGGCAGCAAAAAAAACACCACTGGATAAGCTACCCCTGTCTGTCGTTAGCAATGATGACGCAGTGATTAGTGACGATTCTCTCTGATCAATCAATAGTCTGCTGGTTTTCATGTCAGCTCCCTTGGAACCTCGACTGAGGTGGTACTTAAAAAAAGTACCTGTTAGTAGGTACCAGGGATTTTTTATTGTAATGGAAAACCAAAAAAGGCGAGTAGAGTCGAGGCAGGTACCATGTATTGGAAAATTGCCATTAGTCAAACTCCAGCCTGTTTACTGAAAGGAGTTCAAACCAAGATCAGCTAAACATGCATTATGGTAGATCGATACTGGCTGAAGAAGGGAACAATGAGCTTGATATTAGTCTGGTTTCTCTAGCAGCGGCACTTGGCCATTTAAGATTTCCCTTCCTACAGCGTTTTCCCCCATCTCTGCCACAAGAATAAATAACTGCTAGAGGGGAGTTGTTCTTCTGTGGTACCACAGATTGATCTGGTGTGAATCTGGTCTGAGTCTAAATAGGCGAACATCCAGAGACCAGCTGGGGCAAAAAAAGAAAATCTGTGAGAGAGAGATACAAATGTGTGTTTGGACTCCTGGGTCTTGGCTCCCCATCATTATAACCTTAGTCATACTTCATACTTCCTTCCCTTTTATCTTTGACACACTCCATCTGTTTCTCATCATGTGAAACCCCAATATAAATACAGTGCTAGGCCTGTGTAGTGCACAGGGCACTTTGTTTAAGATACAGCTCTAGTACATTTGTACATATATTTGGTTAGAAGGTTTAAAACTTCATCTCCAAAGATTACAGTACCAATCAAGTAGAATGAGAAAGCCGGCGGTGTTACTGAATATACTGTATACCACCCTAAATCCACATACAAACTGAATGACAGACGCCACAGGCAACTCCCCAGTCTGCAAACCCTTCTATGTCAGAACACAATGGTCACATTGACCTCCAGGGAGTGCATGGTTCAAGAGCAACTGACCCCAAAATTCCCCATCAAACACAAAAGCAAAACAAGTGTTTTCATACAGGGGTCACATTTTACGCAGAGAACCGCCCTGCGTTTAGCCTAGTCAACCTGCAAGGTGTGTGGGTAGATATAGGAGCGATCTGTGGGGAGATGGCCCTAGAAATAAAGTATGTCCTAGGTGGCTGTGATTGCCCCAGCGCAGTGTACCTCATCTCTTCTTCCTGGGTATGCAACCATGAAGTCAATCAGCACGACACCAGGGCATCAATCACTCAAGCTCCCTTTGGGGTGACCTGCTTGCTCCTGGAAAGCATATAGAGTAAAAAAAAGCAGCATATATTGCAGAAAAGGGCAGTGGGTATGGGGTAGGTTTGTTCCAGTCTATTTCTAGCAGGCTGCACAATGCAAGTTATCAAGGCAATGCATTTATAAGTTTAGTCTACTTTTTTATCTCATGGGTCCCTATATTATATTTTTTGATTAAAACAATTTCCAGGAAAGAGTAACAACGCTACATTATGTCCAGATCCTCATATCTTCCTATTTCACATTGTGCTAAAAGATAAAAAAAAAAAAAAAAAAAAAATCACTCCCCCCCCTTTTTTTTCTCGATTATCTTGCATGCAGTTTTGCATCCTACTCCAAACAAATCTCCTGCTCCAAAGGGCCCTGGCCCCATTAATAATTCCCTCTCTAATCTCCCCCTTCCATCTGATCAGTTCTTTTCTTCACAGCCCCTCTCTATTTCTCACCTGCCCAGAAACTCCATCAACACCTCCTCCTCTCCCTCTGTTCAGGGTTCACCGCTTTTGATGTCCCGTTGTTAGCTTAAAATGAGCTTTAACAACTGTATAATCTGAAATAACATTGCCTTAGCCAATTCCTGGAAGGAAAGGAAGAGAAGACGAAGGAGAAGAAAGAATATGTTCTGAGCTAATGGATGTTCCCTGGATGTGTAATGTAATAATTTTGGTGAAAAGGAGCAGGAGAGTATAGGAGGAAGAAAAGAAAAAAAAAAGATGAAATGGATGGCTGAGTAGGGGAATAGATGAGTAGAGGTTAGGGTGAGAGGCAGCATGTGAAAGAGTGAGAAAGGAAAGAAGGGGAAAGCAGATGGAGCCAGAAAGAGGTTGGTCTGATTTAATCTATTCGCGAGCCTGTGGTTGCTCCTCTCAGACCCCTCTGACAGGCAGAAGGGATTTGGCCGACTGATCAAAATTATAATCTCATGCCCTTCTGACATCACATTGGCAGATGGCATGCATGTGGTCACTCTCCTGAGTTCTTCCTGCCAATGTTGCCATTAAACATGTGATAAGTGAACGTGCTTGACTTGGCCTTACTTTGAGGCCATGGCGCAACTTTATTTCCTTTCTTTCACCCTGGAATTATTACTTACACAGTCTTTACAGAAGACTTTATGAAAGAGCCAACTTTAAAATATTCTATGTCTGAATTGTTGATGTACCCAGAGTTTAAATGTATCTCTGTGAAGCTTGCATGCTTGGCTGGAACTTCCTCTGATGTTTAATTCATAATCATTATGCAACTCAGCACCGGACTAGCCTTTGCTCGACCTCAGTAATCTTTAAGGATTTCATTATTAGAGATAGCAATCTCCGATGCTGCAACGAAAAAGGACCATGCTCTAATTCACTCTTCCATGACTCATCATTACACTCTAGAGCCTCAGCAAGTAGCTGCACCGCCTCTTTGCAGCCCTCATCAGGACTAATTCCCATTTCCTTCTTCCCCTTACCTTGCATTAAGTAGCTGGGCCTTCCTCCCTCTCCCCATTCAAATCCTTGGTGTTGGATGTCACTAACAGCACTTACTGGTCCTGCAATACAGCAAAGGAGCCTGCAGCTGCCTGGCCGCCACTCCCTGGTGTGGTCAGAGTAGGAGGCCTATTGTGGCCAAGCCATTGATCGAGAGGAGTAATGGATCTGGCTTAGGCTGATAATGCATGATGTAATTGTCAGAGGAGTTTAATTATATGCTTATTACATGAGGTACTGCGCATTCACGCTCCCTCCCCATTTACTGTGAAGACCATAAGGAAAAATAAATACAAAATAAATCATGTGTCATTTAAGGGGAAGATTTCAGGCTATGTACTTCCATTTGAGTCGGTGGACAAAGATTGAATTGTTAACCTATACGGTAAAAACAACAACACTAATATTAAGTTATAATAATAGAAACACTGCATTTGACCATTATAATCCAGTATAATTGTAGTTTTGAGATTCCAGATGCCATATTTGCAGGTATCTCCTGTTTACCCATTGACATTGAGGAGTATGAGGGTCCCAGTTAATCTAAAATTTCTATCATGGCATGCAGCCTTTCCATCCCTCCATCCCTCCAGGCCATGCTGAACCATAATGGTGGCCTCATCGCATGTCTGAGTGCATACGCTACACAGAGCAATGCTTTTCAATTACCTGCACTGGAGCCCTAGATGAAAATACATAGCACATATTTCTGAGGCAACATGCTTAGGTCAGACGCACTGAGAAATAAAATATACCTTATGTCATTTAATTTGACAGTTGTCCTTTCCAAGCTATTGAATAGAGGTCGCCACATGTGCAGCTACGGTGGCGTGGTTGTGTATAGTGTGTGTGCGCAGTCAATGAAGACGTGTTTACCAATTAAGACATTCATGCTGGGATTTAGCTTTGAATAAAAAATGTAAAGTGATAAAACAGTATGAATCCATGCAAACATCCCTGAGACATTATTTACCTCAGGAGAGGGGTGGGGGGAACATAACATAGCCCTTTCACCTCATCATCACCTGGGTGAGAAAAAAACCACATGGTTTAAGTTTCTGTATCCTCTACAAGCAATCCATAATGATTTTAACTTCATTATTAGTAGCTGACCTGAATGTTTACAACTTCCTACATGGCTTTTAAGGTGCTAACTAGCATTCCAGGCAGAAAAAAAATAAAAAATTGTAAACACTCAAGACAGATTTATTGTAGGGAGGAGAAATACAGCAGCTAACATGTAGAGACAAACAAAATAGATCAGATATGAAATAAGAAGACCACTTTTCAAGTCTCAGAGTAATTGTACAACATGCTGGATCAACGGCAACTCCCCACATATTAAAAAAAACTAAAATAAAAAAACTCTTTGGACAACAGCTTATTTCACTGTTAAAGTCTAGTCCTAAATTACCCCCCACTGATTCATAATGTGTGAGACAGAAATGTGTCAGCGCTGCACTAAGTCGTGCCAGGCAACGCTCAGGCCAGTTGGTACGTGGGGTTCAGACCGCAAAATAAATCCCATTAATCATGTTTTTGGTGGGGAAAGGAAGAAAGAGAAGGGAGGGAGGAAGAGGAGGGGTTAGAAATCTCCTGGTGTCCGCCCATGTCGGAGGCTGCATTAATGAGCTTCAAGTAGGGAACAGAGGCTGAGGCCGGGTCTGTAATGGTGTCCGCCTGGAATAGATGGGGGTGTGTGTGTGTGTGTGTGTGTGTGTGTGTGTGTGTGTGTGAACAAGATAGTTAGAATACATGGGGTTGTTTGTAAGGGGTGAAACAGGACACCTCTGGTCTCTCACATACTAATCATAGAAGATCACTGGCTCTGACTGCTACAGTCCGCTTTATGCATGTGCCTCCCTGCACAACATCCAACTGGGCTGGCATTGTTGTTTACAAAAGTTGGCAGATACCCAGCTATACATATTCTGTGTTTCTGAAATGGAATCAAAAGGTGCTCTGACAAATATAAGCATTCGCCTGATTTCACATACAAACTTTGAAAAACAGAAAACAGTGAGGCATTTGAACTAAAACATAACATCCAGTCCCTTGTGAACATTACTTTGGAGGTTACACTCTAGCCCTATTTGCAGCATTTAGCAATTAGGTGGAAATGCTCAGATCAAATATGGAACAACAAACACTAGCAGTTATCTTTTTATAATCTCATGTATGGAAATGAGTGTTTGATTTTCTCCTCATGCAAATGAGATTTTCATTTAACCAAAAAAAAAGATCTGGGGCTTGGCAGAGCGTTGCAAGCTTGTCTATTGTGTCCTCCCCACACAGAAATAAATTATGAGTACCTAAATAGCATTTCATATTTGAGATAATTATAGTGCTGAGAGAGAGAGAGAGAGAGAGAGAGAGAGAGAGAGAGAGAGAGAGAGAAAAAAAAAACAACACTTTGTTTTCTCTTGCAAAGATCAATCATAATTGGGCAGGTACACACAATCGCAGGGGTAATTTGATGACCCATTTCATTTTTGGATCACGCAGCCCAAATCTCTCTGCTCCTCTCATGTGTGCTGCTCTGTGTGTACAATACAAACTCTTATTATCAAAGGCCCTCTATGCTGATGGCACAGCACACATCTGCATTATATTTTACTGTATACTACTTCAATAAGATATCCCAACTTTTTTTTATTACTTCCTATGAAAAGAATAGCAGGTTGATTCACTTTTCTCTCTTTCTGGCTCTACTTGGAAGCCGGTTTGCATTTTCAAATAGCAGAAAAGTAATTCTGAAATCCTTATCACAGTGTCTGAGTTCAGAAGATAAGGGGTTACTCTGCAGAGCAGCCGCCTATGCACCGCTAATGAATGTTCCGACAGCAGATTGGTGAATGAGGCACCAGATATGTCATTAACAATGACTAGTGTACACATAGAGAGAACAAATGTACAGTGCATTATATAAACACAGAGAATACGTGTACTGTGCATGCACACACACACACACACACACACACACACACACACACACACACACACACACACACACACACACACACACACACACACACACACACACCTTATGTAAGTTCCCTCCCTTGACTTCTTCACACTCCCTGTGGGCTTTGTGAACAGTACAGAGTTGCTGTCTTTAATGTAATCTTGTGGACTCTGGGGGAAAAAGGTCAAGGCTCTCAAAAAGACAAGAGATGGGAGGAGGTCATTCAAAGTTACGTCTGAAAGGGGATTTGAAAAAGACTACCACAACCAAATGATCACAAAGAGATGAATGGTTGAGCCATGCCACCTTAGAGTACAGTGATATGCCTGTCAACATGTTTGCACACATCTTGTACATGGCAAAGAAGCTTAGAGTGGCGTCTCTGTGGTCTTAAAAGCGCTAAAAGCTAAATCAGCAGGTGCAAAGATGACGGAACAAGCGCAGTGATGTGTGTTTTTACCGTCCCGTAATATGACCGTTTACTGACCACCTCAGAGAATCAAACACAGAGATATGAGTGTATACTGTCCCCACAAAACGAGAGTGCTGAGATTTATGCGGAAACCTTTGAGAGCTGCTGGATGTGTTTACTAGTGGATTTCCACTGTACTAATTCTGCAGGCCTCTACACACTCACAAGTATCAATCTTCTCTGACCTGGCCTAGAGTCACATCCTCCCAGAGGAAGTAACTCTCTCTTTCTTCCTCCCTCTCTTTCCATCTGACTCCCTCTCCTTTCCTTATCGTTTTCTCTTACTTGGCCATTTTTATCCCCCCCTTATCTGTTCTCTCATTCCCTTTGACTCACTCTCCTTCACGTCACCCACCCTCTTCCTCCATTTCTCTTTCTCCATCTGACCTCATCCCTTCACTAAATCTTTCTCCTGTCAAGTGATGCTCCAGGAAAGCGGAAGTTGTGAACTTGTGAGGAGTAAGACCAATAAAACAAGGACAGGCTGAACGATCTACCCAGAGAGACAATGTGTTTTGTGCTGTGGATGGGCACCGCGGGCCATAAATCCTGACATCCGGGCCGTCTGCTGGGCAGAGGGCGTCGGCCGTCATCATCATCGTCGTCCTCATCAGGAGGGTGAAAACGAGTCACTGTATAACGGTTACGTCAGCCGTCCCATCACTGCCAGCAGAACAGATAAATCCATATTAGCAGGAGTGAGGAAAGAGACTTTGATGCATGTTCATAACGGAGTCGCGCCAATGAAATATGAGCGGGCTGTGTCATATATGTCATGACAACATACTGTAGAGGGGTTTTCATATGAGGGAAGCGTATACACTGGATAGGACGATATTATCATAAGCTGTTGATAAATGTGATTGGCGACTGAGCAGAAGCATAATATGCAACCTCTGAGAACTGTAACACATCTTTGACCTTTTATATGACTCTCCGTAATGATCCATGTTATTGTAGATGCATCTACTGACAAATGACAGATATGCAGATCTGAATCACAATATACAGACACACACACACACAGTGTCCTGTTGGTACAAAAAAACATTAAATGACACTAACCAGAGGAACTTTTTAGAGGGAGATTGTGTGTGTTCGGGTGTATGTGTGGGTTACGAGAAGCCACACAAAATATTTTATTTATATTCCATACATAAATAGTAGGCTGTTTGGTCCCGTCCCAGCAGTCTTCATATTTCCTGGTGACATTATCAGCTGTCTACATCGTGTGCAGAGCGGGAAATAAATTGCATTTTTGCCGTTGGTTCTGTGGCTGCAGACGGCAGGAGGAGCATTATAATATAAAACATGAATAAACAAAATCACTCATGAGCAAATGTGCAGGAGCATGGGGAGGTAATCTCCTTTAGGCATGGTCCTTGAAATTAACTCAAAGAATCTGCACATGAAACGTGTTAAGAAGATTAATCAAATATTTCTCCTCCCCTCCATCCCCACAACTTCTGCTTTCATTCAAAGTTTTTTTTCTTCCCTTTTTTTATTCAAACATTATGGTAATTACTTATTATTGTGCTTACTTGAGGAAGATTGCCTGGCCACAGGTGAATCGGAGTGAGGCAAAGGATAACGCTTGGTGTGTGTGAAACTCTCATATCTTTTCTAATGTGGCTTAGGATAGACATGAGTTTGCCAAGTGTGAGAGATGTGCATGGCAGCGAGCAAGTGAACTAGGCAGATAATACTTTTAAAGTAAAGTGTTTTAAATGGCAAAGTTTTCTTGTGTCAAGCATCGGAACAATCTCATTGGGTATATCATAATGCATCTTGTGTCCCAGTGGTAAAATTTGCAAGATAAACATTCCTTGTATCTTGCATCTCCATGCAGTCATCCATCAATTACAGGATATGATGCATGCTTTGTTCAGGAGCTGCAGTTCAAGAATACAGGATCAGATGCCACTCATACGTCCTTCATCTGAAATGGCTGTCAGACATGAGTGCAAGTAAATCACTCATCTGTCCATGTAATCATGCAAATTTGTATTATCCTTCATGTCCCGCACAGCTCTTGTCACTCATTTATGCATGTTTTCTTCCTACCTCATCGCCCACATCATGTCCGACAAACGCGGTTTAAAAATGTGTTTTTTTGCTACAGTATGTAGAGAACATCAGTCTGCGGGTCTAAGATCTCGACAACCAGATGGATTGCTCTGAAAGTTGGTGCAGACATTCAGGTCCACCAGAGGATGAATCCTAATAACTTTGGTGATGTCGTGACTTTTCATCTAGCGCCACCCACAGGTCAAAATGTCTAATTCTGCAGTTCATGACATACTACTTGAAATAATTACATCATTTCAATCATCCTATGCAGTACTTTGAGATTAATGTTGTCAGAACATGTTAAATGTTAACATGCTAACATTCTGTCTGGTGTGTAATGAGTATTAGAACCTAATGCTAACATGGTATGTACAATACATACCTGTCTTTTTTATTATTTAAAATAAAAGGGACAGGAGCCAGACCAGAAAGAGTCAACAGTTTTAGTAGAAGGTTAGTATGCACTCAAATGCTGTACTCAAAAGTTATACAAACATATGGACACAAAAATAAAAACACCACAACTGTATGATGTACTGTATATTGTTATGAAATTCATATTTAATTGTATAATTGAAAGCTTACATATATGGCAAACAGAGAAGTACTCTATAACCACTACCTAAAAACATTACAGCTATAAATAAGTCTGAAAATCCATCCAGAAGGAGCAGCCAGTGTGACGAAACAAGCATCTGCGGCCTTCAGTTTCATATACAATCTAGGCAAGGTGACAGAATTTTGAGAGGCAAAGTCACACTCAGACCTTGGAATATGTTAGGTTATGGTTTCAGCAGAGAGTATGGCTATTGGTATGGATATAGGGGAGAGGGAAGGAGAGGCTGTGTTTGTGAGTGTCCCCAGTGACCAAAGTGTGTGCATGGCGTATCAGTCTGTGGCCTGGTCTGGTCCGCGATGACTGATGAGTTGGCAGTGGACCTTGGAGGTTTGGGTGATAGCCTTTCAGTGTGTGATTCACGGGGACCGCCCTATGTACTGACATCCCCTCGCACTGTGATTGAGTTCACAATCGTGTGCCATTCCTTACCAAGTATATATGGCTCCCAAATAAATAAATGGCAGAATCATGAGATCGCACCTGCAGAAGCTGTAACAGTCTGGGATACCTCTGATACGGTGAGATTACCTGTAAAACTATATTACATTTATTTTATTTTGCTAGTCTGCTCATTCTTCTGAATACGTATTTTGTGGCTAGGTCAGTTTGATATTATCAACAGTGAAGGTAGATGAGTTGTAGATCCAGTAGCTTAGCCAAGCATACAGCTAGCGTGCTCTGTCAAAAGTAAAACAAAAGATCAGCCTACCAGCACCTTTAAAACTCATTAATTAACACATTATATCTCATTTGTTAACAAAAATCTAAAAGTCAAAACAAGTTATGGAGATTTATGTGCCATGAAAAAGTCCAGCACATAAAAATCTTTAGCTAAGATAAGTTCCTGCTGATTGCCTGCCAACATCACATAACAATCTGAATCTCCAAAGTAACTAATAAATAATGCTGTCAAATAAATGTAGTGGAGTAAAAATGGACATACTCTAGTAAAGTAAAAGTACCTAGTTACGTTATTTTAGTGTTCATAAGTGAGCTTTATGTGTGCTAGTAGGCTGATTTTGCTTCCAGAGCCAGGCTAGCCATTTCCCTCAGTTCAGTCTTTATGCTAAGCTAACCATCTCCTATAATTAATATAGAGATATGAGAGAGACGGTATTGATCTTCTCATATAACTCCCAGCAAGAAAACAAATGAGCATATTTCCCAAAATGTGGAACTACACTATTCCTAAACACTGATCTGTTGCACTGAATGTAAAAAACCTAGATAGCCCCTTGCTTATCAAAGATGTCATCTTCTGCCTTTGAACAGTTTGTGCTTGTTTGTCCTCTGACTCCTTCACTGTTGACCTAAACACAGCTGATGTCAGCATCCTTGTTATCAATCTAATAGTCATCTTCACCGTCTACCACTTTCTTCTTCTCCTCCCTCTGTCATATTATAATAGGTGAACTCTTTAAAACCACCAGGTCCCTTAAAAGAAGACAAGCTGATTGTCTTTCCTTGCACACATACCTCTGGCGGACCATTGGATATCATGTTAAAAGAGGATTTGCAAAAATAACTCTATAATCTTCAACAGCCAATATCAGGGTGACGTAATTGTTGCTGTTAGTGAGGCAATATGGAGGTGAGTCATTCCTTAGTGAGAATGGGGTCTTAGCCAAAGTCTATAATCAGATAAGCCTGTTTGGGCTAATGAATGGGCACATTTGAAGATGTCATCTGAGATTTCTCTTCCTTATGTAAATGGTAACAGGACATTGTGAGGAAGGGCACACAAGCTTATCAACATAAAACCATTAGAGTCAATAAAGGAATGAGAGAATATAGAGTTTTACAATTCATATTATATTAAACCTTGTACAGATCCACTAGCAACCTTATTATACACACAAGGCACATCAAAATGTCTTTGATGTAGTTGATAAAGACTTCCGGCCTGCATGACTATTCAGTCGCTGTTGCACTAATATCATAGCATCACTATCAGCACAGTAACATTTGTTTTTCACCAGAAGCCTTATTACCGGTCAAATTAGCTGTGCTTGAAATGAGTGAGAGCTGCATACTGAACTCTTCATCACGCCGGAGCAGTGGACAGAGATAGTGATCGGGGGGGAAAAAGCAGGACACACCGTCTGTCCAGACTTCAGATGTTCAATGCGAGGTTGCTCGTCTTATCAGTCCCCTGAAATGGCCTTCTAATTGGGGACATGTTTCTATGAAATGTATATAAATTGTCAGTAATTGCTTTTGTATGCATGAAAATGCAAATTTTCCTCTATAATGGCTATCAAGAGAAACATACAAACTAGTTCAGTGGGTTCCTGTATCATGGACAAGAGAACAATAAATAAATAAGGCCATGCACACAGTCCTAATGTTGAGCAAATGCAAATTTGAAATGGAACTAGTAAATCTCATCCTTTTGAGTGTTCCTATGGTAATTACTGACTAAAACACACATGACTGCGGCCTCTCCATCTCGTGTTCTCTCTCCAGAGAATAGAACATGGACATGAAATGAGGCATCAGAACACTTGTCTGAGGCAATGCACCCACTTGAGATGCTGACTGCTTGTGATAACTCCTGGGTTCAACGTCCCACAGGCAGAGCTTTGGAATAATCCATTCTCCATACAGATTTCTCCTACGGAAGCTGCTTTATCCCATTATCACAGACATTATACAAATGTATACGGCTGTAATCCACACACTTAGAGCCCGGTGCTTTTGGAAACAGCCATGTTGTCTATGACAAACAGCTTCTGATACAGTATAGCACAAAGAGTCACTCTGGTACAAGTCAGTACATGCACTGGAGGTAGGCCATGTTCACAACAATGTTCAATTTAAAGTTTGTTTGTTGTTTTGTGTGTATGTGTGTTTACGTGTTGGTGCAAATGAGATTTTGGAGCAAACTATTTTCTGAGGGAGGCATGTAGAAAACTCTCGGCTGTATGGGGGTGTTTAACATATCCAAGGTCTCCAGCAGAGACATACAGAGACACAAGCAGGTCACGGGGGATGCTGATAGCTCTGTGAACTCAGCAGGTGGATGAGCGCAAGATGTGATAACTAGATGTTCTCGATGAAAACAGTGGTGGAGCTGGTCTGTCCCTAATGTACTGTATTTGCCTAACAACACAGTAGGCAGCAGAGGTCTGGGTGTGATGAGGAAGAACCCCCCATCACAAACACACAATAAAGGCAGACATGCCCCATATACCCTCTAGGCCTTGTGACCCCTGAAAAAAAATTGTCATTACATCAAAGAAAGAAAAAGAAAATAATCATCCAGCTAATTATATTTTTCACAGCTGCTCATAATTGTGAAAATTGGTGCATACCAGATAGGCCTTTAGGTCTGGCAGAGCCAGTGCAGACATTGTTAAGGTGAAGCTTGCCAACTGATGGTGGAAATTGATGCTTCATTGGCTTGCACGGTGCTAAGGGAGACATCATATGCCGGCAGATGTGCACAGCTCACCACTGTCTGCCACTTCTATAATTGACATCTGCATGTAAGAGAATGGCAGCGGCATCAGTCTGTGCCATGTTTCAGGGAAATAAGGCAGAGAATAAGCAGAACACATCCTGAGAGGTTTGCATCAACTGTCTCTCTAATGCCTGTGAGTGCTCCGGCATTAATGGAACATATTATGCCTCAAATTATGGAATCATATACAGCAGCTGTTGATCCAATTTGGATGTGGTGCTACAGCTAAAACAAGTCCCTTGCAGGAAAGAACGTCTAGTTTCAGTTTATATGGCAAGATTCTTCAGCTGGCGTCCGTCGTTCATTTAATGACTTTATGCAAAAATCCTCCATTACTTTAGAAAGGATAAAGACATGCCTCTGAGGATAAAAGTGCATAACTAACTACAATACAATGATCAATAGAATAATGGAATCTTCAGAGGCCACTATATTCCAGTGATTAAATCCATATGATGCATCCTGTTATTGGTTCAAATCTTGGGCTACTGTATTCATTTAGTTGTGACAAACTGTCACAGAGTTGGCTGATGATTGGCTTAATATTTCTTTTCCTTTTTGCAATAAATTATATTTGCCTAGGCTTTTAAGTCCTCTGTTTTCATATATATATATATATATATATATATATATATATATATATATATAAAATCAAAGTCGCCAAACAAACACATTACAAAACTCTCAGTAATATATAATGTAGTTTAAAAGCACATGCAGAAAAGAGTATGCTTTATTTTCCTATCTTGAATTATTGCATATACACATGACAAAATTAACTTCTACCTACAACTGGGATTAAGCACAGCCACTGTAACTAATCAGATTTCTATGACGGAGAAAAATCATTGAGATTTACTGTTAGCTCCCTTCCATTTGGGGTTAACGAGTGTCTTCCACAGACTCCTCATAGCTATTTCATACCTCAGGGATTTGAATAATTCCCATTGATAGTTTCAAAATCTCAAATGAGGCAGGATTAATCAAAAGCAGAGAAAGTAAAGCTGATGAGAGTGAAGCGGCACATGAGGATGAGGATGTGCAAATGTGGAGGAAGGTGACTTGTTATACACAGTGGGCAACATATTCACATTATTTTAATGGCTGGTAGGGGCCTGTGACTCAAACAATGTAAGTAGCTTCATCCAAGAGCATAATTTTTAGAGCTCAAAGTGTGCTTCCCACTTTGAGGTTTAAATATGGGCTATTCATTATGGTGATGCTCAATTGAAGATAGTTATGTTCACTGTTACTTCTTTTTTTGAGCCAGAGGATAAAAGAAGTTTTTTGTCTGGTAGGTAATGTTCAGTATGTGAGAGCTTTCAGTTTGAAGCTGGAGTATATTACTCAATTAATTAGTAGATGAAAAAAAACATTCAGGTGAAATAAAAACATGTATGTGAAAGCATTTTCATTTTACTTGATTCTTATTATTGCAAGTATGGTCAACGTGTTTTAGACAGTTCAGATAACCACCATTATCTATCTTCCAACATCCATTCATTCATCTTAGAAAAGTCAATTTCAATATTCACAGCATGGCTGACGACAAGCATGTAGAACTTGAACGCTTGCAGGGTGGTAGCCCTATGTGGTTTGAGCATTGGTATTTAAGTTCTCTGGGATAAATCATTTACATCAATTCAGTTACTGATGAGGCATGAATACATATGGCGAATTCTGTTCAGACGTGATTTATTTTAATTGTCACACTGGGACCTGCTATTAGACTGCTACAGAATGGGTCACTGCATTAGAAAATTAAAGCAGAGGCTTTAATTTGAAATCTATTTGTAAATTCTGGCCTGTGGGATAAAGATGTGCTGAGCACATATAAATGCCCTCCCAGAGTGGCTTGAACTTTCTCTAAACTGGCAAACAGTCACATGGGTGCGTCGCTCTCCCTCTCAGGCGCAGTCTGCCACTGTGCTCAGTCTGAGGGAACTCAAATTAGGCTGCAGTAAAGGCACACGTCTTACATGAATGAGCATACATGTGCTGTGTGTAGGGTGTGAGGTTAGCAAGTGTGTGGCAAGCCAGAGGCTACTTATGTTCTGGCTTTCATGGGCTCCATTTCCATGGTTCATTTAATACTTTCCCTCATTCACTTTTGGGGATCTATCAGTGGAAGTTGTGGCTAGCAGTTGCAGATAGCAGTGATCCTTATACAACTTGGGAATTATGCAATTAAAGTTGCCAAACTACTGTGTAATCATCTAAACTGCTTACTGTGCATTAGGGTCCACTGATAGGTGATCGCTGCAGGGTAAAAAATATAAGTCTAACCGTCCAATTGTGTAGTTTGAGACCAAGAGGCGTGCTCCCTTGTGGCATGTTATATATACTTGCAGACAGGCCAGGACCCCCATAACCCTGTCTGACAGATTAGAGAGCACAGAGTAGGTTATAAAACCACACTTTCACATGGCCTTTTGTCTTTTGTTGTCATCAGTGTCTTCCCTTGCTTTGCTGTTTTATACAGTTTGGGAACACATTGATCCATACACACTGTACTTGCTTTAAGGGAGACACATAGGTCATGGTTCTGTTTAGACTGGAAAATATGACATTTCTTATATATAGTGAACTTTTTCCTGCCTTGCATCTTTTGGCAGCATGACCACATGAACTATTGATGACACGCAGGTTTGAACCTAAATATCTATAAGCGATGATACACTGAGAACTAAGAAAGTCCTTTCAGATTTAGTACTCTGAGTTGTGTAGGAGTAATATCACATTGAGATTGCAGAACAAATCACAACACTGTTAAAAGGTCCTGCTACAACGCAATGGAAAAGCTCCATTTTGTACAACTTTCTGACATTAAATACTTAATCCAATTATGCTCACCAAGTCTACAGTTCTTTGGTTTTCTAACCTTGTTGCCAGAGAAGGATGTTGATTTTGGACAATTCTGAAAAAAACACTATTCATGCTTTCTACAACTTTCTGTGCATAGCAACTGCTGTATGGTCAACGTTGGTTGGAATCTTGGTACGAAACAGTGGTTACAGTTAAACAGATGGAAATTGATTAAAGGTCTGGGAAGGGGCACAAACTCCCATCTCCTTGAATGTAAGATATTCTACATGTCCGTCCACCTCCACAGCCTGCAACCCTTATATAATGCATTGGACAAGAATTAGGATGTGAGGACTCATTCCTTAGGATACTAGGTTGGTGGACAGTGTGACACAAAATAAGTAAACAGTGATGTGCTGTTGTGAGCACAGTGATTGTTCTCAAGAACCCTGTTTGTAAAAATACAGTATCCTTACGTTTTAAAAAGCAACATATTGATATAATAATATGAAAGTATCAAAATAATGAAGGGTACCCTTTTATCCTTGATATAACATGTTTGTATGTAGTGCAAGCAATGCATACTACCCTCAGATGCAGCACAGTTACTCTAAATTGAGTAGTTTTTTAAAAAGTCATCTGCCCCAAACACACACCTAAAGCTCCTACTGCAGTAAATTTTTTTAACATATAAACAATAACCAGCCTTATTCAAAAGCACGTTTTATATGCATTGTGAAAGATTGATCATTTCCATCACAGCACCTGCACCGAGAAAAAGTACAGTTTCCTTTATTCTGTGACTTTGAATACCATCATATCATTTTTAAATAGAGCTATCTTTTCTTTCTCTTCTAAAGCAGAAATCACTTGCTTCCAAATGGGCTTTTTTTTGGATAATGATCAATCATGAGCAGAGTGAGCGGTGGGTCTGAAATAATGAGATCCTATTTCCCTTTCATTCTACCTTTGCCTTCCAATAGTAAAGTCAAGTTTAAGTAGAGATAGAGGATGATAGATTAGTTGAAAGGGTTTCTGTCGGGGGTAAAGAAGAAGAAACCAAGGAACAGCAGCTGTTCCATCAACCTTAGATAAAAGTGCTGCGTAATGCGCGCCCCTTTTGAAATGCTGTGGTACCTTTAGATCCCCCATCGACATCTCGGCAAACGATGGAGAAAGTACAAATGAGATCATGACAATTGGAAAAATTCCCTGGAATGTCATTCAAATCTAAAAATAAAAAGCAAGGCAAATCAATTATCCAGTGTGTGGCCTACAAAAACAGACTGCATGAAAGCGCATGGAGCTCAAGAAACACAGCACTAGTAAGCATTTCAGGGCTTCTGAGGAATAGTAGTAATGATGGGCATGTCAATGTGTGTAAATCTTCAAATTGACATTTCATCATGTATGCTCTGCCTCCTTGTGAACTCATGAATCAGTGAACACAATGTCATGATTTACATATACTGTATACATATATGCTGTTAATGCTTGGGTTGCTTGATGTCAAACATTGCATCTTCCAATCAAACCTCTCCAATGTCTGATGACAAAGGGAAATAGAAATAATGAATAAAAAAAAGTCTGTTGTGTTCAAAAACCTGAAAAAAAGCCAACGTACTGCATCCTCCAAGCTCATATACTGACTTAAACAAGTTAGAGGAATTTTCCAACATTTTGATAAATACGCTTATTTGCATTTAGGTGGAAATTTAGATTGGATAATTGATACCACTCTCATTTTCGGTCTTCTGTATTTGTTGAATAGCAGCTGATTAGCTTAGCAGGCAGCTAGCCTGGCTCAGTCTAACTTTAACAACATACAGTACATCTGCCTACTAGTTTCTCAAAAGCTAATTTTATATCTATAGCTTTAGAGGTGCTGGTAGGTGGCTTTTGTTACCCTTTGACAGAGCTAGATTAGCTGCTCTCAGTCTTTTTGCTAAGCAAAGCTAACCAGCTTCTTTGTGTATCTTTATATTTACTGTATAGTACATATCTGAGAGTGGTATCATCTAACGCTCTGCAAAAAAATCAAATACGGTCATTTCCCAAAATGTCAAAATATTGCTTTAAAAGTGAGAAGAAAGGTCTTTTTGTACTGCCTTTTGGGGAACAATGTGTATAAGATGTAGTAGTACTGTACATGTTTTCAGAACGTGTAGTCCCTTTTTTCCCTTCCTTTCCCTTTTTTGCCTTAATTCATGTTGTTGTTTTGGCAAATGGCTACAGTAAAAAAATGACTCTTCAAAAACTCTATCAATTTGCATTAATAATAGTGACATCTGCTTTGATGCAGCCTGTCATCACTGTCCGACAGCTTTCCATTAGCGCAACTCCAGACGGCATTGAATATGTTCCTAAAAGTACTGTATAGTATTAAAGTGCTCATATTATGCTCATTTTTAGGTTCATAATTGTATTTTGAGGTTATCAGAATTGGTTAACATGGTTTAATTTTCAGCAAAGTCCATATTTCTTTTGTACTGCACATTGCTGCAGCTCTTTTTTTCACCCTGTGTGTGTGAGCTCTCTGTTTTAGCTACAGAGTGAGGCATCACACTTCTATTCCATCTTTGTTGGGAGTCGCACATGTGCAGTAGCTAGGTAAGAACTACTACCCAGTCAGAACTAGAGTATTTGGGCGTGCCATGCTAGCAGCTAGGCAAGCATTATAACGTGTTACAAAGTGACACACATCAGTCATGAAAGTAAAGTCTGGACTACAATAAAGCTGTTTGGTGCAGTTTCTCAACAGTGTTTTCTGTTGGAGATGGTAACTCCCTTTTGGCTTTTTCACTTTGTAAACCTATAACAGGCACAAAAAGATATATGACACAATAAAGGAAAGGGAATAAGCAAAAAAGCATAATATGAGCACTTTAAATATGAGCTAGTTATGTGATAACCTTTGTCTCTAGTGTGTGAATGTGTAGTGAGTTTTTTATTTATTTTAGAGTTACAATTCCCAAAGGTTCCAGAAGCTCTCACTTCATAATATTGTATTGTATTGGTAATGTGTTAAATTCATAGACTCACATTTTGTCTTGAGCATAGTCTTCAAATAAATAAATAAAAAACTCATTCTACTTCTGAAAACAAGCATTGAGCATTCATTTTCCTCTGCCTCATACTTCTTATTGGAATGAATAACATTACTCCAACACACATCTTTTAGGCTGAAAATAATGTCTGAATCATGTGAATGAATGTGTTTTGGTTTTCTATGCTACAGTAGCTCCCACTTCTTTTCACATTTCAAATATTATGATTGGTTCCCAGACCAGTGCATAAAACAGATGTGATATCTAGGTTGCCGATGTGCCAATATGGAAGCCATGTTGCCAGCATGATGATCAGTAATCCACTTTGCTCTGGCTCTGGCCTGGCCATTGACCCCTGCTGACCTCCATGGAATTGATTTTGTACTTGAACCAAAAGCAGTTGCAAATTAAGCCAAGATATCAGCAGAGAGTGAACGACGGGGAGAAAGAGAGTCAAGAGGAGCAGAGAAAAAAACAAAAGAGACACGGGGGCGAACAGAACAGCGTTTTGTGTCTACTGAGAGTAGGTTTTTAGCCATGGGAAAGATAGATGGTTACAATGACTTACTTTGATAGAACATCTGTAGGAAAGCAGGCAAAATGACGGGGGCCTTGTGAAAAGCTCAATAGCCTAATTTCCTGCCCAGCCCGGCAGAAATATCTGTCCGACACTGACAGCTGATGAAAATGCACCAGGATTTGATTTTCTCCCAAGTCGAGAAGTTGTTAAGACCTATCCTGTAAAGTCCCGCAGGCAATACTCTGTGTCTGTCTGTGAGAGATTCTGGCTGTGGCTGCTTCTTCCTCAGGGCTAATGACAAATTTAGTGATAATCGTCATGTTTTAATTGATGTTTCTGCACCACTGACTCAAACCACTGGTGGATAGCATTAGGGGGATGAGAGAAATGAGCAGTTTTGTATCTGCGTGGCCCACTGTTCCCTTTATTGCACCGGCTCGTATCCGATCTGTCCAACACTCAAGGCTTTAATGCACAGCGCAGGAAGCCCAGTCATGCCTCTGGGACAGCGCAACCTGCTAACAGTCACTGCATGAGGTAGATGGTACATGCTGCCCCATCTCCACGCTGCCACTGTTGGACTGGGTAAAAAGCAGCACTATACGTACAACAAGCTGTTTGATTGCCCAGCGGCCCCCCAGCGCGCTGCGCTATAGAGAGGACTAACGTATTTATAACCCCTCTCACATGTGCATTGGGAACAAATTAGGGACAAATGAGGCAAGATTTCTCCGCTCGCCCCGGAAAGCTATGAAATTAGGACAGCATCATTTACAACCAGCAACAGATCACAGCAGCAAAGTAATGCAAAGTTAAAAATGCTTCTAAAAGTGTCTGCACAGTATATTGTACAATTAACAGTCTAAAAGCTCTGTACATGTACATGCTTTAAACTCGAGTGGTTATGAGAACTTAACATGTAAAACATTCATTGTTTCATTGATTTTCTTTCTATTTTCAGCCCCTTATTGCTTAACTCAGTTTTTCAATCTCTAAAAGGCTTTTTCATTGGTTATGTATGTTGTATTAACATTTTTTAAGCATGTATTGGCAACTTAGCAAATTTACTGGTGTTCAAAGTGTGTTACCTGTAGCGGTTTGATAAATTATATATAGTTAATATACTCTCTGGTAAAACAAATACATGTACATTTACTTGTCAAGACAAAGGTAAAAACCTGATAATTTAGCATGTATCTTTGTACTTAAAACTCCATAGGATAGTGTTTTGTTTTTTTACAATATAGTGGCTTTTGTGATAAATCTTTTCTCACTGCGTGTATAAAAAAAATAACTCTCTTCAAAGTGACAGAGAATGTCACATTTTCAATAGTTCACTTCCAGACTCAGTGTCTGCTCAGCAACAAACACCAAACTCTCTATATATGTAAATCCGATCAATAGGATATCCATACAAACGGCCTGCAGCTGTGTGTTGCCATCAAGCAGCTCACCTAATGTAATAAGGAACATCAATAGTTGATTTTCAAACCTAGTGGTGCAGAGAAAGAAAATGAGGATGATGAGATTAGCGCAGCATGCCTCCAATGTCGAGCTCCATTTTATAAACAGTCACAATTAACGCAGACTGTCATTATACAGGGGACAATGAGATGAGTTGGGGAGAACAGATTAATAACTTCACTGCGTGAGTCAAACTCTGCTGCAGTACGAAGACATACTCATATTTGTTTCTCAGAGTCAACAGTGACATTTGGACATTTGGATATGATAATTAATCATGATAAGCTGAAACGCTCCCATGCTCAGGCAGAAGGGGGTGTGCTTGCGGCTTTAACATCAATCGTATGTTGCTCTTCAGACAGGTGTAATAATGTGGTTTGATAATCCCCCACACTATATGATAACACAAAATTAGCAGGTGTGCTCTGCAGAAAAAAATGCCTCCATTAATGGTACATCCTGGGCTATGTTCCCTGAGGTGGATTAAGCCCGCCCTCAACTAATTATGTTTTTACTGGGAACAGACATGGTTTGCAGAGAATAAGTAGCTTGAATTACGTTTACATTTAGACATACTGTATATGATTTGTCATGCCTTTTAATACTCATATCTTTTGAGGTAACAAGAAATTCAACATTTCTTTTCATTCATTATTTATTTGTATGTCTTCTAACCTACAGGTTACATCTCACACACACACACACACACACACACACACACACACACACACACACACACACACACACACACACACACACACTTTGTTCGCTCTTAACTGTTTACTAATTACAAATGAAGACATTGAAGACTTAAAAGCTCGCTATTTACATATTATGTAGCTGTACAGAAAGTTATTTTCTTTACTTTTACTTTACTTACTGTAAACTATAATAACTTTTGTGTTAAAAGTTTAGTTTTCCAAAACCATGATGCTCAGCATGAGAAATACCTTTGTCTAAACACTTTACTTTCCCTATTCAGTTATTTTAGTCATTATATGTTAACCTGCCATCTATGTGTTAGAAATAACAAAAGACTAACACATTTAACATGTGTTATTAGCCTACCACTCCTATTATAAACCATGTTTCTCTTCCACTCCTTGATTCAGCTCTGTAACACTTCCATATAAAGGGAGAAGAGTATCAGTGTATGCTCATAATCCTCACTTCCTGCACAGCCTAGGGCTGTGTTTGGAGGGTTGTACTAGAGAAGGGTATCTGAAGAAGATGAAGCTCTCAGGCCTTCTCTCTCTCTCTCTCTCTCTCTCTCTCTTGCTTGCTTGCATTGGATTAGTCAGTGCATGGTGAATCAGCCGTTTGTCACTGAAACAGTAACAGCCTACCAGTGGCTTTTATAGGCACCAGGTGAACCAATAAAAACTCAGCTTTGATATCCTCAGGCCAACAGAACGGCAATTCATCTGCAAACAGCAAGTGCATGAAAAAGCTTTTGAAGAAAAAAAAAAAAAGAAATCCAACCAGAGGGGTGGTACAGTTTTTTTTGTATCTTCATTCCCCAACATTCCTACTCCAGCCAATAACATACATTAAAAATAACTCTTAGTAAGAAAAACTCATGCATTTAATGATAGAAATAGAAACAGATTGCCATTAGGAGAACCAGAGAATAAACTTTATTTAAAAGTAAATGCTTTTACAGGGCTGTGAGTTAGTGGGCATGCAGGTTAAAGAAGCACTGTCTGCTCTAATTGTTTTTGGTAATGTTTTTTTTTTAAGTGTCGTTATTGCTATTCACGCAATTCAGGTAGGAGCAAATGATTCTTCCTGCCCATGGACACATAACCGAGGAGGCTGAGGGAGATTACTGCGGCGGAGAAATAAAACAAGACTGGGAAAAAAAGACGGTTTTGGTAAGAGGATGAAGCAACTGCCAGAAGAATCAGGGAGGAGAGAGAGTGTGGCAGCGAGAGACAAAATATGTTTGGAAAGTGTTCAACCACATGTCTCCAATATATAATTAACTTTTTAGAACCTTCGCAAAGCTGCAGGAATGGGACTCGAGCCAGCGGAGCTATTCCTTTTTCACTGGCAGATGTGACTCTCCAGTGTTTTATGTTTATTTACATGTTTTCTCAGTGCCAACCATACATGAGGTAGTTTGAAGAAACATGTTGCAGTAGAAAGGCAGCAGTCCTTACATAAGAGATATTTCTATGACTGAATTGATGGTAGATGAGTTGCAGCTTTCTTGGACAGCAAAACCGTGTGGTCTCTTGCATTTGAATGCAGCACTAAAAAGAGCAGAATATTATGAATCAATTTATTTTTATATTAAGTGCTACACCTAAGGCAGCTATTAGGTAAGTTAGGTACATGTCTAATAAAACACTAATGCTGTATTATTGTGGTATCAGAATAATTGGGAACATTCACTTGAATGCCCCCTCAAGTTGGAACAACAACTCGGAAAGTCTGCTGCTATTTTTTGCTACAGGATGTGCAGAGTTGGCGTCATATTATAAAGTAACGAGGTGGCTGAAAGTAGATGTGAGGTTTGTAGCGTCAAAGTTGTTTTTAACCACATTACGACTTAAAGCTCATGAACACACTGAAGTCGCAAAAACGGCTTTTCAAAGCAAAAAATGGGACCCTTCGAGGAGCACGTAAATGCGGCATAATTGTGCAAATTAGATGCTGCAGATCTCTCACTGAGTCAGGCAATCACCCAATACTGTATCTGGGTTAGTAAATCACTGTTTAGGGTTGCTGGTTAATGATGTTGACTCATTAAGCATTGGAATACATATCTTGCTGCTTTGTTAAAGAGGAAGTGATGAGTCATGAACCAACTGTGGCAAACAGTAGCTCTGAGACACTTTAGCTATAATATTAGCGCTGTAGCTTCCTTGAAAAGGAGAAAAAGGAGATATTAATTATTTTTCAAGACCAGTGAAGTCTCTCATGTCCTAAGGCCTCAATTCTAATCACTGACCAGTGGATGTTGAGTGGCGGGCACATGGCCTTCGTTAATCCTTTTCTTAGCAATAAATTATGCATCAGAAAAAGCTTTTTCCACCTCAATTGATGTGTCCCTTAATCCCTGGCTCCTAAAACCAGTTTAATCTGAACTAAGTCATTAAAACAGTAAAGGATATCACAAAGGACTTTCTAGCCAATTGGCTTAACGGTAACGTGATTAGATCATTGATCCCACGGCAAAGCCTTGGGCTTCCAGGTGCGAAATGACTATTTAATGAAATCAGAGAAATCTCGTTACTAGTAAATTACTGATCAAAGTTAAGACCAGGTGACTGGGGTGGCATTGGTATCCATGTATCTGGGCAAAGGTATTTATTCTCCAGATCCCCTCTTGACATTACCAAGAATGTATGGGGCTGGAATGAGAGATTGTGTTCTTAATCCCTTACCAGCCACTATCCATACCTCTATGCATCTTTAACACGGATTGCTTCTCTAAGTTTCGATAGTGATCAGCATTGAGCAACACTATTTCCCCCAGATGCACAAAAAGGAAGTGGTGTAATATCATTATAGCCTGATTAATGTGAGTGCCATCTTACAGATCCTCTTTGAATATACAGTATATTTTTTTATCCTGTAGTCTACTGAATCACAATTACAGCTTTGACGTTATCAGTTTGATGTTAATACCCAAAATAAACCCACTGAGGTCTGGAACCTCACTTAAACAAGAGAGGAGACGACAAGGAACTAGGAAAGCGCTACAAACGCGTCTTAAATGTACAGTGGTGCTCAAAAGTTTACATACACATGCTTAAGTTGACTAAAAAGAGGAATAAAAAAATCATGTTTTGGAAATTTATTTTAATACCTAAATTAAAAAATGAGGTAAAATCCAACCTTTAAGGACACCAATTTTCTTTGTGAATGAATAACGTATTGTAAATAAATAAATGTTCTTATTTAAAATACAGGGTCATAAGTATACATACCCTATGTTAAATTCCCATAGAGGCAGGCAGATTTTATTATTAAAGGCCAGTTATTTCCTGGATTCAGGATATTATGCATCCTGATAAAGTTCCTTGGCCTTTAGAATTAAAATAGCCCCACATCATCACATACTCTTCACCATGCTTAGAGATAGGCATGGGATACTTTCTATAAAATCATCTCTCAATGCAAATCAAACCAGGTATTAGTCTAACTGAAATAAAACCATGCCTATCTCTAAGCATGGTGAAGAGTATGTGATGATGTGGGGCTATTTTAATTCTAAAGGCCAAGGAACTTTATCAGGATGCATAATATCCTGAATCAGGAAATAACTGGCCTTTAATAATAAAATCTGCCTGCCTCTATGGGAATTTAACATTATGTATACTTATGACCTGTATTTTAAATAAGAACATTTATTTATTTACAATACGTTATTCATTCACAAAGAAAATTGGTGTCCTAAAGGTTTACCTCATTTTAATTTAGGTATTAAAATAAATTTCCAAAACATGATTTTTTTATTCCTCTTTTTAGTCAACTTAAGCATGTGTATGTAAACTTTTGAGCACCACTGTATCCATACCCCACAACCACACCTGATGTGGAATAACACCTGACACGAGAGGATTACGATTGTCCTTTCCTACTGCCAGAAATAAATAATTATATCACAGAAGACATCTTTTGTAATTAATGAGAAGAGATGAAATATCACTTAATTTCAAATTTAATTACGAGCCATAATATTTCCTTCATTGGACCACCTGCTAATGTTGTGCGGTTTCCTGCCGCTGATGAATGCTCTGTGTATTACAAACATGAACATTTACAGTTCCCTGGACCATACATGAAATTTCCCTTGATCGGAACATTCTGTAGGCAGGGGAAAATACCAGGACAAACACACACACACACACACACACACACACACACACACACACACACACACACAGGACTACCATCAGGACTACACAAGATAAAAAGGTTAATAAACACTTGGTAATGAAAATTAATGACACAAATCAAACACAGACCCTGACACACTTTTCCCTGTTTAATTGCAATGGCTGAGATGCACTCATTTTAATTATCTATATTGCAGCATTGATGTCCTTCAGTGTCAAGCTTTAAAGTTCTCCCTGTGCATTTCACTACAGATGAGCATTAAGGCCATTATCATAACCATGACAAAGGTATCGACTTCCACCCTCAGATGAGTTTTGCTTATGCAATAAGAATTGCCATTAATTGGGGTAATGAGGCTTGCATACCGACTTTGACCACCACTTTTGGTCTCAATAATATAATGATGATTTTGCATAAACAGAATTGGCTGAAGTACCAGCTGAGGTCATTTGTAATGTATGGTTGTCGTTTAGTTCCACTTTAAACAGAACAATTCAGATTGACAGATTCTTTATAAGCTTATAGGATACTTCAGCAAATATTTAGAAAGCTTAACGATGGTGGCTCACCTTTTTCTTTGATAAAACACAGGCTCAAAAGTGCTCTGCGGCATTAAGACCTTATTTTACCAAACAACAACAAATTGACAGACGCAATTTATTCAGTAAGATTACAATATGTCAATCAGTGATCAAGCTAACTGAAAATGTGCTTTAAAATGAACACAGACACACACACACACACAAGTTGGAATTCCACAAAGGCTGATGCTAAATTGTTTACGAACAAAATCATCTCTAGGGAGTGAGTGAAAATGCACAAATTGCAACTTGCTGATTTGGCACTTTGTTGCAAAAGAAATAATAAAAACACAGGAGGCCTGCTGCAGGCTCCATTTCAATGATGGATTTTGAATATGAATATGATAAATTAGCAAACATGTAGCATTTCACTAATTAATTATAATTAATCATGTTGAAGTTTTCAGAGGTGCAGTCAGTGATAATGTTGTCTGTTTGATATATTGCCCATACGAAGCCCAGCATGTGAATCAACCCCTATCTATGGGCAGAAGCTTAGACTGGTCTCCAGAACTGTAATGTGTGTTTATGGGTTTTATTAAACGTGCCCTCCTCATTCTTCTCCACAGATGGGATTTCATTTTAATTGACAGTTACCCAGATCTATTCGTCAAAATTACAAGTTGAAGGGGGGGGGGCACATAGTTGAGGAGCACCTTGAATGTACTCAGCGAGGTACAGAGGTGGAAGTGTTTCATTTCTGTGTGTTTCTGTCCGTTTCAATGTCTTTCTCAAGTCTTTCTGACAGGCGCCTGATAGGTCATTTTTAGCATCAAACTGCAGCCTTGTGTGTTTGTTGGAGTGTATTTTTGTGTGTGTGTGTGTGTGTGAGCACAGGGTGCATATCCTGCCGATCCATTGATCTCAAGCTTTCTCTGTGAAGTCTGGCCTTTGTCTGCCAGATCTACCTCTCCTGGCGTCTTTCTTTTTGCTGTCATTCCCTGACACATGGCTCTGACACATCTTGAGAGTTGCACCGGTGGGAAAATAATACATATCTCTGACCTCTTGAACTCTTTCTTTTCCAAAAGCCCTGGAGAAAGAATGCTTTAGCTGTCCACGCCTCTTTAAATGTCCACCGAGGGACAAAGCTATTGAAACAAGGGGGATAGAGAAACATGTCAACACAGGTATATATCTTTAGCTAGTGTCAGGTATGGGTATCGTCCAAAACAGCAAAGGATTTATAGCATGCACACTTCATGTACTGTGCATGGACAGCAGAAGGGTTAGAGTAATAGACAGTGATGTCAGCAATTCTCTGCCTGGCTTTTCCTTGGAGCTCTGTTCAGTGTTAAATCACAGGCTGTATACAAACCTAGTGACTTATTTTCCGGGTTACTGCATTCAGTGTTTACAGTATAATGCTTAAGATTCCAAAACAAATTGACATGCGGAACACCTTATATTATATGTACAAGCCAGGTCCAAGAGACTAAGTTAAAAGGAAATGCTTAGTTAACATAAACACCCTCAGATGATGGGGGCTGTCATACAGTATATCATACCAGACTCTCATGAGACCCGCTTAGCATTCTGCTCACACTGTATGCAACAAATAGCCCTAAACACCTTGCATGAGGTGATTCCAAAGCTGAGAGGGAGTTTGTGAGGTGGGGGGTGGAGGGTTCTGAACAGTCACATAATGTTGTCTTTGGATCGGCCAAAGGAGGCGATGTCACAGATCATTCATGAAGCTGTTGTTGTATATATTAAGGAGAAAGGGGAGGGGATTGGTGCAGGCCTCTCCACAGCAACAGAGGACAGCCTATGGAAAATGCCCCAGCTACGCCAGTGATGTCATCAGAGTGGAACACGCATTTCCACATGCTGTCTCCTGTGCTGCATGTGCGTGGTTGTGTCCCCTCTAGTATGTGTGTGTGTGTTTCTGGTGGGAGGGTTGATCTCTTTCTCTCTCTCTCTTTCTCTCTCACACACACACACACACACACATCACCTTCAGGCCGTCCTCAGCTGTACCACAGGGATGTTACCTCTAGAATGATTCTCTCATGTATATTGAATGAACTGCACAACAAGCTCATGTTCATGGGTGATTTATCTTGTGCAGGTGTGATAATGTCAATATATTGATTAATCAAGCAGTGATTGAGGACCATATGCTCTACTGATGATTAATATTGATAACTATGTACCACGATGCACTTGACAATACTGACTAAATCACACACACATCTGTGCTACACAATACAAGCTTGAGTGTGTGTGTTTAAGAATGTCTTACCATGTGTAACTAGTGACCTGAAGGATTACATCTCCCCCCAAAGCTCCCACTCACATTGTGTACAGGCAATGGCGTATTGTATCACTGTGGGCAGCTTCTTAAAAGGAGTTTGAAAATGTGTGCAGCTTGCTCTTTATTCCCTGCTTTCTAATCCTTTTTGGGCTCACAATGGCGCTTCACTCAACAATAGTAAAAGCAGTGAAAAGGGACAACTACAAGCGTGGCCACAGTGTCTGAGCACTGATTTCATGCACATGACGGAAAAAACAGTGTGTGTGTGTGTGTTTCTGTGTGTGGACACAGAGTGGACATGCCAGTTTGCATGAGGTCATTATACTGTCACTCTGCTCTCTTTGCCAATAACAGAAAAGTATGCAAGTTGTACTCGTCAAAGTGCTGGCACCAAGTTAATCTAGTTAGAGGGAATGTTTGAATGGCAGCATGCGTGATGGGTTTGTGTTTAACAATATATCTTTAAGTCTCTGGTCTACGTGTTGTCACAGCTGCTGAAACTTGGCATGGTACAGGCAACAAAAGGGGAAAGTAGGCATCAGTGAATGGGCAACTGGGGCTTTGGTTATCCACAAGCTGTCAGGCTGTTTTTTTTTTTTTTTTTATCTACTTTGTGGAGTTCTTTTCAAAAAGATCAACAGGTTTAACACACTAGCTTATCAAAATATAAAGAGCAAAATGTTGAACAAAACTAATTTACATTACTTTTGACTTAAGATATTAAAGCTCCCATGACATGAAAATTTCACTTTGAGGTTTTTTAACATTAATATGAGTTCCCCCACCCTGCCTATGGTCCACCAGTGACTAGAAATGGCGATAGGTGTAAACCGAGCCCTGGGTATACTGCTCTGCCTTTGAGAAAATTAAAGCTCAGATGGGCCAATCTGGAATCTTGCCCCTTATGAGGTCATAAGGAGCAAGGTTACTTCTCCTTCCTCTGCTTTGCCCGCCCAGAGAATTTGGCCCACCCAGGAGAGAGAGACATCGTGGCTTTCAAACAAGCAAAGTGGCAGTTGGTCAAGGCCACACCGCCACCCTCCACCTTGCCCCCCCATCTCTCCTCTCAATAGTATTGACTACAGACACAGAAATGGCACGTGCTAAGGAAAGCTCATTGTGGGACTGGCTCTAGTAGCTGTAATTCTGCACCAAGGCTGAATTTCTGGAAAGAGACTTCAGAGACAGTATTAGGGGACCACTAAGGCCTATATAAAAGCATCCAAAAAGCCCCATGTCATGGGAGCTTTAAGGTGGCACTTCCAAGTAGAAAACCTGGAACTGTAAAACTGACAAGTCGCACTAAAGGTATGAGAGAGGGCTCTTAGCTCCCAGCAGCTGGGACACAGGTCTTTTTTCCCGCTCTTGGCCCTGGACAGAGACTGGTGGCAGAGCTAATTTGTTGCGCTGCATTTACGATGACAGATAGACTGATTGTTGACAAACAGCTCAGCTCAATGCCAGTGCCGCCGCGGTCATCTCCACTCTACTGCCTGACTGTTGTGTGGTGATTTGCTAGCGCTCCCCTGGATGACAACCATGCTTCATCCCTCACTTTCATTGCGCCATAAAAGGTTCTCTGTGGTGCTGGATGCTGCTGTTTACTGGTTAGTCTTTGTCATCATTACGGTGTCACAGACAGGATAACCAGAATGGGAGAATGGAATGGGGCGGACAGTCAGAGGGTGGAGGCTGTGTAACCGTAGCCGGGGCAGGAACCTAGGCCCACAAGAATCAGATTATCTGTCCATTCATCTTCATATGTCTGAATCCCAAATAGCAGCTGAGCACTTGGTGACCCAGAGGTGAAGGACACAGACCACTGCCCAGACTAACATACATCAGATACAGCTAAATCTTCATTAGGAACCAGCTATGAGGCTAAAATCTGTTTGCGTTACCCAACAAAGTGAATCTAAGTAATACATGAAACTGTTGTCTGGATTTGTGTTTGCAGTAAAACTTGGAGTAATTCAGAAAGAAAGAATGAAAACAAAAATATTAAATTAATAGTTATAGTCTTTGATGTAGAAAATGAATTGTATGCTGTGATCACACAGCAAACACCATGGGGTGTTTTGGGGGATTTGTTTCCAAGCCAATGTGTGTATTTGTGCCCATCCGTTTGTTTGTACGTGCGTGTATTTAAAGACAGGTTTTCTCTGCTCTGCACCTAAAAAAGCGGCTTCACCTGTGGATGAACCTGAGCTATTTTTTTGAGTTGTGTGGGCTGCAGACAAACAGTATCTCACATATTTCCCTCACTGTAGAGAGAGGATCCTTCAGGTCCTGCAGCAGTCTGCTCTGCTACTGGGATAACAAGGGGGCTCTGATCTCATCGTGCCACGGCTCACTTTGCCGGGAAGGAGCGGGATGATGTAATGCTGTTCGCGCAGCATCAGCATGCATTTATCAGATGCGCTATGGAAGAGAGGCTGTGGAACCAATGCAATAACACCTCCACTGTGATTTTATGAGGCATCATCATCATCTTTATCGTAAGCATGATTACTTTAAAAGTCATCTCGATACTTTGTGCATATATACATGCAGTAGACCTTTATAAATGGATTCACCTTGCTTAATTGGAGCTAAATTGGTCACTTCTTTTCAAATTATAGAGTAAGTTTATGAAGCATCCTTTCACTTCAATATGAAAGCCTTCATTATGCGTCACAAAGAAACACTACAGCGATGTAGTACAGCTATTTGTATAAAAATGCAGAGCACATTCACCAGACATTCAGTGCATGCAAAGCCATCCTAAAGTTAAGAATGATGTGTTGGACAGTTTAATGGAAAATCACATATTCCATCCAGTTCACCTTCTCCTGAAATGTATAAATTACCAAATTAATTGATTGCTTTTTTACAGCAACCTACAAAAGAGCCCATCCATTTACATTACCCTCATCTTTCCCCTTGCCACAGTACGGGACAGTCACCTCCAGAGAATCATACGACTCCAGTCCTGTATAATACCAGGGTGAGAATATTATACTGTGGATTTTATGCTAGGTAATTAAGGAGATCAGTTTTATGTCCTAGGCAGGGATGGACCTTCCCTGATTCACAACCCTACACACTAAAGTGGAACCGCCTTGTTCCTACTCCTGACTCCTCTAGTTTAATTGCCCTTTGTGTCCGGCTTATTTCTTTTCTAACTGCCCTAATATATGATACACTGAGTGCAGCATTCTTCTTTGAGATATTAAAGAGCTATTGGTGCACTGAAACAAAGCACCGCACCTGTCAAAGTGTGATGATGAGTGAGACTGCATCACCTGTCTGTGCCCGCTTACCTCACCTCCTTTTTACATGATCTTGGCACAGTATAGCAGCATGACTGAACTTAGCGCCTGCAGGGTCGGCCCAGCCCCTTGTCTGGTCAGCCCTCCTTTTCCTGTACGAGTGCCTCCGAGGTGAAGCATGTGTCAGGGGCCTGAGATGAAGCCAGAGAGCGGGAGATGAGTCAGATGAACACTTGTCAGGTGATGTCATCTCCAGTGAGTGCTGATCACTGGCCCCAGCTGTTTCGGTGCACTGAGGCGCACGCTGCAGCACCTGTCTGAAGGCGTTTTTAGCTCACACAACAGCAGTGGAGAACAGGCCCGCTACTCACAGGGCTTTCATATCCCCTGGTGATGAACCCAACATAGGGCAAACGGGGCAGACAGTACATCTCCAACAGAGCGTGGTTCCATACTGCCAGTGTGGCAAAAAACAGAATATAGAAGACCAGAGAAAAATCATTGTTTTTCAGCACATTATTTGTTTTCTTGTATGATACAGATCAGGTCACAGGTGTTAGGATTCTCTTAGTAATCCAATTAGGAGTATTTCTGATGACATCATCTCTGACACACACACTCATGGGTCATCCACATTATGCAAAGATGGAGTCATACAGTGAAACGTTCACCTCATGAGATCCCTCAAAAAAAACTTGCATTCACAAAACAAAGTGGATTTTCATGCATAGTTACTTGGTATTAAAGCTCCAGGTGGCGGATGGAAATGCGATTATATGCTGTGGTAAAATAAAAAAAATAAAAATACAATTTCCAAACACTGCATAAAGATGGAATCAGCTGAAGTGACACACACACACACACACACACACACACACACACACACACACACACACACACACACACACACACACACACACACACACACACACAATGAACTACAACAAGGCAGCAGATCCCCTCTCATTGTAAATCAAGAACTATTTCACTGTTACAGCTGTACTTCGTAATAGCCATCACAGTGGAAAAACTGATTTAATCTAGCCAGCAATCAATATTTTTGACTGCCATGATTGATGAGTATTAAGTAGGACTATTAACTGAGTGAAAAAAGTGTCCAAGTCTGAATTCCACTGCCTGCCGCTCAGTCAAAGCACTAATGTGAAAGGGAATCATTTGTCAGCTAATTCACAAATAGGTTAAGAACTGTGGACATTATTTCTTAATGAATATGTGAATTACTTGTGCATTGATTTCTATTGTGTGGGATAATGGGAAATGTATAAAGAACTGTCTGCACTGGCGCCTGTAGACACACTTCATTGACATTTCACTTGGAGACTATCAGAAATATCGCATTGCTGAAACCAGCAGATTGTGTATTTAAAGCCTCTGGTGAATCAAGGGCACGGCAGTGACCCTTTTAGTAGTAGCCTGTCATACATTTAGCAGAGCAGGGGATCATTTCAAACTGTCCTCCATCATATTATGACAGATCTTAATTGACTACCGTTACAGTTTTGCTGAGTTGACAAAAAAAATCGGATTTTAATCTAATCACTGCAATATACCCGATTGGCTGCTAGCAACACTTTGGCATATTAAAACATTTGCATTGCAGAAATAGGTCAAAGAGCTTGTGAACAACTAAATCCTTCACACTGTATATCAGGTTCCCAAATTAGGTCATTATGGCTTTTATATAACATTATAGACATTTAAGACATGTCTTCATGGGCACACTTAATATGCTGATCGATAGAATATTTTATATTTTACAATGCTCTTGTAGTTCACCTATACCACTTTAGGGTTTGTTGAAATAATGTCCCTGCTTCTGTTAAGCCATCTTTCACACATTTTATAATGTAATCATTTGGAGAATGAGACAAGACTAAAAGTTTAAAGCATTGAGTTTCAGTAACCCTCTCACTAGGTTTTCCTCCAGCAGTCTCTCTACTATGTGCCCTTTTTTTGCTTTTCCTACCACAGCTGAGACAGTCAGTCAGTCTTCCCAAGTTTATCACTGAGCCACATCATTAAGAAGTGCCCCATGGATCCCTGTCTAAACTGCACATCAACTAGCTTCCTCCAGCTCCCTGGATAAAAAGCCTAAATCTGAGCTGGCTGACATTCCCCTGCTCAAAGGTAAATGATGGCACAGAGGATGGTGGTCCAGAGTCCCCTCAGTGGTCTTGGGGAGAAGACAGAGAAGGAGAATGATGATAGATTGCATGGAGAGCTGAGTGGATGGATCAGGCCTCTCCTACCCAAAGAGCACCATCTGCTGTCAGTTTGGGTGACTCATTCAACTGCGCTGACATGTGCATGTTAAGGAGCACGCTGAGAACACATCAGACTGCCGTCAGGCTCACCAATGATGGGCTGAATATGAAAGAGAGAGGGGAGGGAGAACACTGTGGAAAGAGACAGGTGGGTACTGAGAGCACCATTTCTTTTATCTTCACAGGAAAATTGTGCATTAATCCAAACAAACAACTCTGATTTCTTTTAATAATAAATGCTTATTTAATTTTTGAGTGATCATGTTTGTGCTGCATGCTGCTTAAAGTTAATTTACTTTACAAGAACAATTTCAAAGGAAAATGAAAATAAAGAAAGACTGCAGAAATGTCTGACACAACTGACATTCTTGTACATTAAAAAAGCAAAATGAAGAAACTATAATACACTGTTAATATCTGCCATGAGTTTGAATCTAAGTTCTTAACATTTCCCTGACTGTAAGAAAAAAAAAAAACTCTATACACATCCTTTCCCAAGCAGTGAGTGCTAGCCTTATAATGGCAATATTTCATCCGTAGAACCCCATGCGTACTACTAGAGTGAAATAACAGGATAGCTAAGGGGCAAGAAGCCAGTCTAGTGCCGGTATCGAATGACCGTGTCTGGCCCTCTTAAAACAATGAGCTGTTTATGGTCAATTTTAACAAGCTAAAGCACTTCTGACTGCTGCCTCCTCCTGAAAACCCATTCAGCTTGGAGCATCAGAGAGAAAGAATCGCACAAGATGGCCTAGTGTCATTGGAAAGGCCCGCAAACACATAATGCTGCATGTTTGAAATCTCTTTTTAAATATATGGAATGATGGGACTGGATAGCTGGATGGATGGATTGAGCGACAATACAGTACAAATATTCTAATTTTTCATAATCCTCCCTTAAAAAAAAGAAAAAAACAGTCCCAAGCATTGCCTTATTATTTCTTAATAAAAAAAAAAAAACTGAATTCCCCTGGAGGGGCTACAATGACATATTTCCAGAATGAGGTGTAGGATCAAGATCAAAGGCAGGGTCTTGTCATCTCCAATTTCATTTCAGGGGTCCAGAGGAGCCTAATTGTCAATAAGGAGCAGCTGCATTGAAACCTGTGACACTGCTTTGCTTTGGACTCCCACTTTCTCACTCTGCCCACTGTGAGAAACATGAGCATGACTGTCTCTGGGAGTGACAGAGGATGCCAATACTAAAAAGGTCGCAATTTATAAAAGGCCATGACATCTAAAGCGCTGATCAATGGCTTTCATAGGGCTCAAACATAGCACTGAGATTGATTCTATAGGTGATATTGTTACTGGAGATCTGCAGACATGCTGGAAGTGTCAAGAGGGGACACATGCTCAAGTTCAAATCAGGCAATTCTATAGGATTTGCGTCAGTCAGACTACATAGTTGGACAGTGATTGGAGACCCCACTGACCCCACAGGGTGATGCACGCTTGTCACTGTGAGACAGGTTTAAAGTGCAGACTACAGGAGGAATATTATATTATGGTGAATAGCCACCACCTTGCTAGCCAGCAGCAATCAAACAGCATTTCTCCACTAAGACCATTTTATTACAGCCCTACCGTCATAAGGATGGGATGAATGCATGTATGGGATTCTGATGAGATGATCCAGACAGGTCTACCCGAGGGGAGGTGGAGTACATTAGTGTGCATCAATGCCAGAAGAAGAGAGCGTACTGCGTGGACCCCCACACACTGTTATGCACATAGGAACACTCTCCTGAAGGAGAATGACTTAAGAAGCCTAGGATCACTTCCAGCAACAAAGCTATAACCATAATATATTAAGAATATAAATAATATTTAAAAAAATGAGTAGCTGTTTGTCTTTTGCATAATGGATATTTTAAGAGCTTGACCTGGATAACAATTGCAAAAAGGCTGTTTATAGTTTTTTCATATGAAGTCCTGTTGGAGGAATTCATTGCCAACAAAAACAGTGAGAGACAGAGGCAGGAACACTAAAATGATGTCTGGAATGGACAGAAGACTCCAGGGCATCATGAATAAATAATAATACTCCAAAAGCAAGCATTTCTTTGTATTGTATAGTATTTGTCGATGCTGGAAGAAGTACTGTACAAGAGTATGGGTGCAGGGCTGGCTAGCAATCAGATAAATAAATAAGTGACATGTTCAAAAAGTGCAAGCTGTTGTTAAGTCTGTGTGACATACAAGCTATGTCCTGTGTTGTATTCCCACAGCAGTGAACATTTAGGTCCATTATTCTTTCTTTTAGGATTCGCTTTGTTTTTGTTTATTTTCCCACATTTTTTCCGATTTACTTTATTGTTTAGCAGCCTTTGGTGCATAAATCAAAAGAATGGTGACATCCTTCAAAATGAAACAATACATTTGATTACCTTGACAGCCAATGCTCTTACCCATCAGCAAGATAGGAATTCTTTCATTTTTGATAAATTACAGTGTGATTATAAATAAATAAACAAGACTGATGATGTGGAATAAATCCAATTTGCCATGCAGAAGATAATCAATACATTAACCTGGAATCCCCATGCTAAAGCGCCTTTAGTCGACAGTACAGTACTGTATGTGCTTTTTGACTTTAATTGCAGCAGTGTTGGATGCAGGAGCCGTGGGCAGACAATTGATAGTAGCCATTAGCAAATGATTAGGTGGACAGAGATGAACTCTCTCACATTGATTTGGCTGGCTTACATTTCCGACTTCTGCAGGAGAATAAATAAATTAACCTGCAAAAACCTATAATGCATGACGATATATTCATAATTTCCCCTGGAAACGTTCCTTGGCTCCCTGCTTTCCATCGTGTGCACAGAGAGGCTGGCAGCTCGCTGAAGTCAGCTGTCCGCAGCGTCTGTTTTGTGCCAAATCATAACTGTTTATTCAGCCAAACACAGCACTATAAAATGTATTGCTGTGACGGTTTATAATGAGACTAAGATTGTGAAGTTAAACCGCAGGCTTCCATTGGTACTGCTTTCTAGACATGCTGAAGCCTCCAACATATCAAAGACGTTCTTCATCATCTCCAATTATTGAAAAATATTGTCATTTGAGCCATCTGAACCACCAAGTCTAATTTGTTTTCTTCAAGTGTCTCGGAAGCCAGGGATCCATTCCCTGTGGATTGTCTACTGCCCTGAAAACAAGTGACAGATTGCACAGGAGTCTGAACTTTTCAACGGTAACAGACACACAGAACTCTGTTCTTCTCATTGAGACACTGTGCACTGCCAAGTGCTTTACCCCACCAGTTTAACATGGTTGCTTTTCTTCAAAATCCAGCATTTGTTTTAACCACATGAGGCCTAATTCAAAACAGGACTGCCCTGCTGAAAAGTTTTGTGTTAGATGTTGAAGGTGACTGGGTTACTATGCTTGTATGTTCACCTTCACATTTCCAATATTAAACTCACCAGTGAGTGGTGCTTGGATTGTTTGTCCATGTTCTAGGGCACATAGGTAGGCAGTAATCAAATAAAGGGGAACTGAGCGTATGTCGTCCTCAAACCTAATTTGTCTGCTTGCAGCTCTGACCCCTCGACCTTTGACATTCCAACCCGATTGGCGAGGGTACCGAATCATTTATTTACTTTGTCAAGACATAAGCCAGAAGAGGGGATTTCAGCCCTTATAGCAAGAATCTTTAGGACTCAAAACACACACAAAAAGACAGATTAAAATGTAAACAGCAAAGGCCATCTGAAAGATGACCTCGCAATAACAGCCTGGTCCCTCTTGGGTAATAATCAGCATTGATTCCCAAGAAACATCTGCACCTATTAAACCAGTAATTTTGTTGATTTCCATTGAGCCTGATCAAGTAGATCAATTATTTACACAATAACTTGCATTGGCAGTAAATACTCGTCAATAAGAGTTGTTCAACTGCAGAGACAAAAGAGCCCATGGGGGCTAATATACATATCAATACCTGAGCCATTTCTTTTGCATGTTCACAAAGAATTGGTTGTGTTGAACAAATGGCATTAATCAAGGGCCATTCTGCAGTCAAAAGGTGAAAAGGAGAGAACAGAACCTGAAAGGGCACTTAGGACAGATCTTAATGACAAAAAACAGCAGACTTCTCTCGTTCTCCTCCCTCTTTATAGGTTCTTTGCAACTTTCTAACCATGTCTCTAGAGGATTATGCAACTGTGGCTTGCCACATATCTTTTTCCAGGGCTGTACTTGTGTAGCTCCACTTACCCTTTACACAAACTCTCAAGGCAGAACCAACATTAAAAACTAGTTTTGGAGTTACCAGTGCCTCAGCTTTAGCAATTTATCTCCAGTCCTCATGTTCTCCTGCTGAGCTCAATCCGTCTTCAACAGTGGGTATGCAGCATACCACATGTGCTGCTGCTCTGCTGGATCTCCCCACTCCTCTCACTTTCCTAAAATAGACCCATTGCTGGGCCTCTGAACATTTTGCCTGTTTCCTTCCTCCCATCTTGTCCACGCCTGTTATAGAGGGTTACAGCTGCTCTCTTGCTGACCACAGTTTCCATTGCTCATCACTGTTTAACTTCCAGACCCCTTCTGGAGTCCATTACCAAGGCTAACTTCCCCAGATGTAACACAGCTATGACCTGCAGCAGCCAAAACAACAGCAGGGTGAATGCGCTAAATGTGCTGTTCTAGGTGCAACGAAAGTCCAAAGCTGAACAAGAAATGAGGCTTTTGTTAATCAAAATATATATTTCAAGGTTACCTTCTGTCTGAGTCTAGTCAGTGTTAACAGCGTATAATGTAGACTAAGGATGCACCGATACCAGTATCGGGTCTCAGTCCGATAACGTGCTCATGTTGTCCTTTTACTTGTAGTCATACTCCGATACTACCACACCCGGGACCACCTCACAGCAATGTGAGAATAACTTCTACATCAAGCAGGTAAATGCGACAGCAGTTTGGAGATTTTTGACTGTACAAAAATAACTAGGCTCTTGCCCAATGCATGATTGCACTTGACGACCAGCCATAGTTAGTCATTAATAATACTTGGTTTCGACGTCTTTTCAGTGTACTGGAGCAGAGAGATTCCCAGCTGTCACCACAACACAGAAACCATGTTTCCAAAGCTGCTTTGTGAAAAAGCACATCAGCAGCCTGTTGCCCGTAAACTTCACCACTGATATTTGGAGTAACGGTGTTAGGTGTGTCTCTCATCAGCTTAACATGAAGAAAGCGATATTTCAGTCTGTTCTGCCTGCATGCGGTTTCTACACAGCGCTGCAACAACCACAGCTCTACTCTGTAAATAGTGATTATTTTCACAAACATGCTGGAACAAAAGCTCTTACTGTGTAGTCTAACTATTTTAACTGTTATAGTTTGCCACAAGTCTTTAAATTTAGACAAAATCTTGTGAACTTAGCTACTGACGTAAACAAACCATCCTCTCAGCTGGATCAGTAAATACACATGGCTACTTAAAGTGCACGTGACTGACGTCATCAGACTTTGCATTCTTCATTTTTTCTAAACGTCACTCAATATTTTGATGTCAGGAACTATGATTTATTTTATTGACAATAGCCCAGGGAAATGTCCAGGCCCTGAGCTTTGAATAGAAAACAGGCACGGTACTTTGAAAATACTGCTTTGTTCTAATTGACAACAATATCAGAGAAGGTCCAAATGTGTGTGTGTGTGTGTGTGTGTGTGTGTGTGTGTGTGTACACCCTCAGACCCCAGAGAGATTATAAAGTACTCTTCTCGGTACTCGGTATTGGCAAGTACCCAAATGCAAGTACTTGTACTTGATCTTAAAAAAAAAAAGTGGTATCGGTGCATCTCTACCACAGACATTTTAAGAAAGAATGACTGTGCCACATGGCAGAGCTGCAGAGAAAATGCTTTTGATTGAGACTGTGTTCCAAGTTAGAGTATAATGGGATCAATGGCATTTATTTCTTTTAACTTCATGCATTAAATATTGACGGTTTATCCAAGTGATTTCTAAATGTAAAAGCAAATATGTTCCTGACATAACCCCAAACACATTCCAGTTTGAAGTTCCCAGAGAGCCTTGTGTTTCATCTCTCTATAACGTTATTGAAAAAACAACAACTTAAACCCTGTTGCCAAATTGCAAAAGGCTCATCAACACTTCTAGTATCAAGTGGCTTGAGTTTTAGTATTCACAGTGCAAAAGCAAACCTATCCTCTATAAGTAATGCATAGTGGATGAGGTGCTGCTGATGGTCAATAGATTTGCCACCCTGACCTACACCACTGTCTGTTTGTTTCCATTACAAAGCAATTATAGTCCTGCATAATGCATTTCTAAAATCACGTCATTAATTCATCAAAAAGTGACAGAGAGAGGGATGGTGGGAGAAGCAATAGAGAGAGAGGGAGAGACAAACAGGAACAGATTCACTCTGCTAGATTATGCATCCCTGAAAGAGTTTATGGATGAGACAATGAGTCTTGAGATGCAGCAACCCAGTATTTTTGTTTCACATGATAGGCTTATTAATCAAAGTAATTAATCATGAGACGGTCTGCAGAACAGTGGAATCAAGGCTAAACAAATGCAGATGATAAGCTGAGGATAAGGTCTTCTCAGACTGAGAGAGGAGAAGTAGAAAGAAAACAACACTGGAGGAACTGGGGTGACTTCTTGTCACATACTGAAAATCCAGCTTTTTTTCCAACTCTGTTTTCTACAGCTTTATCGCCTTGTTTGTTTGTTTGTTCACTTATTCATGTGATGACTTGCTTTATAATATGGTAAAAAGCTAGTTGTGCATCTAAGTAATTACACTGTAATTGATGATCTAATAGACATGTAAATTATGCAGTACTGTGTCAGCAGCAGAGTAGAAAAAGTAGATTGTGTTGTATAATTACCAACTCCAGCTGCCACGCTCCTGTACAGGAGTCATAAATTAAGCACACAAAATTTCAATAACTAAGATTGGAATAATATCGCCTGTACCGTTTGGCTATGATATTCCATGTGGTTCCTATATGATGTGTCTTTTGCAAACAAACTGCTCATCTTTACAAGGTGTGGAACCATGTGGTCCAATGTAGACTAGTTGATAAAGCATGTGGTTGTCATGGGTTAGAAGTTCAATTCCCAGTGGGGTCACAAAAATGCACTCGTATTACTGTAAGGTCATTTGGGTAAAGCCATCTGCAAACAGCAGTAGGCCTATTTTACTGCTTTACCTACGGAAATTAGCATCAGTTTAAATCTCCCTTTTTCGTAAGTATTTGAGGACAAATGATGCCTGTACTGCATCGCTGTGGTGATGGGGATTTAAACAGTACTGGCATTTAATGATCTGCTGTCATTTGGTACCATAAGATACTTCTAATTCACTTGTTTTTAAGAGGCCACGCAAATGGCCCCATGGCATGGCATAAAAGGTCCCATGCCATGACAATTTCACTTTATGAGGTTTTTTAACATTAATATGCATTCCCCCAGTGACTAGAAATGGCGATAGGTGCAAACAGAGCCCTGGGAATCCTGCTCTACCTTTGAGAAAATGAAAGCTCAGATGCTCCTTATGAGGTCATAAGGAGCAAGGTTACCTCCCCTTTCTCTGGTTTGCCTGCCCAGAGAATTTGGCCCACCCAAACTGTGAGAAACATCATGGCTTTCAAACAAGCAAAGTGGCAGTTGGTCAGAGTCACACCCCCAGCCTTCACCTTGCCCCCTCGCTGCTCCTCAATAGCCTCAGAATTGGCACATATTAAGGAGAGCTAATTGTGGGACTGGCTCTAGTAGCTGTAATTCTGCAACAAGGATGAATTTTGGGGAAAGAGACTTCAGATATGGTATTAGGGGACCACTAAGTAACTAACTATATAAACGTATCCAAAAAGCACCATGTCATGGGACCTGTAAGGCAATTCATCTAATTTCTGTACACACACCTTTTGTTCTTTTTAAAGTGAGATGTACATTCTCAACCCTGCTCTAAAAGGACAGGCTGCACAGTTTGCATTTAAATCAATAAAAGCCCAGACTTGTTGAGGGCAAAGACAGAAGAGGCATGCATAAACCCTGGCATCAGAGGAGTCATCGGTACACACACTCAGTGTTACTTGTACTGTCCGAGTCCTCCTCTGTACTCCTGTACATAATTACAGTGTTTAATCTTCTGGTTTTCCCTTGTCTCCTGCACACTCGCTGCCTTCCTTATTAGCCCTCCCTTGCCCACCTGAGATTTTTATCTCCTTCCTCTCCAATTCTTTCCTTTCGGGGTAGCAGAGTAGTCCAATCAGAATTGCTATTGTTTATTGTGATAAGTTGGGATAATGAACAAATGACCTGCCACTTGGAGCACTTAGAGCCTGGTGTTAAACTCAGGTTATAAAAACCTCTTCCAGCTTTATTGATTTACTGGCAACATTTGATTGTACCCACGGGGCAGGGGGCCTGCAAGGCTGCACAGAGCTCTTACTGTTTTACACTCCTTATTACACCAAACAAATAAATCTCCTGACCATTAATTCACTGCCTGTGCCCTCACACTCCAGACTGATAAGCCCAAAATCTGAACAGATTCAGAGTGCTTGGCAGACTCAGCCAGATAACTAGGTAGTTAGAGGCAATGCTTCTTTTCTATGTGCCCCATTCCAAATTGGATTAGCAGACCGCAGACAACTGTGAGTGTTCTCTGAAGATTTTATGATCGCTCAGGACAAATACATGAGGAAATGATTTGAGTTGGGCTATCCTGTTTTGCAAACAACGGTCATTATTTCAATATCCTGTGAGGCTGTTTTACAATGCCCCCGGGTTTCTTTTTGGCTGCTTCTCCCCTATAAACAGACCAGGGACACAGTACCTCGTAGTTAACAAAAGTCAACCTCAGGGAAAGTCAGAACATTTTTACAACGGAAGACGATTGTAAACACTCAGGGGGCCCGACAAATGGAACTATGGAAAGAAGAAGAGTGTTGCACTGGTCCTAGACCAGAGGCCAAATCAGCAATACATTCAGCCCGGATGGTAATTTGAGAATGAGGCAATCCTCTAGTAAAACATTAATAAAGGGCTGTCCAATGAAATCCGCTCCACCAATTAATGATTCTAACCTTAGTGTTGATAAGAGGGTTGATGAGGATCTTGCCTCATCTGCTCTGAAAAAAGCTGTAGACTGTAATGCTGCTGCAAAATGGGTGTATGTGAAAAGACACATTTGTGCACCTTCAAAATCTTTCACCCTCCCTCCCACACACACACACTCTCACACACACACACACACACACACAGTGCCAAAATGATGAATAAGCTGCAACACTAGAAGATGAAAGAATCCCTGATTAGTTCTTGCCAACATGTTTACAATAGTTTCAATCACTACCATACCCACTGATTGTAGACTTATGTAATGTAGGTTCAAATACACTTTCCATCCTGCCCACTGGTTTCCCTGTGGAAACTGACATAATTGTCAGCATATGTGCAACATACACACATTCTGTAGCTTTACTCACATAATGTACGCACACACACACACATACACACTCAAAGTGGAGAATCTTCAGAGTGAGGTCACCTTCAAACAAAAGACAAAAAGGTGCCAGAACCATGCTAACCTCAATGACTGGCTCAGATTAAACAGCTTGGTTAGGACACACAACCACACTCAACCAAACATATTCACAAATACACATGCACGCATTTACCCTGACGCATACACAGCGTGCATTTCTAGGAAGCAGCCCCGATCGTTTCTGATGTCTTCATCATCCAACAGAGACCTGTGCCACAGAAGAAAGATGCCTGCTTATCATGCAGAACCCATCGGCCACCGCATGAAGGTGGCTTTGAACACTTATGCCTTGCCAGTAACACATAGGTTTCAGTACCTGGAAGCTATAGGAGATGTTGGCTCACATATGCCTCCCTCTCTAACTGAAGGATCAATCCTTTTTCTCTTATGGCCAAATGCAAACATTAAGAGGCTGCCTAATCTATTTAAACGTCTCAGAAACTCAAGACCAGATCAAAAGGAGGTCTCCACCTGGACTACACCCCACCTGGGATTGCTGTCACTATGATGTGCTTGGTCAGGGGCACTCTAGTCGCTGGATAAAAGACAAGACCACCAGACAGCTAACCAGCTAATCTGCCGAATATTCTGTTAATCTGACAGGCCATGTTGAATAATGAATATGTATATTATCAAAGAGGGAGGTATCACAGGGGATGCAGTGGATCACTTTCCATGTTGTCGGTGGACATGACAGGTCTGTTATCAGTGTGATTTCTAATGAGTTAATTCACAGGTGAGTATACATTTAGTGGGCCATGTGTGTACGCGTGTGTTAGGGCTGCACGATATGAGGAAAATATCTAATTGCAATAATGTTTTACTGATACTGCAATTTGATTCACGATATTGAAGGCATTAATCATGTTTGTACCATTATTCTCCTTTACATTGAGTAATATTAAATCTTAAAAAACAAAAATGATTACAGTGTGATTTTTGCGAGGATCTGTACAAAACAAAAATGTTTTCTGTAGTCTGTAGGATGTCTCCTCACCGAGACAACACGCTTTCAAACACCTATTCAGAAATTACATAAAACACTTTTAATCTTTACAGTTTGAGTAATGTATTGTCACATAAATCAATATTTTCTTTAAAGAAAAGAGTAATTCTTCCACATTAATTTATTTTACTTTTTAATACTTTTATAAGTTTTTAAGGTAAACAAGATGGGATGAAAATCAGCAGTTTGCTTGAATAAATAGCCTATATATTTTTATTTTGTCTGTAGTAATTTATGTTGTTACTGGGAAAAGTTAAAAACTAAAAAAGGTATGCAAGAAGAGCAAATAATACAATAATTCATTAGACTAATCCTGCCTCTCTCCAGCTTCAGGCCACACATTTTCATCATCACATTGGATGCCCTATCTTGGCATGCACCAGCATCATCTATAAATACAAATGAATGTGGTGTTCCCATTGCTTCCACATTGATTACTTTCTGAAAGTAATGCTACCGTTTCATAGATTTTTTTATAGCTGTGTCTGTAACCTCACCTCAGATATCTTACCTGGACGTATTGGTATCTTTGCTCTTTCTCGTCACTGTTTCTCTTGAACGATACAATGTATGTAACGGTTTCATTATATATCTGTATGTGTTTACTTAGTCTAAAATACACCTGAAATGACAAATACACACAAAACAATACACACAAATGACACCTGCTTAGTTTTTCAGCTGAAATTGCAATTAGCATTGTTTAAAATTCATCAGTCTGAAATCCATTCTGTTTTGAATGCGTGGTTATCCGTTTTGACAGCAATGTGTTAGCATTTGATTTTTTTGAATGACTTTGGTTCTTATTTAATTTTACGAGCCAACTGCATCACAAACGCTACTATTTTCTTCTGTGACTTTTAAACAGACTGTATAAAATAGGTTTTAAAGTGCTCGAAGCGCTGCAGTACTCTCCCTTCTCTTCATTGAGGCCTCTATGTTTACAGGCTTGTGGTGATGCGCATTGTGCTATAGGTGTCAAACAAATCTGTTTGGTTTGGTTAAAATGATCGAGTAATTGTCCTTAGGTTTCGTCTTTGTCAATGTCTTTCATAGAGCAAATAACGTTATATCTTTCCGACCGTTTCCCGTAGACGTGTATAGTTTCCGACTGGGAACCCAGAAATTCCGACATTCCATGTCAAATTGAACACAACAAACAACAGTCTGTGCACCTGGCCTGGCCTCATGGCGGTACCGGAAGTCGGAAGAAAGCTGCAAAGTCCTAATTGATTATAACTGTGTCAGATAAAAGCAAGTGCCTTAAAGTGTAAGGTGGTAAAATATGTGAACACTTTATTACAGGGAAACAACCCACGAATTAGAAAGTAGCCTACATTTGAGAAACAAACACAAGGAGGCTAACCTAGCTTACCTTAACAAGGTAAAGGAGAACGCCAAGCCCCCTTTCCCAGAAACAGAAGCTAACCCCGGTAACGCTACGGGCATGGATGTATGGATACGTAGGACCAGCAGCATGACGGAGACAACCACAGCACAGAGAACACTACAGGCTGCTTTCACTGGCAACCCAATAGCTGGTTAGTAAAAAACGCAGGGACACCAAAAGCGGGAGGGAACGTGGGTTAATATGTGGATTAATACTGGGATGTCTACACAACTGTGTGAGTCTGTTGACTTCAAAAGGTTTGCTACTTTACTCGAACCAAAGTTCATGTCTGTCTTCTTTAGTCTGTTGGCTGTTTAGGTTTTTCTCCTGGAACACGTCAAACATTCTGCACTTACTGCACTTACTGTGGCGTCTTGTGTTGACTGTTTACATATCTGTGTTCATCAGCATATGTACATTGTTTGTATTGGTGTTATTGTTATTGTTATTGTTGTATTCTACAATATATTTCTAAAATTTATATCATATTTTTGTTGAGTTATTATTACACAATACTTTTTCCGACCTTTTTTGAGTCCCGACAAATAACACAAACTTAAATAAAAACTAAAACTAAGCATTTAAAAAAAAAAAAAAAACTAAACTAGCAAACCCGCTTTGAAAACTAAACCAGAAAAAAAACGGAATTTTAAATAAAAAAAGTCAAAATGAAATAAAAATAAAAACTAATGAAAAATCCAAAAACTATAATAACCTTGGTTTGGTACTGCCTATTTGTTTTGTTTTGTCATGGTCAAAAAAAATCTTGGCAGAGAATCGTGATATCAATTCTGAGCAAAAAAATCTTGATTCATGCAGGCCTAATCCACAGTGTTGTGCACGTTAAAGGTGGTTAAAGTCATGGGATAAGTGTGTAGAGTTTTGAAAACTGTGTTCAAGCAATAAAAACCTAACTAGTGTTTGGTCCACATGAAATGCTTGTTTTGAACATGTGGCTCCAGTTGCCCACTGTCCACAAAATAAATGAAAGCATGCACGCTGCCATGACAGAAGCACGCCATGACCGTCGGCTGTAACAGCAGTCAATGACTTTCCACGCTGAGACGGCTGTCTCAATGATGTCTCATTTTACAGTCCCACTAACGACTAAGCCGTCTGTAAAGCCAAACACTAGATAACAAGGTGACTACATCCAGGACCTATTTTCATACATTTCTTTTTAACCTGGTGTCCCTTCCCCCCCCTTGTTGGCTCACATTTCATTCCATTTCCTTCTGGGAGTAGGGCCTGGCTTTACCTTTCAACCACGACCCGCTACCTGTCACAGCACAGCACAGAAAACACACACACACACACACACACACACACACACACCCCTGAGCGTGATGCAAGAGGCATGTGACATCTGTTCTCTCTCCGGTGGGCTCCTCATGTCCTCGACCTCCTCTACATCGTTTCTGAGCACCTGGATAGGAGGAGGTCGTGGCTGTATGACAAGGGGACATAGTAAAGAAAAAAGAGATGAAAGGGGTTGTGTGTGCGACTGAGAGTGTGTAAGAGAGCGCACGTGTGAGAGAGTGCGCACGCCGGTGCGTGTGTGTTAGGGGGAGGTGGGTGGAATTGTAGAGAAAGAGAGAGCAGTCATCCACAACATCAGTCAGGACTGCCACCACCCGTCCTCCCAACATCACTAACTTTTCCTTCCATGTACATGACCTGAGTTTGGTGCTTTTTGACAACATAGGTCGTTGTTGACACCAGCTATGCCTACAAACTGTGCCAGATGCACAGAATGTAGACTACAGTCAGGTTAAAAAAAATAAATCAAGGGTGGAGTCACATAATGTGCTTTATTGTACACGCATATTGCAGAATAGCGGTGCAGTTCTGGTTCAGGTGGTTTGATATGTAGTAAAATGGATAGCTTTAGAGACTAGCTATAGTGGTTTGAGAAGTGGGGGTCATGAAGAGCAACATAACTGCCTGAGTCATACTGCTTAGCAGTAACCATTACGGTTCACCACAGCACCAATGTCTTGAACTGCAGTTCCAGTAATGGCTGGTAGGTTCTGGCTCCAAGAAAACTATACTACTTAGTCTACACTAAAGTTAGTCTATATCCACGACGTTCCACTTTCAGGATTTCTCCGGTGCTGCCGGAAAATCCGCTTGATGTCCCTAAGTTAGGTTGGATGTCTGTTGCCTTGGGCTTTCTTTTTGTTGGCATTTTAAACTCTGATGGATTTATGAGGACTATGGTTAACTTCTCCTCAGATCTCTGCAGGGTAAATTCAGACAGCTAGTTAGACTATCTGTCCAATCTGAGTTTTCTGTTGCACAACTGAAACAACCTTTGAGCGTCCACCAAACCAAGTTCCTTCCAGAGGCTATTTTGCAGAGACCCTATTCTACAGCACTGTGGAGGAAGGTCTGGCAATGCGAGACTAAAAAAAAATGATATGTATGGATGTGATATGATGATCTTTGTTGTCGGTCTGGCTAAGGTTAAACTCTTTGTAAAACAACACAAAGATTGAACGCCATAGAACTTTCCTTTTTTATCCACTTTGACTGTCAGTTATAATGGAAAAAGAACATAAACTACTTTAACATAGATTTTCTTTAGGGCTTTATTACATGGTATTGGATCAGTGCATAAACTCCAGTACTTCTTGATACCTGCGTTTTAGGCAGTATCGTATTGAACATCTCTACACAATATGGTGTATTTTAATCTATTGTCTATCTTTGTATTTCCCTCCCCCCCTCCCATACTCATACATGCATATTTCCATGGTGTGAGAAGTGTAGCTGCTAAAGCAGAGCCTGTGTCTGTTTAGCACATTGACTCAGCAGGGCCATGGGTTCGTTGGCTGAGGCTCAGCTCCCTAACAGCCTTTTTAAATCATTAAGTAATGAAGTGGGTGCCATTCAAATATAAATGCATCCACAAGCCAGGATCCTTTTATGTTTCAAACCATAAATACTCTGGATTTTCTTCAGAGCCAATACACCTTTCAAAGCCATTTTCAACATCTGTTACCCTACAAAAAGTGCAGGACACTAGGCCAAACGCTGTAGCTGTGCACCAAAGTGTTTTATAATGCATGCAATACAAGGCAGTTATGTCTTAGTCTTCATTTGTTAATTGATTATTGCTTAATCTGTCAAAGATCCTGGCTCAGGGTCCTTGTGACTTAGCATACTGTGGTTGTTTCACGTAGCCACAAACACATGCATGTAGACGGGACACACAAATAGAGTGAGATAAGCAAAGCCCCAGATGTAAGTCTCTTGATACTCGCTAATCATTGTGGGTGTAGCCACCACTGACCTTGGCACCCATATTCATAGCAAGACCCTTCCCTCTCCACCCATCTCTTTCTTTGGAGTGGCCCCTGGCCTGCAGCTTATTGGGGGGCCTGGAGCCAGCTTCCCATCTCAGACAGGCCTTAATCTGGGAGGCAAATGATAAGGCTGAGGTTTACAGGAGGGGCTTTGCACACTCACCAAAATTTGCATTTAAAGGCCCTCAAGTAATCTTTAGGCTTATTTAAATCTCAGCAAGACACTAGCAGAAGAGATGGAGTGGGGAATTCTGCAGATCCATCTCCAGTGCTCCTTTCCCGTGGTAGACCAAAGCCTCACTATAAATAAGCAAGGTTGTGGATTGCTTTGCCTTTTCTCACAGCAGCCTCTCTCTGTATTATCAATGGCATTTAACTGACTGAGATGTTTTCCTCTGCATCCAAATAAAATTGCCACCTAGGACAAAAGCTTCAACTATCACAGTAAAGCGGTTTGTGGAAGAAGGCCATTTTTGCCAGAATAAATCCAGAGCTATTGACAAACAGTTGGCTTGCAAGAATGGAGTTTAGAGTTTATTTTGCATATTTGTCTGGTTATATGAATTGGTTTAACTATGTATTTCTTTATATAATCTTTGTTCATGTATTTATAATTAATATGAAAGAAACATCTGCATGTGTTTTAAGCTCCCACAAAAGAATCACTGCTGTATGACCACCTAAGCAAGACATTATTGTCGTGCAGGTTCTTTCTTTTTTCTTGTTTTAAAGCCTCCCTCAAACTTAGTTTTGCTGCTCTGTTACGTTTGTGTCTCTGTATTTTCTATCACCAGTCAGAATTATTCATTTGATGAAAAGCCAAAATTGGAAAACACATTTATGACCAAACCACCAAAGAGTCGCTGGCACACCACTAGAATATATTCTGTCCCAGTTTTGTTTAAGTGCATGCATATATACCAGCTTCTGCAGCTATAGAAGTTACTGTATTGCTGTCAGCATATTCACTAGTTTACTGGCATCACGCCCTGTAGTTTATATACCATAACAGCACAATGCTTCTGCTCAGCCAATTCACGTCAGCGTCAGGAGGGCTGTTTCTGTGTGCATCCTACAGTTCCAGAAGGGATTTGAAAGATTAATACTCACCTTTCCAACTGAATGTATGTAATTTGGTTTGACAAACACCAACCCTACAGGGACGTTTTCTTCATTAATACTTGACAATGTGCCCAGCGTCTCAGGCCTGAGGAGATGTAGCGGTGTGACGGACGAGAGCATTAAAGTGACCCAGATTCAATCTCTTTCGTTCTTTACTTTGCAAGCTTTCAACACAGAGTATAGCACCTGTGATACAAAATTCAGTTGAGAAAGCAACAAAGACTGGGGTGTTAACAGCCATTACAACAGGCCACACAGACACGACACAATCTGATGATCCTCTTTGACTGTAATATGCACTAAAATATTCAAGAGGGCTGAGAGGATTCCAGAGGTTAGGTTTTTGAAAACACCAAATCTGTGTTACAACCTTGTGCACAATACTAGCTAACAGTATGCAATGGTTGTCTAGTTCAAGTTCATTTAGCAATTTGCATTTCTTTTCTGCTTGCAATTTGAAAATTACTGATGTAAACTCTTCATTGAAGATAATTTGGTAGAGGAAGTGGTGATTCTAGTCTCAAAAGAATAGTTTGACATTTTATGGTTATTCACTTTCTTGCTGAGGAGTTCATCGCTCCTAGCCAAGAAATAGACCAGCACGCAACTAGGTGAAAAGTGCAATTTGACGTTTTTACACTTTGGTGGGTTTTGTACAGATTAACCATCAGAGACGTGTGAGGTAGATGGTTTTATTAATTTTTTTTTACCTCTGGAGGGAGCCATGCTAGCCATTTCCCCCTGACCCTAAACTAAGTTAACTAGCTGCAGAAAAATATGACAGCACTTTCAATCTTCTCAACTACCTTTTGGCAAGAAAGCATATTTCCCAAAAACTATTACTTCAAGTTTGTCATTAACAATTTGCAGATGAAAGCTTGTTCTGTGAGGCAACTCCTTCTTCCTCTATGGTGTTTCCCCCACCACATGGCAAAATAAACTCTACAAAAGGGAAATTGAAAACAGTATATTTCAAACCAAAAATAAGACTGTTAGATAATATTAAAGCATGTGGTAAGGCTAAACCTGATATCATATTTAATATTATGCCTGATTTTCTCTTTTGCATTACACTATTCATAGCCTGAAGACAGGTCAAATCAGGCTCATGCATATAAAAGCCATTGCCCGGGGCAAAGATTTAACCAGCCCAAATGAGTCTCAAGCCTTGGTGTAGCTAACAAAAAACGCTTCTATTCCAGCTCTGAGAAATATGAGGAGACGCAAGAAAAGAGATCTGGACAGAAGCCCGCCCCTCCCCATCTCCAAAACTAACCGTTAGCTTGGCTTCCCAGTCACACTATGGAGACCCTGCTCACTCTTCCATGCCACAGCCACTTCCTGCTGGCTCTAAACAATGCAGACTCCATTTGGGCCGCCGTAATGGCTGACTGCTTGACATAACCCTTGTCAGTCGAGCTGGGATAGGTGACACTTGACAGATGTGTAATTGCTGGAAGGGCTCACTGACAGGTGGATGAGCTTAAAGACACCTGATATGCTTCTGAGGCTGTTGATGCAAGGGGATTACACCTTTAAGCAGCACTGGCTTCCCTGGGTGTTTTTCTGTGTACTTTAAGAAGGGAAAAAACCCTGTTTGGGTAATCTATTCAAAGTGAAATTGGTTTGATGTGTTTGAGCCAATACAAGAGCCAAGTATACAGTGAGTACAGTGAGAAAGGTTAGGTTTCCTGCAATAACCCTCATTTAATACATCCAGATGTATATTCTCTGTGAAGTAATGTATGGTTTTGACATCCTCTGAGCGGGCTTGTAAAGCCTGCGTTGAGGCGGATAGCTTTCCCTCTAAGGTCAGCCCAGGTGAGGTAGTACCAGAAGCCGGAGATAACACTCCACCCCTATAAAAGACAGGAAGTGAGATAAACTTCGCTCCTTGATTAGGAGCCTGGGTGTGGGTTGCCATGTGGGAGGTGGTGCAGTCATAGGGGTGGAACAGTAGGATGTGGATGGGGGCGTGTTTGTGTGTGGAGGGTTGCGTTTTATGTGTGGGACTGTAATGCAAATCAATGATCTCCTTCAGTGCAGAACAGAACAGCATAATGCCTGCACACCTGTCCATCATTCAACATCTCCTGTTCCACCTCTTGAAGCTGGGTGAAAAAAAAAAATCGTTTTAGCTCACAGTCAAAGGATTGAAAGCAGGGGAGGGGAGCGAAGGAGGTGCGCTTGGAGGCCCAGACATTCACTTTTCTTTTTCCATCCAGACAAGACCATGTTATTAGAACTGCAGTTACTAAATTGGGAGGAGGGAGACTGATGCTTTTGGATGTGACCTCAATTGCGGCACACTATCTCAACCAAAGTCTCATTTCACTAAGAAAGACATGGGAAGAGAAAAGAAAAATTGACACCATCTTTTGTACTATCATGCATAGACAGTGTATAGAGATTCAGTGATGATATAGGGGGGCGGTGGCTCTAGTTGCACCCCAGAAGCTCAGCTCAGTTCATTGGGGGTATTTTCACTTATAATTGGGGTAGCTTTCATCTTGTCTGCCAAAAGGAGTAGCAGTGATGAAGAGCACCAAGAGGGAGCTATCGCTTCCCCTATTTCCTGGCCCCAGACAAAGGCATCCAGGCAGGCAGCCTGCTGAAGATGATGTATTTCTGATCAAAGAGCCTGGAGTTGTCAACAGCCCGGGCTAGCACAGCAACCTGATTGCTCCTGGATAGATTTGTCGCTTTGATCAGAGCAGACTCTGACTGCAGGCACTGTTTATGCAAAGAAAAGATGGCAGAGGGAAACCTATCCAGTGTTATGTGAAAACAGGCATTGGGCTGGGGGAAGGACTTTAGCTTCGGGGTATTTTGGTTCACACAATAATACAGAATAGTACCTGTTATAATTACCGCTAATGAGATAACATTGAAAAAAAGCCTTTTTCCCAACTTGTTGCTGCAATGTTTTTGCGCTGACAGCAAAAATCTTACTTGTTTATTTCTCTTAATTAGCCGATAAAATGCTGTGTCTAATTACAACTATACATCAGATGTAAGAGTGAGATAATGTAGTATGTGGTATTTTTACAAAATGATCAGTTAGTTACACTTTGCAAACATCTTACACATAATGGAAATAACCACTGGCTATGAATTCATGTGGACTTAAAAAAGGCACATAATTTTGTCATAATATATTGATGTAAATTCTCATGGCTAGAGTTAAGATTAGTTCTATAAATGTGCTACAAAGAAATGTTAATGCCATCAGTCTGTAGGGTTGTTCCTACAAGTCCCACTGTGACCTCAGTCATGTTTTGTCTGAAGAGACCTGTCTTTTTGTACCCGGCTACATGAGTTCAAACACTGAAATGTCAAACACACTTGGCTTTAAAACACTTGAGTAAGGTTATGGTGAGGTGTGAGATGTGGAAAGTGGACAAATCCTTCAGTGGGTCTTTACCGTGAGGCTGCAAGACTGAACATGTCCAAAGGGGTCTTCCAAGTTCATGGCATACTGTACAGGCAGAATTTCCTATGCCAAAGACATGCAAAGCCTCAGTGTTAGAAAAAGCTTTGATAGAATAATTTTAAGTGCTGAATTCATTGATTGAATTCATTATGTTAGGGTCAATTTCACCCATTTCCGTTTTTGTGATGACCAAAATACTTGTTAACCTAACTTTTTCTTCATGAAATTGTATGACATTTCCTGGTTTAGGGTCATGAACTTGTCTGTTAAATCAGAACACACTGATGTGTAGTGCGATGCCTGTTCAGAGTTTGTATACAAAGATGATGTTGTGGGTCATTTTAACTCAAACTTTTTTGTGGTTAGGTAGTTGTCTCTCTTTTATGGTAATAGTGATGAAGAGTAAGAGGTTTCAGAGTCAGAGGATCTTTCAGAGACTGAGGATAATGCTATTGACAATCCAGATTGTGAATTTTCCTATGATGAAGAGGATTAAAAGGATCACACTGCTGTAGTTCTGCTGAAAACAATGGACAGTAATCCTCTTCATCAGAAGGGACCTGGACATCTAAAGATGGTAACATAAAATGGTCAACATCACCACACCAAAGCCAAGGCAGACTGTCATCTTCCAATGTCATCAAAATGACCCCAGGCCCTACAAGATTTTCTTCCACACTCGATGATACTCAATCAGCATTTCATCTCTTCATATCCCAAACAATAGAGAAGATCATACTGGACATGACCAACTTGGACGGGAGGCGTGTATTTCAAGAGAAATGGAAGCCACTGGATCAGACTGACTTGCATGCTAAAGAAAGGAATTGGATGGAATGGAATTTGAAAGAAAAACTAGCTGCGATCAGAGATGTATGGGATAAATGGATCAAAATTCTACCTGTCTTGTGCAATCCTGGTTCCCATGTCACTGTGGACGAACACCTTGTTCAATTCAGAGGGCGCTGTCCCTTCCGACAGTACATGCCCAACAAGCCTGCCAAGTATGGCATCGAAATATGGGCATCCTGTGTTGCCAAATCTAGCTATGCATGAAATATGCAAGAGTACACCAGAAAGCTACCTGGAGGAGCATCTGAGAAGAATCATGGGATGTGTTATGCTGTGTTGTGAGATGATTGAAGGGCTGAAAGATCATAACATCATCTGTGACAACTTCTTCACATCTTACTGCCTTAGAATTGAACTTCAGAAGAGAAAGCGGACCATGGTGGAAACTGTCAGAAGAAATAAGCCAGAATTTATTGAAATTCTGAAGATGCAAAACAAGAATGTTCTTATAATGAGCAAATTGCACAAAGATGGATCTCTGAGCACAAGAGATGACAATAAGTCACAAATGATCCTGGATAACAATTCCACAAAAGGAAGACTCTGTACAAAGTGGCAGCAACATACATTCATGGGAAAAAAATGTTTGTCATGAGGAAAAAACTTTCACTTAATACTTGATAAATAGATAGTTTTGGAATTTAAAATGTATTGCATATCTCTTTTCTAAATGTTTATATAATGTAAAATAAACTTATTGGCTTTACCTGATTCTTTGACGGTTTTGAGTATATTTACACCAGACAGGTCAATTTGACCCGTAACATCATCAATGTACATTTTTTCAACATAATACAAGGGTTAATATCACCTTGACATTACCTATATGAATACATATTTAATTATCGCTGTCAGAATATTTCTTTTAAAAAAAAAAGGGAGAAAAGTAGAAAGTAGAAAAAACGTAGTCAACATAACATTTATCTTGTTTTCTTACTCTGCTTATTGGATAAGTTCAGGTCATAGCTTCCAGGGACAACTGCCTCTACTGTGTTTCTGCCTTTTCTGTCATGTTAAGCATTAAAAAAGGTACAGCTCAGCACACCTCCCGCCGAGACACGTCAAAGTCAGGGTTAATTTATGGATGAAAAATACATCATTTTATGATTGTTTTTGATCGTCATCATTTTAAAGCTCTTTTATTCATTTTTCTTCTGTTGGTGCCCGGTGATATTTAAAGGGCTTTCAGGCACACATGTACACAGAGTTTAAGTCGGTGGAAAGAGGGCTAAGTGGTTATGTAAGCTGTGATTAACATATCTGACGGCTGCATTTGGGTTAAACAGTGATGGGTAATTCAGGTCATTTCTGACAGCTGATGAAAACAGAAATCATCATGGCGGGCGGTGGGCGTAATTATGTATTTATGAGTGGAAGGAGACCTTGGGGGTAGCAAGCAGAAGAGATGAGCACATACAGAGAAGTGCCCGGGTGCTGCCTTGCTACTGTAATGACAGCTTATTTCCCTGTGTGGATGTTTTTCTCAGCTCGCTGCCAAGCTTTTGTTGGTCCCACCAGCTTACTGTACCTGCCTGCCCTGCCTTTTTATGAACAACACGGGAGGGTTAAGTGTTGCATTATTAAGGGATGAATGCTTTGCAAGGAGAAGGAAAGCCTGTAGGTTTTACCCAAAGGACCCTCCATGCCATGTTGTGACAAACACTGCTGGGGTTTACACAGATTTAAAGATGCATTTGATGTTAAATTAGTGCATATAGGGTTCATGCATACATACAACAACCTCCTGCTCTGTATGGATCTACTGCTTCATTCAGTATCTAATTGTCCTGTATGCTTGGTAAAATATATATGTTTGTATCTAATACTCTTCAGCAAATGTTGCATTGTTGTACATAGTGTATTTATATCCTAGTATCTCTAAAATCTGTGTAGCACCCAAAGACAACAGACTGTGAACCAAAAACGTAGGCTGGATAAAGCTGGATGCAAATAACCTTGGAGTTTAATCAAAGCCATCTTCAAATCAAACCCCCAGCAAACTCTCCCCCTTCTCTGTCAATCCACTGTGACATTTGTGATATAGGCAACACTTTCAATCTATGGTTGCATACTCCATTGGCCATGTAAAGTTTAATGAGCACCTTTTGTGGAGTGATATGAATAATGTATACATTACAGCGCTTTAAAGTGCCTATGGTGCATCTGTCTCCAGGATGGACGGAGGGACCAGTGAAAATTAAAAAGCCTGAGGGTAAAGACGAGAGAGAGACAGAGATATAAAAAGGATAAAGTTGAAGGCAGTCACATTAATTTGAATGCATCAATGTGCCACTTCCAATGCAAAATAGAAGACATCAGCATAAGCACAGAGCTTACCGCCCCACCCACCCTCTCCACACAATCTATCTCTCGTCTGTCACACATCTGTGTCAACCTGCACTTCACATCGGGAATTGAATATGTGTTGGCATGGATGGTAGAGCGAATGCCTACTTGGAAATTTGGGTGCTGAGCGGGTGATGGGAGAAAAAATACAAGTCAGTATAAAGCAGACAATACTGTTCTGGCACTCCTGCAGATAGCATTGATCATTGATGTAAAAGGATACAGAGATGCACTGTGCTCTGACTGACAAGCTTGCCATTGTAAAAGGAAAGGTGCAAATGGTGCAAAAAAAAATAAATTAAAAAAAAATAAGATTCCACTCGATGGTAAGGATAAAAGCAGGTTAATTTCTACATGCACTTAATGCTAATATTTTCCTCAGAACATACTCTTATTGAAAGAGAAGAACTCAAGCCTTTAACCTTAAAGAACATTACAGCAATAGCTCTTCCTATCCACCTTGCTCAATCCTTTGCTCATCCAGACCGCTTTGGCACAAACCCCTCAGCCAAGAGCTCGCTGACAAAATTAGAAATCTCCTCCTTGGCTGCTGCTCCACCAAACCCCTCTATTCAAAAGATTGGTGGGCCTCTATCTTAGAGATCTGCTCCCTGTTGAATAAGCAATGGAGCGTTCCCACTTCACTTGTCCACGCCAGGCTGGCCTGAACGACCATTCCCTCCCTTACTCTTCTCCCCCCCCAGTCATCCCCTCCCCTAACCCCTGTTTCCATCTCCACAGATTGACCCCCCTCGCCGCCCAGCCCTCGCTCTCAGCCGACATGGACACACAAAAGAAGGCTCCGGCTTAGTGGCCTTGTGATGGATGCATTTTCATAGGCCAATCTCTGTTATCTTGGAGAAACAGGTCTCAGCCTCCATTCTCTCAGGGCTTTACAGTTTTCTTTCTGTCATTCACCCCGCCCACCCCTTCCTTCCATTTTGTATACCTCCTCCCTCCATCCATCCATCCGTCCTCCTCCACCATTTTTCCGAGGGTCACTCATTAATACTCCTGAGCACTGATGCTGACCCCGTGACCCTGAGCTGAAAGCCCAGCTCTCCCATATTAAGCAGCCAAGCCTCTTGTCCCAGCATTCTCAACTAGGCCTGAGTGCAGAGGCCTGGACCCCTCCAAGGTCAATGACAGGCTGACATCAAGTCCCAAAACAATAGGAGGCCCTTCCTCTCCGCATCCCCATGGACGCCCCCTGTGTTGTACCTCTTTAGATTGATTGGCTATGCAGCAACATCTCCAAGTCAATCAATTTCATTTATTTAATGCAGATGCGTCAAACTTAAGAATTTATTCCATTATTTCAATTTCTCAATAGAAAATCTCACATTTAATGGTTTTGTCAATCTCAATTCTGATGCAAACAAATATTCTCTTTTCTTTGTAGCTCTAATCAAATGTTGCAATTCATTATCTTTAAATTTACCCTTAAAGAAAATTGGACGCCACTCAGTTCCCTATTGTGTTTAATGACTTTGCCTCATTTCTTTTTCAGTGTTATCTATTTATTTATATATGATTGAAAGTTGGGAAGGTGCAAATTATTTGCAAAGCTTGTGACAGATCTCACTTTCATATCAGGTTATTTAGATACTGTATATTGCAACAATACATTGCAGTGTGTAGCAATACAAAACCATCAAAAGGCAAAACTTCTGGGCTTCAATCTCACAATGTAGCAACCTTGATTCACCCCCTAAATAGGAATTGTGGTGTTAAAAATCCCCCTACAATAAGCTCTTCATTTTCTGCTCACTCTGCAGTTTGCAGCTTCCTCATTTCCCAGCCGTGGAGTTTCACTAGGCCTTAATGTATCATATATCTCTGTTTTTCCTGCGTGGCTCCTTTTGGGCCTAGGGTCAGAGGGTGAAATAAAGCAGACCCCATTTTGAAACTGACAGGGTCTCCAAAGCCTGAACCCGAGGGCAGTTCCCCCAGCCCTGGCCTGACAGAGGCCACGTCTGACAAAGGTGCAGTTTGTTACGAGCTTCTGAGGGGGAAAAAAAAGAAACAACAGGGAGGGTTATTTGGTGTTCCTTTGACCCCTTAAGCCCTCTGAGATGAAAAGGCTTTCAATTTTTACCAGACGAGGAAGACCACTTCAGCACAGAACACCAGTATGGGCTTCAAAGCTCAGCAGAAATTTTAATCAGAGAAAATGACTGTATATTGTGCGATGTTCTTTGCTCCATCGCCTCAGTCTGAGGGGGCAAAAGAGCAAAAATTGTGCAGAGTTACACATGAGGAGATGAGGAATGGCGCAGGCAGGCAGTGACTGAAGCTTCACGGCAACGGTCTTTTTAAATCTGGAAAATTCACTGCCAGATTATGTCAGAGTAGTTAGTGGTGAAAGGTAGAGTAGTTAAAACCCTGATGAGCTTGCATATATCTGACATCTTAAATCATGCAAGCTGAAGGTAAATATCAATACACCAATGCTGCTTAAAACAGCATTCTGTCTCATAAAAATATACCTATCATTTACAACACAAGGGCAAGAGAAAAAGCCCATTAGTGCACCGTGCCTTATGCCATTTACTAAACATTTTATCAAATTTTACAAAGCCTGCTTAATATTTAAAGCCTCGGTCATGCAGCCTAATGGTCCAGGGCAGGAATAAGCTATTCAGGGGTCAATTGTTTTATTAAGATTAATGAAGGGGAGCAAGAGGGTACGTCATATCTGTACTGCTTTCCCTCTTTCTCTGAGCACCAGTGAGGCATATTAAAAAGGAGTGAGTACGGTTTGCCACTTAGCTTATCTACGTAAGTGGCTTATGGATGTATTTGTCCAGGACATTTAAGGTACATTTTTTCATCTATTCATTTTCAAGTGATAAACTTACTTCCCTTGCAGAATATATCAAGGAATGCTCAAGTAAGTTAAATTACCATAAAAACAGAATATTCCGCCATTTCCGCCATAGCATTATATACTGTAAGGGTGCAGGTGTTCTTCTGTGCTGGATATGCACCACATGTTTTTAAACTGTAGTTTTTCTCCTCTTTAAGTAATAACAATAAAATTATTATTTTTTCATTAAATCTAGGCTTTCGGCATTTAGGCTTCACCATAGGGGTTTGATTGCATCAGAAATCATTTGTTTAATGCAACGGTCCATTTGTCTCCTGAATCACATAAGATAAAACTGTTCACACCACAGAAATGCATTTGCAATTCTATGAAATAAAACACTGAATAGGGGCCATTTTTAAATCAACCCACAAGCTCAAAAACTTGACTGATGGACCGGTGCATCTTTTGTCCGCTCTGAGGCATCAGAAAGAAGCAGCAGATGGAAGTGGAGAGTGGGCGGTGACAACTGAGAGCTGGTAGGTGTTCATTTCTGCAGACATTTACACTCTACCAGCCATAACCCCTCCAAACCATGCTGATGTCATTGTTGTAATTGCTTTGACACTTGGAAGCAGGCACTAATCCTGTTTGGACAGTGACTTAAACTGTATGGAAATAGGGGACACATTGGTTATGTCCACCAGTACACCTGTCCCTACTGGCCTTGGCAACATCTGTTAGTGCTGCGCGTGACTATGGTGTGAAAGAGAGGAATTTATTGTAGCACACGTTTAAACAGACCTGTTAAAAAAAGACTGATTTGTTTCCCTGTGGTAAAAATTTGAATTAGATTAGAAAAAATGCTAATCCCTGCTTCAGCCCACAAGTAGAAAATGTGGGAAAATGTGTGGTGTCCATTTTTGCTCGCTGATCTAATGTGAAGTGACGCTGAAAATGTTTTGATTGAAGCTGAATGACAGGACTTCTTGTGAGAACAGTTTTAATGTGTCTGCTGAGACATGGAGAGATCTATACAAGGGGTTGCAGTAAAATGCAGGGTTTGCATAGCTACTGTGGGAACATTTACATGAAGATGCATAGCTGTCAAGTATGTATTGTACTGTAATTAATGCATTTTAAAGCCCAAGCAATGAATAAAAAATCCGTAAGAGAGGACAATTTAATCAAGCTTCTGGAACAGGTTTGAGCTACATATTGGTTGGATTGCAGGCTTGAAAAACAAAGATGTCACAGGGTAGCAGGTCCAGAGGGGTCATTTCATTTCCACTGGACTGCCTTTTTTTTCCTTTAGGCAGAGCATAATGTGAACAATGTTTTAGAGGGCCATCTTCAACCACCATCTTCACAACATGCAAGCCTTTCATGTGTCTGTCTCCTCCCCCCCTTAGCCCTTCTATCCTCTCCAGCACGCCTGCATGCATCCTGACACGTTGACAAGCCGGGAGGGAGTCGATTTTGTGGTTGACCTGGGAGGCCAGGCCAGAGAGGTTTGGTTCACAAAGTGAGAGGTAGACAACAAAGTGCAGTGAACTAAAATGCCCAAAGCCAACCTTTAGCCTTGGTCAACATCTGCAAGCCGTGGTTGGGGTTGGAAGACAGAAATGGTGAAAGTGGACATGGAAAGTCGACCCTTTGCTGTCAAGACCACAAGAATTGTGTTCAGATCATGTTAGACCTGGTTACTTTTAGCTATTGTTGATAAAGACCACAATCATTTCACTTTTCATGTACTAGTTGCAGGAGTGCACAGGGAACTGCAATTATATTTTTAGCATTTATTAATGAATAATTTCTGAAAAATGTATTAGTATTTGATGAGGACTAGATATCAATAACAGTATCAAAAAAGCATTAGCTACAGCCTAAAATGTTGGTATCAGTATCGGCAAGTAAGCGGGTCTATTTACCAATCTGATACCACATCATTTGGCCCCGAAAAGAATGAACTTTAAAAAGTAGTTTCACCTGGATTAAACGGCCGCTGGCTAGCTCTCAGCTTGCAAACCTACTTGGAAATTATTTATTCTTCGCCACTCTAAAAACCGTAGCCTACAAAGCATGTTGCACTGGCAGCTATTGTTTTTAGATAAGCAAAGAAGAATTGATTTCCAGTTTGGTCTGCATGCAGAGTGTAATTAGTCAGAGCTAATGTTAGCAATTTGGCGACAATTCACACTGTAAAAATATGTACAGTATGTAAAACTTTAAATGTCTTATTTTACTAAATTGTGGCTGCTCTTGTGAACTATTCTTTGTAGATTGACTTATTCATGTTCTTTTTCAGTTTTAACTGTCAAATTAGATAATGAAAATATAAAAGTGCTATAGGATTTTTTCTCTATGTATTTGTTCATGTTTTACAAAGGTTTAATACAAGCCATTTTTGTATTACAGGAAAGACAACAATATATTGCTGTATCTATATGTTATCCCACCCCTAATATTTATATATATGTATACAGTTTGTTACGACCTGCTGTGGAAGACAGTCTGTCATTTTCTTCCAGCTATGGCAGTCTTTAACGCTATGCATTATTCTGTAAAACTGCTCACATGATTGCTAAAATGCAAAGTGTTCACCTACACAATACAACACATTACCACTTCAGTTGTAGACGGGAAATTATTGCAGTGGTATGCTTCCTTATTGCTGGAAACAAGTTTTTCAACTCAAGACCATCAGTAACTGTTCGTCACGCTATAACAAAAGTATCCTTTGTCGGAACAGTATCTAGCCATGCAGGAAGATTAGTTTTATGGGCTGTAGTCAAATAAGATTTCACCCTCCGACTAGGGCTGGGTGATTCGGAGAAAATCAGATATCACAGATATCCATATTGCTGCAATATTCTAGGGTAGACAATTAGTGCTTTCACAAAATATCTTCACCATTAAAAGACAACACTTATGTCTTATAATGATATTACGATATCGAAGATCTAAGACAATATCTACTCTCATATAACGATATCCATATTGATATATTGCCCAGTCCTACCTCCAACACCCAATTAAGATAAATTAAAGTTAGTTTGTAATGCTCAAAACATTTAAAAAAAAAAATGCTGTGATGTCTCTCTCAGACAATGTGGACAGTTTGCAACATGACTATTTATTGGGGAGAAAACTGATCTAAAATGTATTTTCAGAGAAATAAAATAAAAAAAAAAATCCAAACCCAACGTTCTAACTTTTTTAAATTCACATTTTGAAGCCAAGACTAAGCACAGTCCAAGTTGACAACCAGTCCTGACTTCTGTGTACTACAAATGTTTGGCTTTAGAAACATGAGTGAGTGAAACAATGAACTCAAAATCTCTTGGGATAATATGTAAATTATCAATATTTCTAATTGCAGAGAGGAATGATTGCTATGATTATGTTGACTCTCTAATGAGTCCACCTGTTGGCATCATGCAGAAAACAATTTTCCACTTGAAGAAACATAGCGTATGTAAACTCTCATAAAATGTAAAACTAGTGGAAGGTCTGCTGTGCTCTGGCAGCTGCAGCCAACAATTATGCAGCATCCAGCGATAACGTGAATACCAATCTGACAAAAAAGGGCCTTTCCTCCAAATAATCATGATACTTTTTGTATTCACAAAAAGAAAAGTTATAGAATAAAATCAGTAAAACCTAGAGCATCCATTTCTGTTCCTATGAATTTACTGAAATTTGAAACTCAAGCTGAGACATCCAAACCAAAATGTAACTGATGTTGCATTTATTAGATATGTTTGGAGGACTGCTGGGAATATAAAAATCTGTGAAGTTTGATACTGGAAGTCTGGAGGAGCCTACTGTAACCCTACTACTTACTTCAAAGGCTTGTCCTGAAATTCAGGAGGACAGTTATTGATCTAATCCCTCAATGAATCAGGGAATTGATAAGTGGACACTTCAAATGCACTTTTATGTCTTCTCACTTTGAAGCACTTCAGGCCCATCTTTCTAGGGAATGTTATTGTACGCAGGCTCCGCTTTAATGTTTGAAACCCACACTCCTTGGTTTTTACCAGCATTTGTCTCTTTATTCTCACAATGGGTATTGGAGAATCCTTGTTCCGAGTGTAAATGTAAATTTGTTGACAAAGGGCACCTTTCTTTCATTTCAGATGAAGTTGAACAGGTCCCAGGGCGGGATCAGGTCAGGTGTAGTAAATGGAGAATCCCGGCCTCTTCGTTTCCTCCCTTTATTGTCCCACACTCCCTGCCAAACCATCATTTCCAATATCCCACTGGGGCCTCTCTAACCCTCAACATCTGTCCCATTTTACCACTCTGATGGTCGAGAGCCAGCTAGTATGACAGGCACAGTGCAGCAGTGTACTGGCTTCAGAAACTGCTTCCAGACATCTCAAAGTGCTGTCATCTGTAATTTTGTGCATTTACTTGTTCAATTTATTTGTTTCACTTTACTACAACTAATCACAGGTGTATTTGCAATCTCTGTGAGAATATTTACACGGGTAAATAAAGGCAATGTCAAAACGGATAATATTTTTAATTACAAGAGCAGCTTTCAATCCATTATGTCCTGGAAAAGCATTTATTCTGACTGTCATTGTGAAGCACTGCTGTTAGTCTTAAACCTTTCACAGCTGGTGGCAAAAAACAACTAAAAATGGAGGTTAATTTAAATAGCCTTAGTGCTTTGCTCAGATAAGTAAATCAACCATGAGGAGACATAAATGGTAACACCCAGTAGATGTGCAACACTGTGGGGCCATGCAAGAAATCAAAAACTCATGGAAGTCAAAAACAGGATGCTATATATTTTCTAAAGCATGTTTTGGGCAGCTAGAACATTATAATTGCATGCCAGTTTTCCCTTTGGGAAAAAATACGATTCCCCATATGTGGCATTGATAAAGTATAGGTTCCTACTGTTTGGCAAGAAAGGTACATCTGCCCTCTAACTAGACAAGGGGGAAAAGAGAAGAGTGAAAGCGAGAGAGACTGCTATAGAGACAGACAGGAAAAAAGAGGGGATCCAAACCACTGTCTGTACAGTTAGTGGGTCTGGGGTGATTACATGAAGGCCAGGAGGGAGCTCCATTTACATTGTAGCTGCAGAATAAAAAGCAGCCTTGGTTTGTCAGTTTTCTGACTAGCGTCATGAACCGGGAGATGCCCATGGCTGCTCGCTCTACTTCAACGCAGTTCAATACCTGCCATCTTCACTCTTTTTCTCCACACACACACACACACACACACACACACACACACACACACACACACACACACACACACACATTTGTTCCGAATCAGGCACCTGGCATCTTTTGGGAGAGCATGCAGGTTTCACCGATGGGGCCCCCTGGACTGTCATATGTCTGGATGCAGACCAATACCCATCACGTTAAACTGATCAAAAGCAAAGGAAAGTACAAACCTTGAACTTCACAGTCCAATATGCATCCCTCTTGCTTATTATATTTACACACGCACAAACACACACGTAGTAACTGACAACATGTAACAATATGAATATTCCTCTGCTGAACGAATATTCCAGAATGCAATTTTTTCCTCTTGTTTTCAGTTACAATTGAAATTCACTGCAGGTTAAATTGGAACCTCTCTGCAGACTGCTATAATGGCACATAGTAGGTATAATTAAAGTAATTACAACAACACACAGGTGTTCCACGCTGCACGCCACTGAACACAGCACACGTCAGTGACAGTGGATGGAGTAAACATCTCTAAAAATAAAAAAATAACTAATTCAAATCAAGTGTCATTAAGGCTGTTTTATCGACAGACAGTCAGTACACAAACAAATGGCTTTTTTTTGTCTGGTTATCTGGTGCTTAACATATTATGCTCCGTCTGTTCATGCTGCCGCTTTTCAATCATGGTAATCTAAATCTAGTAGAGTGAATACAGATAAATTACATGTTTGTTTAAAGCTCTACAGTGGAGAAAAAATAGAAAAAACAGTATAAGAAACATTAGACATTTTTATATATTATTTCAAGAAAAAACCTTCAATTGCAAAAATACCTTTGAGCATTTGGAAATGCTGTATATATTTTACTTTTTGCCATTTTCTTTGGTTCAGATCAGAGACGTGAAGAGACACAATCACATTAAAAGCTCCCCATCTGCATCCTCCAAATTTCATCTTGGCGAGATGAAAATGGGGGTGAAAAAGAAAACAGAGAAGGGGGGGGTCAAAGAAAAGAGAGAGAGAGAGAGAGAGAGCGCAATTACCAAGAGCGTAGTCTGACGGATCAACTTCACTTCAAAGAGGCCGGGCCCTGCGTCCCATGCTCCACACAGCCCGGAGTACGAGTGTTGTGAGAGTAGGTAAACATGAGCAGATCACAAGACTGTTAATAGCAGCCAGATCTGAAGAGGTCTCCACCTTGTGCCTTCCTGCCTGCCTCTAAGAATCTCAGACAAGCCCTTGCCTGGAAGGAATAAACTCACCCCGCACACTTAGCTACTTTGTGTGTGTGTGTGTGTGTGTGTGTGTGTGTGTGTGTGTGTGTGTGTGTGTGTGCGTGTGTGTTTGAACAGCATAAGCACACAGCTCAATGCTGGGACGTTTTAAACTCTCACAGCATGCAAAGCCAACAGCTGCCATGCAAACTCTTGCTGAATTATGTGCATGGTAAATGTGCTACAGGATCTATTTCTCCATCAAAAAGGGTAATACTGCAGACTGTAGTAGTTTCACATGCAGCAGTCACCAAGTACACTACATTTTTTTGTGTGTGCTTTGCTGCGAAATTATTACAGCTTTCACTTTGAGACTTATTGCCAAGACTTATCTTGTTCCAGTATGCAGTCGACTCAGTGAGTGGATTTTCATTCATCTTTTTTGACAACAAAAAAGATACTGTGTCTGGGGCCCTCCCTCTGTGAAACTCGCTGTACCAATCCGGGGCGATGTCTACTGTATGTGAAGTGCATTTAACGCCCACTAATCTGTCATCACTGGATAAATATGATAAGGATAGCAGCAATTTTCGAAGTTATCATAGGCCTGTCGGCTAAACAGGATTAATCGGTCTTTATGAAATGCAGAGAGTGAATAGCAACATTTTTTTTAAGGATGGGACGATGTTGACCCCCTTGTCAACAATGTCCCTGTATCTGTGATGGCAAGGTGGCATAATCCATAAGCTATTTTCAGTCCCTAGGGTTCAAACCCCCATGTCAGAACGCATTCATTCTGATGAAGTGTCATTGGACAAGACACTGGATCACTACCAGCTTTGGCTGAGTTGAGGGGGGTTATGCTGTATCCGACCACGCACCCTGACCTCCCCAGAGAGGCGAAGCGAAGAGAGACTTTCCCCTGAGGGGATCAATAAAGAATTACATTATCATACATAATGTGTATCAAAGTAAATCTCAGACTGGCATGTATCCTGCATGCCTAATTCTATGTCTCAGGGCAAGTGTTTGAGGCATTTCAACGCTCTGCTTTTTCCAAACCATTTTAAAAAGGAAATCAACTGGAAAGGCTGACATCTGTTGGCTAGCATTTGTTACTACAGTAGAGGGCACTTGCCAGCAGGGAGACTGATGCGGTGCTATTGCACTGAGGTATGAAACAGTTCAGAACTGGTGCCCTAGAAGAACAGAGCAGAACACACTTAAAGCGACAAGGGGCAAAACTCCCCGAGTCATGAACCAAGATTAAAAGTTACCTCCAGGCTAACCTCACAGCTGAAGCGGAATCACCCTGAGTGATTTTTGTGTGCCTTTTTCCTCGGATGTCATTTGTTAAGAGAGTAAACCCCTTCAAGCTTGTGTGAAACTTAATTCCCTTGTTTGTCCTTGAGGAGTAAACTCTCACTGAGAGTGACCCCTCCAACACACACGTACACACACCCCAGATGTTACTTTTCGTCTGTGATTTATTGCGCAGTTTAGATAAGGGTAAACAAATACTCTTCACAGTCATAACTGCAAACACCGCTTTTCCGTCAGGGTTATTGCAGGTCACAGCATACAAAGTTAGCCAACGGTGTAGAGACAGGAGGGGGGAGTGGAGTAGGGAGGAAAGAAAATTGACAAAATTGCAGCTTCTTCTCTGAGTCACCAAATCAGCCTGAGCATAAACATACAAAAAGTCCTTCTGCACACATACACACACAAACAACCCTGAGCCCTGACCTGTAGGAATGTGTGCTCTCTGTGGAGGACGATTAGCTGGCCAGCCTCTTAGCTCCACCAACACACAGAAACCTCATTGTGATAAAGCCCAGTCAATGTTTGCTGACACACGTTATCTCCCGTCCCCGCTCTCCCTGGGCCTCTGGTCAGATCGAGCTGCCACAGCTCTTTACAACGATTTAGGAAGCCATTTGTTTTTCAAGGAGCTGTTTACACAATGGCCACCTACCACACTGGGGACAGAGGCAGGGGGACAGAGAGGGGAGTTGTTTGAAATATAAATCACAACCGTTGCCAGCTTTTCTCGGCAACAGCTCAGGCTTTTTTTTTTTCCTTTTTATTTTTTTTTTTTTAGACTTTTTGCATTCTTTATCGAGGGATGGGGTGATAAGAACAAACAAGGTTTTGTCAGTGGCTGCTAATGTGCGAAACTATGGGAAAAGAAACGCGTATCTTGTGTATGTGCCTGGGTGCATTTGTGTGCATGTAGAGGCGGGGAGGTGATAAAAGAGAATATTCCTCAAGGAGGATCAATAGTTGTTATTCAGCCCTGCTTGGGTCCCTCCATAGGAAGCACTGACACTGTCCTAAGAGTCTGCCGGCTGTATTGATTTTAATTTATTTTTAACTTAGTGATGGATATGGGACATGTCATGAAAGAGAGGCATTGGTCAAATAATTACCAACATCTATTCATTAATTGGAAGGCAAAAGAGATAGAACACTCAATATTCATTACGGCCTGCAAAGACTTTGCAAATGTGCTGTCTGACACAAAGATGTCAGAGAAATATATTGATCAAGTAATCACGCAATGCAAATTTGTCCCTGTGAAGCAAAGTAGACGCAACACACCATTTCCCTTTCAAGTTTAGAGAATAAACGTATAAACTTCAAAAGGATTACATATTTTATCAAACATTACATCCTTAATCCATGTTCTCCACTTTTTCTGCTTAATCCATTTAAAAAAAAGCCCTCTATATTACATATTATAAACATACATAAGTGGTGCTTTCAAATATCACTGACATTTTTCATGATTCAACATCCGCCATGAAAATCTATCACTATTCAACAGTACATGTTTGTTTCGAAGAAAGAACGAATGTTTTATCTTCTGGAGGATCAAATATTGACACACACCTTGTGGGTAGCAAAGATGTTTGGTCAAAGTATCTTCAGGCAGAGACGGGATGCTTGATTGATTTGACAGACAGACCGACAGACAGACCGACAGACCGACAGACATTGATTTTAACTTATTTTTAACTTAGTGGTGATATGGGACATGTCATGAAAGAGAGGCATTGTTCAAATAATTAGATACATCTATTATTAATTGGAAGGCAAAAGAGATAGAAAACTCAATATTTATTGTGGCAGATAGATAGATTTTTTATTGATCCCAAAACAAATGGGAAATTCCAGTGTTGCAGCAGCAAAATAGACACACAGCACACATACAGAATATACATGAAATAGCAGGATACAATATAAGAACAGATATATAGAAGTTGGGGATAAAAATAAATAAATAAATGAATAAATAAAAATGTACAACTGTGCAAATGTACAAAGTTTCACTTTGTGCAGTGATAAAGTGTTAAAAGGTTTCATTGCCTGTGGTAGGAATGATTTCTTGTAGCGGTCCGTGCAACATCGAAGCTGTTGGAGCCTCTTAGAGCAGGTGCTCCTCTGTTGCACCAGTGTGGGGTGGAGAGGGCGGTCGGGGTTATGCATGATAGATAACAGTTTCTGTGACCTCCTCCCCAACACAGCTTCAAATGTGTCCTGTTTGCAGCCAATCACGGAGCCAGCTTTCCTGATCAGTTTGTTCAGTCTGTTTGCGTCGCTGGCTCCAATGCTGCTGCCCCAGCAGATGGCGGAGGAGAACAGAACGCTGGCCGCAACCGACTGGTAGAGTATCTCCAACATTCTGCTGCACACGTTGAAGGATCTCAGCTTCCTCAGGAAATAGAGTCTGCTCATCCGCTTCTGGTAAACAGCAGTGCTGTTGATCTTCCAGTTCAGCCTGTTGTCGATGTTGACACCCAGGTATCTGTACTCCTCCACCATGTCCAAATCCTCTCCCAGGATGCAAAGGGGCTGCAGAGCCGTTCCGAGGGCCAAGAGAAGAACTCCCTTGCTGCCTCAGGTAGGCCAAGACCTGCCTCTCCAGCACCTTGTCCACACCTCCCTCATATTGTTCTGTTGTTCTGGAGTCTGGCCTCCAGCTTTCTCCTGTAGGAGTTTTTTAACTGCCTCAGTTTATCCTGCAGTTTGTGCTGTACTTCCCTTAGCTCCTGTCTGTCCCATGACCTGAAAGCTTTCTTCTTCTCATTAAAAAGGACTTTCAGGTCACTGGTAATCCACAACTTTGGAAAGCAGCGTATAGTCCGGAGGGCATGGTGATGTTCTCACAGAATTTTATGTATTCTGTCTGTCTGTCAGGTTATTGATGTCCTCCCATGTGGCTCACAGAGCACACCCCAGTCTGTAGACTCCAATCAGTCCACTTCCTCACAGTTCTTGTCTGAACAGGCTGCTGTTGGACAATAGGAACATACATAGGAGACAGTAAGACAAGGTTGTGATCTGATTTGCCAAGGGGGGAAGGCAGTGGCACTGTACGCATCCTTGGCATTTGCATACAGGTCCAGAGTTTCATTGTCCCATAAGGGGCAGTTAATATACTGTTGAAAATCCGGAAGGGATTTATCCAATGAATACTGTAAACAGCAATCACTATGGCGGCCGTAAACTCCCCCGGTAAGCCAGCCAGCAGTTCAATGTCTGGGCTACAGAATCGTTCCTTCACATTAACATGTCCGAGATTGCGCCACTTTTGACTCGCATACAGTGCAACTTCCCCACCTCCCCCTCCATTCTTCTTATCGCTTTCTATAACATCCCTGTCTGCCCGAACCGTCAAAAAACCGGGTACCGCCACACCACAGTCCGGGATGTGCGAGTGCAGCCATGTCTCGGTAAAACACAGTATGCTGCAATCGCAGAAGTCCCTCTAGGTTTTAATGAGCGCCGCAAGTTTGTCCGTCTTATTTCCCAGAGACCGTATATTCCCCATAATGATTGCTGGGACGGCAGGTTTAGGTTTTCTTTTTTTTTTTGCCTTACTTTTTAATCCACCTCTGCAACCCCAATGTCTCCTCTATAGTACCTTCGGGATTTCAGGCTTGGCATCCGGCAGCAGTACAGTTCGACACAGCGCTATCAGCTGATTGTGTGTGACCCCGCTGCCTTGTGAGTACCACACAGATACAAAAGGCGACCAAAGTAAGAATAGAACTAAAAGTTCCGAAGTTGACAGAAACCATCTCAAGACAGAAATGCACACAAGACAACGTTTTATGAAAAGCTTACAAATTGCATCAACAATCCAGTTTATGAAATTCAATCCAAAGTAATGAGCCGCAATTAAACTCAAACACTGTAATGAAAGAGGTAAATCCTATTAACTGCACACATGAAAAGTGATCTAATGACAACGTTTTGTATTACAAGCTTGGAAGTTTCAGGCCTCCGCAGAATATGAATCAGACTATTCAGCAGATGGAAGGTGCGGCTGTTGTTGCTATAACAGAATCAGCAGTCTTGTCATACATATGCTGCATAAATTTATCATCAAAACCCTTGTAACCTGCAATAATTCGCTTGATTGGCTCAGTGAGTGCAAGTTCCTTTGGTGTGCATCAAGTCAAACTGACCAAAGTGGCCTATGGGTGCTTGCAGACAGGGACCCGTGGTTATTGAGTACAATCACAATACTAATTATCCTGCATGCAAGCTACTGCAGGGCTTTGCCCTTTGAGAGAGGCAATCAAACAGCTGACGAAAGGCAGAATAATCATGCTGCTGATAGTGCTGGGCATAGCATGTGCGTGTGTGTGTGTGTGTGTGTGTGTGTGTGTGTGTGTGTGTGTGTGTGTGTGTGTGTGCGCGCGCATCAACTTCAGTAAAGCTCATTTTGTTTATTCAATGCCTTTTAGGTGGGAGTGCACTAACACAACATGGTTAAAACATGTTTGGTGATAATAATAATAATAATAAAAAAAGATCTCAGTGCTTACATAAAATCGATATTTTGGGATTGAGTTGTGCAAAAAAATCAACGTTGCTGTAAGTTAGCTGTGAAAAACCAAATCAATGACATCTGTGAGCTCTTATCTCATATTGTGTCTCAATGTTACAGCCTCCTTTTTCCCACCCATGCTAGGGCAAGGTCGTGGTTAAGTTATGATTACTGTATGATGCACTCAGTGAAGACACACAGTAAAGAGGTCTCTGCTGAACCATAAAACTGTCAAGATACATCACAAAAGTGTCAGATGCACCACGCACAACATCACAACAAAAAGAAAATAAGACTCACTGCCCTCTCTAAGCAATCATCACTTTCTCAACTTAACAGGCTGAATATTGCATTAGGCTAAATGATTTTAGAAGCCTCTCTCCACTAACAGCAATACAGTACGAAAGAGACACTCACTATGCTAAGACACAAAAGAGAATCCATTGATTTAATCCTTGGCTGAAGCTCTTCTTTATATACAGTATTTATTAATGCTCAACCATGTACCAAACTGGGAAAAGTTGGGTTCTTTCTGGATAATGTAGCACACACACTGTACAATAATAACAGGCAGTAGGCTTGCCGCCGTAGTCTGTGTTTCAGATGTTGCACGGGGGTAGGGCATACACATATTACATTACTTGGAATGGCACCTGTCATGGTCTCATTTCAAGGTGATTAAGAAACTTATCATATTTATTGTGCTGGATAATCGTCCCCAAGTTCCCGACAGAGACAAAATTTTGACACATTTCCACACTCAGTTTGAAAGCAGGACGATAAATCACACTACGCCACAGGGGCCATGAAGCAAACTGCACTTCGGTCAAATTTTTAAGCCTGGCCACAACCCCCCCCCATGCACCTCAATCCACTAGCCCAATAGAGGTAGGCAGCCTAAATGCACCATCAGCATCGAGGTTTGGCTGAGCTGCTACAAGGGTATTATGTTCCAAATTCTCTCCAGCTGGAGTTAGGAAAGGCTTGCCCATCTACTTTTTTTTACCCATTCCCAAATCACTAAAAAATTAACCCCTGCTTCTTTTTACACCCTCCATCTCCATAATTCAATGTTTAAACAGTCAGGCGCCAGAGAAGTAGTGGCAGAAATTTGGGGGGCATCAGGGAAAGCCTTCCTACAGTGGTCTGGGGAGTGAGGGTAAGAAAAAAAAAACACAGAGAGAGAGAGAGAGAGAGAGAGAGAGAGAGAGAGAGAGAGAGAGAGAGAGAGAGAGAGAGAGAGGCAGGTGAAAGCCGTCCACATAAAAAAGTGGCGATTAGGGGAAAGTGGCCCTGTGTGAGGCAAGAGAGGAACATCTGTGCCTATTACCACAGCACACAAAGGACCAGAAGGGGGGGAGGGGAAAAGACCACAGTCTCCAACATTAGCAGGGCCTCACCAAACACCACAGACCCAATTGCATGGCCCAATTTAGGGCTTTCAGCACTGCTCGTCATTAGCATTTGAATAAGCAAGGCAGGCGCTAGCTCAGTGAGTAACTCATGGGTCGGAGCAGGAGTGTGACTTAAGAGCTTGAAAGACGTGGAAGTCCCCCCACCCCCCTAGCCCCATGCCTTAAGCACATTTCAGGCAGAGCTCTGTTGAAAGAAACATGTTGTGGAGTAATATCATATAGTATTACCATTTAGGATTATGGATGATTATGCAAAAGAATGTAAGAATTGAACAATATGGTAGAAAAATGGTAACCATTTCTGTTGATATACAGCCCATTCTCACGGCAGTTTGTAAAATGGTGACGTTATTTTATTTATTGATTTGTGTACAGGGACACTAATGTTTTGTGGTGGTGAGCACAGATTTTAAACTAATGTATTTTAATGGGAAGTATCTTTTGTGATCGTGAACAGCACGATTAAGGTAGCGAGCAGTATTCATAAGCTGAAAATCTGTGTAAGGACGTTGGTTGGGGTGGTGGATGGGTCTAACAACACAGGACTTTCACCTCGGAGCCAGGGGATCACGTCCCGCTTGTGGCAGTTCCTTTCTGCGATCTTCTAACCACAACCGTCCCGTTGTTGTTGTTGCCATCTCCTGCGTGTGACGGTTCCTCACCCCGTTGTTCTTTTCCTAACCACAACCGTCCCGTGGTTGTAGCATGCCCCACGTGTGGCGGTCCGTCCCACTGTTGTCGCCAGCGTGTGTCGTTGTTGTGTCCCCCAGAGACCGTGGATCATGTCCCGGCGGCCGTTGTTGTCCCCCAGAGCCGGTTGCTGCAGCCCAGTCTCATGGCAGTTTGTGAAATGGTCACATTCCCATTTCATGCTGACCACCACAAAAACAAGACAATTGTGTCCCTGTTGATAAATCAATAGATCTAAATAACGTGACCATTTCACAAACTGAAGTGAGAGCGGGTTGTGATATAACTGGTTCAGAAATGGCATTCTCAGAAAAAGCACTATATTCAGAGAGGCTTTTCAGACTTGCATGATGCTATATGCTTTTCCAATGGGTTTTCCCAACTGCACACTACCAGCATATAACCATGCACCAAGTTACTCCACAGAAAGAAACGCAAACCCTGTGATGCGCTGCATCCATATGCATCATTGCGTACCGTATCTCAGCATGCCAAATGAATGTTCAATTTGACTCCAACATTTTGAATAACTGTATTTCAAAATGTGCCAACCTGGTTCAAAAACACAGCTAATGGATGGCAAAAGCATGAAAAATAAAACACTCAATTCTGGTGAGCGATGCATCAAACTTGTATACTGGATTGCACTCTTTTTCAAAATTGAGAACACTTGGGAGAAGGATGTATTACTTATTTAAATGCCACAAGGCATATATCTGTTTGCTTAAATATTCCAATTCATTCCAAGACAGTAAGTGCCTTGCTGGAGTGAATTATGGATGGTAAATCAAGACGCTGAGTTATTAGTTATGACACCATAAGGTTCTGTCTTAGTCAATATGTCTCTCTTTGAGATTGGTATTATTTAAATGGGGAATGTTGAACCGGCAAACTAATAAGCAATCCTGATTTGAGAAACAACTTTACACCTTGTCTCCAGGCAATATGATCTCAGTGCAATATTTTAAAAACACAAATCCAAACTTGGCATCATTCATATAAAAAACCAAGTGGAACCAACTTCTGTTGTCAGCTTGACTTGTTATAACAGATTGATTCCACAGCAAACCAAAAAAAAAATGAATTACCACAGGATTTACCACTAACTAACACCATTGAGATTCCATTTGCCATAAGTAAGGTCACATCAGGACTTCAGGCTTCCTCACACCTTGTACTTCTTTGGAAAAGTTACCTTCCTTGCCGGTGCCCGATAACTCTCTCCGTTCTCCGAAAACAAACATGGTGCCTCTTACAGCCCTAAGCTAAGTAGTGTGTTTAAAAGAGATACAAAAAGTAAGTTAAATTAATTTAAACTTAGATTTCAATTTAAGCATCTAAACATGAATTTATGTTCTAGGTCACTAGGCTTTAATTTAATAACACTTTTTTCTTGAAGGCCAACAGTATTACCTGATTAACTTCACACAAATCTAATAATATTTTGCTAATGTGGATGACAACAAGCCTTAGTCGGTTCACTTAGTGCTGGAGTACTAGTTATGTGTAAATCCCAATACAGTACCAGTGGCTTTAAAAAGTTAAAATTCAAAGTACTGCCAAATTACGCCCAACTGTAACATTAACATGTAATACGCCCTTAACTCGCTTTACTATCACAAATAGCACTGCCTTACGGATGGGAACACAATAGGTTACAGTCAGTGGAAAAGCAGCAGGAAGGGCTGACCTTTTTTCTTTTATATAAGTAAATTTTTCTTGATCTTGAGCTAGATGTGTAAAGATATAGCAATAAATTATGCATGTTAGAGAAGTAATTTTGCCCTATCTGATGAAATTCTGCATAAGCGAACATTAAAGCAGGTAGGTTCAAAGGCCGGTCTTCACACAACTATGACCATGCATGCTGAAACAGAAAAGATCAACATGGAAGCATCCTTGTTACATCAGATGGCATTACAGAACGTGGTTCTAATAATTAGACTGTGTTATCAGGGCATGAGGTGATTATGGTTTAACATTAAAGCAGGTTTCAAACTGAATATTAAAATCCGCCATCCATCATTATTTGAGTAACCGCTTTCAAAAGGGTTTCAGGATTCCATGGTACCTAAATGTTTGAAATGCTGCGGGAGAGATGCATGACAGCTACATTGTGCTTGAGAAGCACGCAGTCTGAAGGTCATCAGATCTAATTGTCCAATGGACCAAGTCTTGATTGCTGCAACAAATCCCCACAAGGTTCATAGGAAGCCTGATATAAGGAAATTGTAGTGTGTTGTCAGCATATTTTCATGTTTACAGAAAATGAACGAGCAAAATGAACAGACCTTTAGGTCAAGTATTCTAACTGAAAGCCAATAGAATCCAAACATGGCAACATGTAGCCTTAGTCGACAGAACATTCACTTTGTCTCTTAAACAACTGTGAGGATGTGTATGCTTTGACACACAATGCATCTACTGTATTTGTATGCACTTGTGTGTCCACATATATGTAGAAGGATAATAGTTATTTTCATCCTTGCAAATAGTGATCAATGCATACTAGCAGTCCTCTAACCTCTCCATCAGTGCAGCAAAGCTGGTGCCGGCTCAATTCTTTCCCAACACATGATGTAAATGCTCTGTGGTGCACATTTAATGTGATGTCATTGTACTATTGACATCCAGGGATGGACCGGCGGCCGAAGCTGATTTGTTTAATATGTAGTTGAGAGAATTCTATTGACTTTCATTTTTTCCTCATCTACTTGCAAGATGAAAACATATCTTCCTATCCAGAAGCTCTAACCTAATATGCCTTTCTAATTTTTTCAGAAGGACATGCTATATTGCGTGCAAGTGTGTGCGTGTGTGTGTGTGTGTGTGTGTGTGTGTGTGGAATGTGTAGTCGTCTGTTTAGCTCCATTCAGGACTTATATCGATATAAGCCAGGCTTAATCCTTTCACTCTGATGGCTTCTATGACAGCGGCACACCATCAGATAAGAGGTCATTGAACTGCAGCAGCCACCTCCTCATTCAGAATAAATGGGGTGCACCAAGAGTGCACCTTACTATGTGCCGCATTGCTCTGGTCATAATGAAAATGTAATGCATTTTGGGTTTCATCTGCCATCACTACTGCGGTAGACAGAGCTCATACTGTGGATATTACTTGTGTAACTTGCCCAATTTGTCCCTCGAAATAATGCACATACAAAGCAGAAATATCAACATTTGATATATATGAACTTACTCTCATGGTGTCTTTAAAACAAATTCAATTCAACCTATTTGTGAGCTTCTTGGCTCAATGTTAGCTGCATAGCTGCACTCATAATGAGTGCACATTTTTATGTGCACATTTATGTACACATTTTTGCATCATATTTTTAGGCTGAAATTGAAAAAAATAAATAATAAATAATCAAATTAAAACTAAATTTGAAATGTCTATCAACCTTGAGCATGACCATATGGAACGTCAGAGGTTTCCTTTTGCTTAGCTAACCAGTCAAGTTGAAATGAACGCATAGCACAAAGTGAGAAGTCATTCTGGAAGAAAAAAAAAGAAAATTTAATATCCACAGGGATGTTGCTTTTTTTTCTCTGTCTCTCTCCAATCCCACTGAGGGACATGAAACCCAGAGACCACAGACAACCTTGATTGAGGCACAACTGAAACATGCTAATACCATGATTTTGTTTTCATTGGGAGGACTCCCTGGCTATGGCATATCATTTGATTTTTGCATGCATCGAATCGCTCCATGTGACCTGTCACAACATGTGTTTCTGTCTGTTGACGCCTCAACGAGCACCACTCTTTGAGCAATCATCTGGGGGACAACGCTGGAGGTTTATTTTGGCAGAAATCCCATCATGCATTCATGCCCATTTCCTTTGGTCCAAGTAGTTGCCCTGCATGTCATCGTAAACTAGACTGAAAATAGAATATGCACACATGGAGGCCTAAGCTGTGCACAAACAGGAAGATTTGAAGATCCCTACAAGCCATAAAGTGCTACAGAAACTGAGCAATTTGCAGTAAACTAATTATGATCCAATTTTCTAATCTCTCTCTCGTTGCCATTTCCCACCTCTCTCCCTGGTTCTCTGCAGTCTTGATAGTTTAAAACCTGGTCCATTAAAACAACCAGCAATTTTAATGACAGCATGTTAACGCAGCACAAAAAGAACATTCTCTTTTGCCTTTTCTTCATTTAAATTCAATTATCTCCGAGAACAGCTAGACAGCAAGGGAATAATAATAATGAGGGGTATGCACAGGATGAAGGTGGGCAATGGCCGCGCTGTGACATCTTTTGTTCTGTTTTCGGATTGGCAAGATAATGGCAAGGGCTGCTGAGAGGGGAGAAGTGGAGCTCACCGCGCAGGTTATCTTTCATGGTGTACAGGATAATCACGGAGTGGTGAAAGCTGGGGAGCAGCAGAGACATATCTTCTTGGAGATCAAGGTCAAAACAACTCAAAGGAAGGTGGAAATTCAGTTTCAAAAACACTCACAGCTGCCTGAAACATATTGATCTAGCTCCTCTTCCCTCTACCTCTAAAGTCATTTCTCTGATAGACTCTGGTAGAAATACATTATTTTCTTGTCATAGGCACCACAACGGATCACTGTTAAGAATATACTGCACTTACAGAGGAGAGGGAGGAACGTTAAGAGCATGCCGTGCTATATTTGAAATAACAATTCACAGAGTGACCTCTGCTTCCCATCAGTCCTGTAACACTTTACCATTCCACAAGCTAACATTTCCATCAATCACAAACACATGACTACAAATTAAGACCACCAAGAACTGGACATCTGAGTACACCATTAAGCAAGGTGAGCTCAGAGCACAACAATTTGGCAAGTGTGAAATTGCTATAACTAGGGTTTAGGGTGTAGATAAATGTTTTGTGTCCAGTCTGGACTTCGGCATGCCTTTAAAAATGCATAGCTGCTTTATACACGGAATCACTGCAAAAACTTTACACAGACAGATCAATAACGACGCTGAGCACCGAGTCCTCCAAGGCACTGCAGTAAGCTCAGCCACTGATGTATCTGAGCCAAGTGGCCTTTGCAACAAAGGAATAGTAACTCCCTCTTATTCCTTTGATTTATGCCCTTGGAAGTTGGCACATATTCTCACCAAAGAGTGTCTAACTATCTGATTGAAGTGCTTGATGTTAAGCAAAATTGTTATCCTTAATTCACAAAGAGAAACAGATCAAAGTATAAGAGACTGGCTTTAGTGGATAGATCATTTTGCATTTGATTCATTACAAAAAAAAAAATGTCAATGCTTAGCAGGCAGTGAGTCCCTAAATTGTGCTGCCAGATGTAGTATCAAAAGTAAGAAATGTAACAGTTAAACAGGTAAAGTATTGCCTTTTCAAAATAATACATCATTTTTAGTCATCTCAGGCTGATTGACTGCTGGATGTTGTTCAGACGTTGTCATTCCCAAATCCTCCACCTCTTCTCCTTTGTTCGAGCACAAATCCTTATTTTATTATCCAGGCAGCAGCGTAAGGGCCTGACCCCTTGTTGCAGTTTTCTCCATGTTTGATGCCCACCTCCCCGTCTCTGGGATTATTGTAATACTCTATGTAGCTGCTTTGATGAAATATCTATGTGCAACTTGTAGTCGGAGTGGAATTTAATGGAGCAATGACCTGACAGATGAGAAAGTGCAAGAGACAGCTTGTGTCAAATGTATCCGTATTTTAGATTTATTATACAAAATTTCTGCAAATCCCTAAATGGGATTTGTAGAAATACGTTTTAGTTTCCTATTTTTTTTTTTTTAATCAAACGTATGGATAACAGAAATATTTTATTGTTGAATTTGTAGAACAAAGTCAATGCTAAATACAACATGCCAAGTAGCTGTACTTTTCACAGTAAGCACATCCAGTACTACAAATAATCCATTGCTGCTGGTAATAACCTTGACTATATTGACTATTGAGTGAGGAGTAACTTAGAAACAAGCAATACAACTAAACATCACAGCCTTGTATACTGTCATCTGTTTAAAAAGGTATGGATTTAATCATTCAATTTGTCAAAGTCAAATTCAAGAGTAGGTGGTGTCACTACTGTATATACAGTCCCTCTGATTATCTTCTGCCAGTTTAATTTATTGACTGAAGACTTAATTGATTTACTGACACTATTTTCAAAGTCACCTCATCGGCATTGTTCCAGAAAAATAACACCGGTGCTCCGGATGAGTAGCTTATCCATCTAATTAACTGTTGTTAAATCAGATGAAGATGAATCTAATCATCTATTTATGACATAATCCTCTGACCAAAAAAATGCAAATGGCTGATATCAAACAAAGCACAACAAAACATGAATTCTGATGACTTGTATAGGTGTGTGTGTGTGTGTGTGTGTGTGTGTGTGTGTGTGTGTGTGTGTGTGTGTGTGTGTATGTGTATATATATATATATAGTGATACTGGCATGTGACATCATGGTATAACCATTCCCATCCTACTAAATCTTAGCATCGTTGTGGATACAGTGAGCGCCACATATCACTCTCCTCAAGGTTCAGGCTTTTTCAATGGTGTGGAGAAAGAAAAGGAGAAAAAAAAAGAAGAGTAAATTGCTTATGCACAAAACCCTGACATCAAACAGAACAACTGACAACAGAGTCAATAAACGGGTCACATCAGGTCGATCCCAGAAGCAGACAAGGCCAGGCTATTCTGTGATTGGATCCCGTACATGAGAATGCAACACACTCTACAGTAGGTAACGGAGTTCAGGTTGATGAAACTCACCAGCGTTGGGACCTGACAGAGCAGTTCTACTGAGATTTGGACACATCAATCAATTATAAGAACAGTGCAGCTTTGTTGACTATACAGGGACATGCATGAGATGCACACATGCACACACACACACACACACACCACACACTTTGTGCGGTAGAATAATTGCGTGCCACCACCGGCTGCCAAGCTATGTCACTATCCTGTTAGCGCTGGTATTGGCTCCGTGGTACCCTGTAGCATCAGGAAAGGTCAGAGTGGCAGTGTCTGCACTGTCACACTGAGCACAGGCTGGACAGACACAGCAGGCTCTGCCCTGTCTGTCTCAGCAGGTCTGATCCATAGAAGTTTATATACAAAAAATATACCGGGTCGGTTTTGGTTACAGCGTGTCAGCTGTAAATATAATAGAGTGAAAAAATACATAATACAATTTTTTACAAATAATGGTCAATAAACATTTGACCATTGGCATAATTTGTGCATAAATATTAAACTTTTCTACACATTCACAAACTTGAATTTTCTCATGCTGATTGTTTTTTTTGTTTTTTTTAAATCACAGTGCAATATACAACCTTTAAATAAAGTTCAGTTTCTTACTTGCCCATACAATTTGCACTTGTACTTTTAAAATGTGTCATGCATGTGAATTAAGCCGCAGCTTGAAGGAGAATCCCTCACATACAGTATAGTGTTGCCATATTGTCAACAGCAGCTCAAACTGCATGTTTCACACTGCTATGCTCCATCTTGTTTCTCTCCTTCACAGATATGAGTTTGACTCGCATAAGCAGCCCCGAATGTTTTGAGTTTTTTTTGAAACCGCGATGATAACAGGATTCAGATTGGGGAGTGGATGAAGGCTGACAGGTGGAGAGACACAAACAGGAAACCTTGCCGATGCCCTGTCTGCCAAACACCTCTGAAACATGTCCAAACTCTGACGGGAATGAGACAAAAAAGCTAGACCCAATTTATTTCTCTCTTTTGTGAGCCTTTCATTTTGGTGACTGGCGCCAGTTTGCTTATCAACTGCAGAACTATTAGCCGCATCAAATCAATGTGTTCATTGCTCTCCTCTATTTATCTCTCTCCTCCCTCAGTCCCTCTCTCTTTCTGCCAGACAGGTCAAATATTAGAAACCTGTATTATCAGGTCTTCCCAGGATGCTGGTGGAAAAGTTGATTTGCAACGCCCGATTGAATCTACTTATCCTTCATCCCTTTCCAACCCCCAGCCATCTACCCCAGCAGACAGGAGCCCAATGGCCTATCTACACTGAGGTGCCAAGGAATAAAAATATCTATCTACAGAAAAAGGGTAGGGAAAGAGGGAGAGAGGAGACAGAGAGAGGGGAACGAAAAGAGGGGCAGAGTGTCGGCCTACATGTCACAGCTTTGGACAGCTTGGGGGAAGGGGTGGGGGCAAGGTACTACTTGCCTCTTCCCATCCCCAAGCCCCTTTGCAAACATTTATCAACTTGTATTATACATCCATTTATCAGTCAGCAAACAAAACATGTCACATACCCCCATCCTGAATCACACCAGCTCACGCCACGCACACACACCCCACAGACACACGCCACACACACGCCACACACACACACCTTTCAGACAAAGTTAAATTAGTCAAATCCCTGAAAGGAGATATTCAGAGCAAAGGTCACAGAGAAATTCATTAAACAACTGTAACTTGTGCTAATTGAAGCTAGCTTGCGATAAAGGAAAACAGAGAAAAGAAATATTTATCTGTCGACTGGGGCTGCCACGGCTGAGTGGCCGTCAGTAGCACAAAGAGAGCCATTATGGCTTTATCTTCGTAAATAGGGGGGTAAGTGAGTCTTGGCTGCAGACGGAGGGATGAAGGGGTGACGGAGGAGTCGTGGGAGAAGGGGTGGAAGTGGGTGAGGTGACTGATGAGGAGTGTGTGGAACTGTGGCTGGTGGAGAAAAAGGGGAAGAATACACAGAGTGGCAGCAGAGGGGGAAATGCCGCCTTCATCAGGAGGCGATGGCAGGGTGTGTGTGTGTGTGTGTGTGTGTGTGTGTGTGGGGGCAATTTGTGAATGCAATTACTGTAGACCTCCCAAGTCTGACTACTGAATCAAATCAACACTGTGGTGGCAACTCAAGTGCCTCATTTCATTCTGTATGCCCTTCATTCAGGAGACAAAATGGACAATTAGAGTAATGACTATGGCAGGTGTCCTCACATAAAGAGGTGTCACCAAAAAACTTTGTAAGTGTGACGGCTATGACAAGTAAAACACTGAGTTGTAGAGAGTTGAGTGGCTCTGAGCTTTGTGCTTTGCTGCAACGACACAACCACAAATCTATGAGGACAGCTGTCAATGTCAACGCAGATGTCACCGGGCCAGAAATCTTTGGTCTGGACAGGGCTTAGTGAAGTTCAGTCCTTGGACATTAATCTCAGACACAGTTGCTCCCTTTAACAAATTCTCCCTGTGCAGAACTCTTTGAGTTATTGGCACGGGTGCACCTGCAATTAAGGGCCCCAAAACAAACTTCATTACCACCAGCATGTCTTTCGTTTTCCTGCAGATGCTTTCTGACGTCTGAGCCAAATGATGATTGACTTTAGGGCATTGAAAACTTTTAATGGAGTTCATTCTGCAATCAACCTGGCTGGGGGAACCAAGTGAACTCTGACTTTGTCATATTGATCTCCTCCAATGTGTTTACTGGCTGAGGTCACAAGAATCCCTTTTCCAGCCTGTAAAGGGGTCAATAATGTCAATATGGAAAATTAGGTAATTTGGTGTAAAACATCCCTGGATGGTCAATTTCCATATTAGTAAACTTTTTTTGTGTGACACAATTACGTCCACGCGTCAACATATCAAGTTGTCACATACTTTCACCGGACATGGTGAGATTAAATCCGGACCAGGTGGCAGGATGCATCCTATATATAAAGGGACGGAACTATGAGTAAACAAATCACCTTTTGTCAAATCCAATGATGAATCACTCCCCTATAAAAGATGGAGGATTAGTGGCGTTTAACCCTTTACTGCCTTGCCTCAAAAGACGTATGGGTTAATAGGACACATTTTCTCTTTACTTCCTCATTGTTCAGTCCCTCCAGGATTTTGTGGCCTTAATAATGGATAAAATATGAATGACAAAACAGACATTAATTAAGAAGTTCCCCATATTTTAATAGTTACGCAACACATTCGACAGGATTCATTCTTAATGCCTACTATCTCAAACATCTCTCTCTGATAAGGCCGAGGATGATCGGGAATGTCTTGCTGCTTGTCTGCCCAATCTCTGGGATTTCTGTTTTCTTCATTTTCAATAATGTCGCCATCCATACTACTATGTGCTAACATTTCCACCATCCAGTTAGAATGATTTGCCGCGAATATATGGCACCAAATCTGTTGAGTTGTATTAGTGACACAACATACAGTATATTCCCATCCAATTAGATTGAATATGGTATTGATGACGTGAAAAATAATTTATTTGAAACTTGTTAGTGAGGACTAGATTAGGAATCTATTTAAAGCTGATTCTGGTTTCCAACTTTGCCCCAGGTGTGTCTGTTAAAACACGGACAGAGACAACTTCTCTCTGTTGATGCTTTATTACAATCAAGCAATGTGCAACCTAGCAGGTGAAGAACACAAACAACAAAATTACTAGCTTACTTTAAATGTGCAAGAACTATAGGCCACAACAACAGACTTAAATGAACTGACAACATAAGTTATACGACTTACAGTTCTCAAAGACGCACACACACACCATTTCAACTGATTATCTTCCGGACAGGTAGTCTCTTTTTCTTTTTCTCTCACTTATCTCCGTGTGGCGCGCACACCAGCTCGCAATGTGAGACGCGTGTCCACGCTATTCTCCGACATGACGACCTCTTGTATAAAACTAAAGTAACGAGCCAATTTTGTAAAGTGTAAGGGGTAGAAAGTACCGACATGTGTTAAAATGTAAGGAGTAAAAGTAAAAAGGCACCACAAAAATAAGTAAAAAATAAAGAAAAACCTACTTGAGTACAGTAACAAAGTGTTTGTACTTTGTAACTTCCCATCTCTGGTGGCTTGTTGATCTTTACATGGTTAAATTTACGTGAATTTTTGCAATTGCGACAAAGGACTGATTATCTGTAGTTTTACAGATTTTTGTTTTGTTTTGTTATTATAAGGCCTATAACAAATTTTGTTTGGATTATTTTTGTTTGACAAAAAATCCTTTTCATTAATCAGAAAAAAATCATAGACAAAGAAATGTAAAGTATTTAATCATTTATAGTGACATTACTTGGGATTCAGATTTTTTGCCTTTTTTTATACAGGTTGCATGGCATGCAACAAATGTCCACAGCCATCATCAGGGACATTGGTCAATGGTATTAATCTTAAAGTGGTACTTTAGTAGTAGGGGACGTGTAAAAGACAGATGAAACTACAGACGTTTAGCCTGTAGTTTCAAGCTTTAAAAACACTGGATCTTTCAATTTTCATGTATGTATGTATGTATGTATGTATGTATGTATGTATGTATGTATGTATGTATGTATGTATGTATCAATAGTTTTTTATCAGCCTTTGCTTTTTTTCCACACCTCCAGTTTCAAATGCTTCCTTTTGGTTTAATATTTATAGTCTCAATCTGCGCGGATGACATGACATTTCTATGTAGTCAATGCTGACAACTTACAAGATACTGTATTTTCCGTGCTGTACTTTAACTACAGTACCATATACGGTCAACCAATCACTGCATCTGCAATTCTTTTCAAGCACTCTAAAAAAAGTCTCTTTACTTTTAGAGAAAAAAGGTTGATTGAACCATCAATCCCGTGCTCTGGGGTAATTTTAAGACATAATTTGATTTTAACAGCAAATTTTATAGGAGTCAGGAATAAAGAGAATCATCAATGGCAAATACACACTCCAAGAAACACATAATGTAGGCACCAGAGGAATAACAAAGAGGTAAGTGTAATGAATATAAAAGTGCACTGAAAAGAGATCTATGACCTGTAGTGCTATAGGTGAATTTACATAAAATGTGGAGCATAAAATAATGGTAATACAAATCCAGACATAACTTCTGTTCATGTTTTTGAAATATGAGACTAGGCATCAGGATATAAGATTTTTTTGATAGGTGAATGAATCATGGCACTATTCCTGTGATGGAGACTAGATGGATATATGTGCCATTTCTCTCTGCAAGATAGCTCTACAATTCATGACTGTAAGATAAAAAAATAAAGGGTACAGAAAAGTGCCGCAATTTTCTGGAAGCACTGCCCATTTAGTTCTGCCCAGGGTGGACACAAAGGTTGAGCCAGTCTTGAATATTGGAAAACGTACCGGTAAGGCTTGTATAATCATTGGGAATGGTTGGGGGGCGGAGAGAAGCATCAAGCTCCTGTAAAGCACTCCAGACAGACACACATCGCACCAGGCCTTCTAAAATGGGAGAGGGACTATTGCTTGATACCACAGGGGAAATAAACTGCCTAAAATAGGCATGAGGGCAGGAAATGGATTTTATTGGAGAACTAATCAAGGGGGCCGTTTTAGTGGGGCACAATTTAGATTTTGATTGGATTCCTACTGACATCGGGGTTATCAATGTGTCTCATACTGGGAAGTGTAATTTGATCTTTGATGCCCACACGGTGGTCTTGATGTATGTCCTGCTGCATGGGCAATGACTGCTGTGCATGTGTTTGTTACAGCAGTGTGTGTGTGTGTGTGTGTGTGTGTGTGTGTGTGTGTGTGTGTGTGTGTGTTTGTGTGTCTCTCTCTCTCAGTGTATGGGATTTGTGAATAGGTAGATGTTAGACATGGCAGGTGCAGATAATAACTGATATTGTGGCTCAGGCTGCACTCTTTGACTGAAGTGCCTCTAGTCCAGAATAAGTAAATAGTAATAATGTTTCTAATTAGCATTATTAATAGTATTGAAGGAGAGCTCAGCAATAAAAACAACCGGTGAGAAAGTAACAAAACAATGTTGTTCTTTGCAACATTGATTTTTTTCAGTGATTTAAAAAAATCACTTTCACTGCCTGAGCTAAGAAAGAACTCAAATGAGTTCCTCTATACTGCACTAACTACCTGTAACTTTAAAATCCACATCATGTAGAGGGTTAACCATACTCCTATTGTAAAGTTGCCATAATTATTCTTCCTGTAATAAAGTATCATGAACCGCTTTGAACAAAAGCTGGCTGACTTTCAACCAGGGATGAATGAGATGTTACTCGAGTGAACAAGTATGGTTACTTTAAAGGAATTGTACTTGTGTACTTTTTATATAAGTAAAATGTCTTTTTAAAAAGGGAGAGAGTTGGGTAGAGGGGCGGGTAAAGGAAAACAATGTAGGCTATATGATGACTGTTATATGATAGAAGTAGGGCTGGGCAATACATCAATGTAGTGATATTGCGATATGAGACTAGATATCGTCTTAGATTTATAGTATATAGATATATTGTGATATGGTAAATGTTGTCTTTACCTGGTTTTACAGGCTGCATTACAGTAATATTATGTAATTTTCTGTACTTATCAGACTGTTCTAGCTTTTCTATTATTTACCTTTACCCACCATGTCATTAAATCATTTCTGGAGAATATTTAGCAAAAATCTCATTGTGTAAATAACATTTTGTTAAACCACCACTAGTCAACCATACAATATCGTCGCAATATCTACATTGAGGTATTTGGGGTTTAGGGTACAAACTAAAATAGATTAAAGGCTCAAGGCCTACTTATCACACCACAGAGCCCCTATGTCCAAAACAAGATAGATTTGTTTTCTATTGCCTATTTGCACACTGCATACAACTGATCATCAATTAGACAATCATCTTCCTCAGAATAGCCATACTAGAATGAACCAGAAAAGAGCAGTCGGGTACAACAAATCAAACAGCAGAATAAAACATCACCAAAGCAGCCAACATCGACACGTATAAACATTAAACTCTGCAGGGGATCAGCCACAAACACACGCATTGACGAAAAAAAGAGAGCAGCAGTTATTGCTCAAAGTGTAGCACATGCGCACAAAGTGTAGTACAGGTGCAAAATGCTACAACGTTAACATTCTCTGAAGAAAGCTACCATCATCCATCCATCCATCCATCCATCCAACCATCATTTTGTTGTTTACTTACCTGTCTAAACGTCATTCTGTGAGTCTTGTACACAACGACGTTTTCCTCAATCTGCTCCAGATTAAAGCTAGTCAATCCACAATGTGTAATATAACTCGGCATCTCTGTCCCACTGCGTTCTTTAAAGTTGTTATTCATTTCAGAGCTGTAAGACGCTCTGCAGTCACTATGACATAGTTCATTTCACAGATTTCACTGAAGGGAAAAGTCACCATAAACATTTTAGTATTTAGTATGTTAGTCAGGCCAAGCTGCACCTGTTGGACACGCAATATCCTGAGTGCGTTTGATTTGTGTCACTTAACGTGATGACCGGGTGGTGCATTAAAGCTGTGATTAAAGTTAGCTGCCACCTTTTTTTTCTTTCTTTTTTTTTTGTGTTTATTGCTAACTTTACATACGCAGGCATAGACAAATTACAGTATAGCCTGTAAAATGTATCATACATCAAAATATCACAGCAAACTACAGTACACATACTGTAAGACAGGATAGGAACAGGAAACAAGGATGAATGGCAATATAACAGAGGTAGAACGATATATCTAGTATATATTTTCTACATGATATATATACTTAATACATCACACTTCTAAACAAAATGATACAACAAATGATGCATGATATACATCACATTATCTTTTGGTATTTGGTATTAATTGGAAAGGGCATAACTCATAAGCACATCAGGATACTGTAACAAAAGGTCACTATATTTTCATATTGGCCAAAATGTCTGGCCTATCCATCAGCTCATCATAACGTTATCTTTTATTTGAGAATATTTTGAGTATTTCGTACCTCCATTCCTTCACTGATACTGTACATCTACTTTAGTTTTCAGTGTTGCAACATTATCCGTAATGAATAATGCTATTCTGCATCAGGAGATCAGGGGCCTGTTGCACAAAACCAGGATAAGGGATTAAGCCGGGATATTCAAGTTATCCTGGATGAATTTAGCTTTGAGTTGGTTGCACAAAACCAGGTTGAATTAAACCCAGCCAAGTAACCATGGAGATTTATTCTTTGCGGCTATCCTGGTCCAGAGCAGGCTAACAGCCAGGCTAGGATTAATCCTGGAGTGTCATGTGTTAAATCAGCTGCCGCTCTGATCCGAAACATGTTTAAGTTATTCCGTTGTCTTCTGAATGTGTTCTGCTTTATTTTTTCATGCATTACATTAATAATGCTAACCTTATCCCATACATCTGGCACCCGATGACACTTGGCCAGTGAACGTTTACATTTAGAATGTGATTTATGGTGATAAAGAGGTTGAAGGTTTTGTAGCATGAGTTGATCTTAGTTATTAAAAATGAAACCCATTCATTGTTGCATACACAAACTATAGGTTGCATATTAATTGCGATGAAATCATTTGAACACTGATTAGTTTGCAGTATTTTCACACTTATTGCAGCTCAAAGAAGGGCTCAATGGTGCATGTAAAAAAACAGAAACAGGAACCTATGACATATAAACATCATATAAAAAACAATCAAATGCACACTAAAAATGAGAAAGAGACATTCTTTTCTTGACCATAAGGCCTAAAAAGAAAGTGAATTTTAGACTGATATTTGTACGAGAGGAAATGCTTCTCCAATGGGATGCCAATGTTGCTCTCTTTCTCTTGGATGTGCAGTCATGTTGCATCAGTAGAGCTGTTCCATTGTTATCGAGGATCAATATGTCACCATAACAAGTTGATGAGCCAATGTTCATTGAGCTGTGTTTCTAAGTCTGTGTTTGGGCCTTGCTACTAAGTGGTCAGAAATGTCCAAATACAGCTTTAAAAAATTTTTTTAGTCATTAAGGTAGCCATTGTAGTATTGCTGCCTCTGTCCCAGCCTCATTATGGATCAATATTACAGCCAAAAAGTATCCCAACTTGGCAGTTACAGACAATAATTGGAACAGTATAAGCCATGATTTGGCAGTTAGCTTACAATGTAAATGCACATCTGTGAACAGTGTGTACTGAATTCACTTTCATTTGAAATACTGGCTTCTACCCTTCACTTGTCTGCAATTTCTGCCATGAGAAGTGTTCTTTATTTAATTCTACATCTGGTGGGCTAACTAGCAATATCTGAACCCAATTCAGCTTGTGATGAGGTTGGCATGTTCCGTTTAGGTTCTGTCCAAAGAGTGTGTACTTCACTGGACATTTAGTGGACTGGTCTGTTAAAGGGTGGGAGCTAAAACTAGTCTGGTACATATGTCTATAATATTGATGCAGTAGAATGGGTGAGGAAGGAATTGATGAGAAAACACTGTATGTGTAGAGACTCTGTGGACCTTTTCTGTTTTGCAGTTTCCTTTAATATGTTAATGTTTTTCCTAAGTTTTGACATTGGAAAGTACTTATAATATCCTGTTCTGCTGAGATGAAGAGCAGTGGCCTTTTTTTAACATGAAACACTAATCCCATTTAAATTGCAGCCAACGCTGAGCAGTGCCAAAATATCATCAAAACCAGGCGGCTTTGATGCCCGGGCCAAGACTTTAAAGACAGAGGAATGTGGTATTGAGGCTAGTGCCAGGTGTATACAACAGTGTTATTAGGCCTGAATCGAATTGTAAAGCAGCATATAAAATATAATGTCACTTATTAGCAACATATTTCAAGTGTGTTACTGTTACTAAGATTGCAGATACTTGAGGAAGGATAAAGAGAGACCACATTGGCTAACAATAAAGCATAAAGGTTCAAACAACTAGTCTGCACATTAAAAGCATGGCACATCTATATGAGCGAGGGAATCGTGTTCCAGAGAAGGTGTCAACAATTCAGACCGATCTCAAGTCAGACTGGCGGAGAAGTATTCAAAAGCACAGACTGACCCAAACTGCTTTTCATGGCTTGACAGCTCATTCAGCATCCACACAATTCCGTAAAACTGTTTTCATGCGTGGGGTGTTTGTGAGATTAAAAGCACTTTAACGCTACATGCGATGTTTGCATGTGAATAGAAGCCATACAAGGAATGTCACATCACTTATCTTTTGCATAAAACTGTGGTGCTCCTCTTGTCAGCTGCAAATAAGCTCATTGTATCCTGCTGATAAAAGGCAATTAAACAAAGTATATAATTGTGAAGTCAAGCATTAATTGCCTGTATAACTACCGCCTAATGCTGAAATAATTAAGAATGTCTCTTACTGGGGACTGGCAATGCAATTATCACCTTGATGATTGTGCTATACAAAGACATTCAGGGAAGGAAGACAGAAAACGAGAAAGAAGCAAATAACATAAAATGATGGGGATAATACAATTAGTACATGGCTGAGAAGGGAAGGAAACAAAGGGGAGACAGCCTCAAGGCTTTTTCCAACAGGGTTGCCATGTCTACACACTTCATTTGCATCCTTATAATGTCACACACTTATGCAAAATAAGCATCCAAAGTTGTGCAGTCCTTACATAACTATTTTGTCTTAAAGTATTTGCAAAGAATCTGCTGCTTGACATGCCAATTTCTTGTCCTGTCTCCAGCCCCCCAGCTAATAAGTTCATTCAAAGTGAGCAGGTGTCAAGCAATGCATCACTTAATACATTTACTTAAACCTTCATCAATCTGATTCACTATATTTCAATGGCAGCTAAAATGCCCTAAGCTGTGGTGTAATGTCCATTGCAGAAGGTGTCATTTTTAACTATACCTATATTATAAGATACCACAGCTTGTAATGTACTATGTGATATATACAATAGTGGACAAAGTCATCATCTAAAGGGAAAAAGGGGCAAATGTTCTATTCCTCATTTTGCATTATTAAAGGTGGAGAACAAATGAAATATTCAACAGATGATATGCTGCTTTAATATTCATAGAAATGAACTTTATATTATAGAACACATTTTTATGGGACGTAGACTGGAGGCCACTGATTAAATTCCATTGTTTGATCACTATGCAGGGACATTATGGGATATTATGAGGGCCAGCAGGTGCCCCCCTTTAGCAAACATTTAGGGGCAGTCTCCGGGGCCATGCCACTTTGGCAGGGTACATCACAAGTTTCCGTTACTTAGATGTGTTTCAATAATGGAAAACTCAGACTTTTTAATAGGGCGCCTGAAACGTTTTGCATGAATAAAAATGGGCAGTGTGTGAGAAATGTGTAAGTCATAGCATGTCTCAAAAAACAGCTATACATATTCATATATTTACTGGCAAAGCTATCACCTAAGGCAATCCTGATTCTGTAAATATGAATAAATCAGATAGGTCCCTGTGGTACAGTTTCTGTAGTTTTATATGCTAGAGTGGCTCTTGTGTTGTTTTGTTTTATTTTGTTTACATAAGAGTATTAAAGAGTTAATTAAGTTTAAACTAAAAACAAACAAAAGTGCCATTACACAACTATCAGGAGAGCCCCTTCAGATACTGATTTATGTTTACTAGCTGCTATATGAGTCAGCAACCATTTATCCCTCTCTGTCTCTTTCTCAAACACACACACACACACACACACACACACACACACATATACATACAAAACACACCCCCTAAGGTCAGAGAGCTCAAGAGAGGGGGGTAGGTGTCCCTGCTGCGACTCCTAACATGATGGGATTCTCCGAGGTTGCAGAGGTTGCCAGAGTTCGTGTCTAGTTTTAAGAGATGTGAAACTCTACTCATGGTTTTCTAACAGTTATCTAATTGGATTAGGTCTCAAAGAGAGGCCCCTTTTTCATCACTGGCTTTGTCCATTCGCCTCAGCGCTGAATGGAGCTTAGAGGGCGCCAGACACTGAGGAGGACATGCAATGGATTAGGCGAGGTATCCTGACCAATTAAGACGAGGCCAGGTGTCGTGCTGATTGCGGGAAAATTGAGACCTCAGCCCGCCATGTGTCTAATTCCGCACTCACTGCCCCGCAACCACTCATTTACCTGTCCACCACACACTGCTTTCCTCCCTTCCCCTCCCCTTTCTCTCTTCTTTTCCACCTCTGCGAAGGTAACCTGAGCTGCCTTCCCTTGACCCTTCTCTTCCATGGAGAGCTAATCAGACCCACCTGGAGCTCTCCGGGGCTCTGTTAGCCGCTGGCTCAGCTAGCAACAGCTGATCCAAGGAGGAATCCCTGGGGCAAACGCTTCAAGCCTGGCACCCAACACACACTGACTCAGGATCAGCCAGGGAGATTTTCCAACTGATGGTTCATTGAAACTCGAGCAGAATCATTACCAAGCCATATGTGGAGAGAGAGAGAGAGAGAGAGAGAGAGAGAGAGAGAGAGAGAGAGAGAGAAAAGAGAGTGTGTGTGTGTGTGTGTGTGTGTGTGTGTGTCACATGGGATTGCAAAACCCCGCTGCATGTCAAACAGCAAAAAAAATATAGCATCTAGACATACTGTATTTACAGCTACACAATGTTAGGTGGTTAAAGTTTTTGTAGAAAATTTTAAATATATCACCCAGCAAATAGATGAATGATATGAAGAAAAGAAAGAAACCTGCTTTTAATAATTTGTGTCCAAATAAAGGTTTTTTCCTCATCTTCTAAGCTGGTCAGAAACATGACTCTAAATAATGTTAATATCACTCCTCATCTGATTTACATGTAAAAAAGTCAGCTGCTCGCTAAGAAGTTCGCCATTTCAACTTAAAAGTTGATATGATTGTTGTGCTTACAGCTTCAACTTAAAAGTTGATATGATTGTTGTGCTCACAGCTTGTTTCCACTTCCCGACGAAATCAGTTATTGCAGTTTTTAATCTTTCATATTAAATGTGGATAAATGTGTCAATAGGAGGAGCAGTATGGTTTCAATAGGAGAAACAAACCTCTCACACCCTATTGTTTCATGTTACCCTTTGTAACCCTTTGTATTGTTGTTACACAGCCAATGTTCCCGGGTCCGGTGGACGCACCACATTATTAGGCTTTTAAATCAATACAGCCATAACAATTTATGTAAAAATAGTTAACAGATGTTTACTATAGCTCAATTACCAATGATATTTACATCATTTATGGTTCATATTTGCCATTTACCCCTGTGAGATCACATTTATGATTATTTTATTTTTTTGTGAAAAAACAAGGAAATTCAATTATAAAATATATATATATATATAAATATATAAATATATATATACATATATATATATATATATATATATATATATATATATAGGTGCAGAAAGACAACATAGTTTCATGGAGGGGTGCAATCATTGAAAATAAGTTATTTTTTTGTGTTCTACACAGAAAATGAGCCAAGGCCAATGAGTTTGAGTTAGAAGAAATAATAAATAGCATAATTTTTCTTTTAGCAAACACTGAAAACGGGTTCCCACAGACCCGAAACACACACAAGGGTTAAACATACAACACCTTACACAGGCATATACAAATAAAAAAGGAATAATTCATATATAGTGTATGTGCTTCTGCTTTACAGTTTTTGTTACTCTGTTGTTTCTACAAAGGCGCAGGCTCACTAACATCACAGTCAAACAACAATGTAACACTGAGTCCCTATTTATCAAAAAAGCAATAATAACAGATTTTTTCATATTATTTGGAGCATTAAATTATTCTAATATAGCCCGAAGGCCAACTGAAATGGAAACGGAAACATGCAGATCAAGTCCATTATGCATTGTTAAACGTTGATCTATGGTTTAATATTTGCTTCCCAACAGCAATGACAATGTGTTATTACCTTGACAGAGGGCCATAATGTGCGTTGACATGCCGGTGATTATTTAAATAAGCTGCGACAATAAATACTGCTCCACATGATCTAGAATATGAGCCTTGCGCAGAAAATGTGCAGACAGAGAAGTAAATCCTAAATTTGGAGCAGATGATATCAGAGGTGGTGAGTGGAAAATATCAATGAGGTGCATTAAAAAAAAAACAGCTCATTGTTATACTGAGATTAGACTCCAGAACAATGTATGACTGACTGAACAGACTCAAGTCACTGACCTCGCCAGACTGTCCAACAGACAATAATTGGGTTGGTATGTGAGAGCCTTAAAATGTTAGACCCGCAAAACTAACAAGTTACAGCAATCAAAAATGTGATTGTCTTTGTGGTCAACATGGATATAGCTAGACCTATATGCTTAAGGCCTTCAGTGTCAAAAGTGGCTATGTTACTGTTATGTATCTTGGAGCAGTTGGCATCCACGTCCATGAGGGACACACACGTTTCTATTCAACTACGGATGCTAAAGTATTCCTTTGACAGAAACACAGCAAGTAGCAAAGCATCAACTAAAACAAACATAAAGCTGCTTTGCCAAACACCAACTGTTATGAAAGGTAGCGGATAGCGAGAGCATACTGACATCCACAGCAATTAGAGGAGAAGGGTTAGCGAGGACTCCGCCTGTCCCAGACTCGCACGCACTGCTCCCACACCTGTTTCTGCTCCTGGTCCAAACCAAAGAGAGAGAGAGAGAGAGAGAGAGAGAGAGAGAGACAGAAAGAGAGAGAAAGAGACAGAGAGAGAGAAAGAGAGAGAGAGAGAGAGGCTGGTTACTTTGTTGCAGTGCCACCTTATCCCAGCAACGTCTAATGAGATTAGATGGTTAACTAATGAGCTCTACAGTGAGAAGAGTCAACTGTGAAGTGAAGGTCAGAAATTTCATCATCCAAATGTGCTGTTGGACTTCAGGAGTCATTAGCTAATAACAAACAAATGATTTAATGGCCCCTTGATATTTTCTCTCTCCTTTCTCTGTTTTAATGAGCATCTAAAGTATGAAAGTAAAAGCAAAACACTGAGTTGAGTTGAATGGAATGAATGGAATTGATTTTGTCTGACCTAACCTTTCATTTAGGAAGCCAAACATGTACTAGCACATTCAATAGATATCATGACTGCAAAGGTATTATATGATATGTGAAAATTAGCAATGCACAAATCATTTATTTATTTTCTGCAGATCCAAGCACAATTGTTAGCACGTTTGTTTTCATTATGGCCCTTTGAGAGGGTATACAATCTGCTGAGAAAGACTGCAAGCTTTTCCAATAACTTGTTTTTTCTGTGATCTTTCCTGGATGGCCCAGTGGTGAGGTAAGCATCACCTGCACCTTTAATAATGTGCTGACATAAAGTCATACATGTTTAACCAGGTAATAGAAGGCTGTAAAATAATGGTTCATACTGACTTTCAAGACAAGGTATTAATCTCCAGCATCCTTTTGCCCCTTTCCTATGCCACTTCATTCAGCGGGGGTTAAAGCAGATTGACCTCCCTTCAAATAAAATTAATTGTTTTTGGTATTCATTTTATTTGCCACAGAGAAAAGCTGCAATGTTGGTGAAATATTAACCCATATGTCAGCATTTCCTGTTATTGGCACACCTCTAAATGTTTGCATTTTTTTACCCCGGACGGATTTCTTATTACATGTAATACCCTGTTAACTGATGATAAAATACATTTCATTTTAGCAATATCAGGAAGATGTAATCAACCTGCAATTTGCTTAAGTGCACAAAACTATCATTTTTGTTAGCGCTGCATATTTGCTGAAGAAATATTGCATGCCAGAGTGTATTAACACAAGGAGGATGCCATGTATCTTCGCATCAGACCTGAGCGATCCTGTCACCACTATCGCATGTAATACTGTTTATGTCCGCTAAAACTGAACATGTGTTATGGAATGACTAATGTCAGTCTCATAATTTAGTCATAATACCCCATACCCTATAGGGGCCATCTATGGATGCTCAGTCCATGAGTACACTGCATGAATAATGATCCATTCACCCCTCACCTTTAAAAGCCCTGATGGCAAGCCCCATTCAGCTGCAACCACTCTGTCAAGCCCAAACCATCCTTCAGATAAAACAATAAAGATCCAATGTGTTGTGTGTGTGTGTGTGCGCGTGTGTGCATGCGTGTGTGTTTAGAGCTAGTTCCGGTGCAAGGATGATCTCACTGGCCCATGTGCTAAAGGAGGAAGAAAAAGAGAGAGCTTGAGGTGATGACTTCTCCACTCACTTAGAGAACTTTGACTTATGAGGTGCACTGCATTTAACCAAGCTAATGCAAGTGAGGGCTGTGCCATTAACCTCGGGAAGAGAGGCAGGCCTCAGCAGTATGATGCATTCAGATTGGCAGAGGACAATATTTCACCATGACAGGCATTACCAATGAATAATTAAGTGTTTAATATAATGATCTAGAGAGAGAAAGAGAGAGAGGAAGGAAAGAAAGAGAGACAGAGAGAGAGAGAGGAGAAAATGGTAATTCCACAATTCATTGCCCTTAAAATCTATCTGGCATTATTACCCAGCAGCATTGCATGGGGGAGAGGGCTTTTGTTGAAACAAATAGGTTTTTGATGGCTCCGCCAGAGTAGTAACGGTTATTAGGTTTGAGAACTCTTTCATGATGGAAGTGGTATCCTGCCGAGCGGAGATCATGAAATTTTAAGTGGGGAATTTACAGCAGAAAGACTGCGGGACAGTGAGGCCGTCTGGGCCATGCCTGGGGACACATGTGTTTTGGTGAAGCTTAATGCTGGTCTAATGTCACCTCAAATAAATAGTTAACAAGCTGGAGATAGTTGTGCTTGTTAGAACTGCAGCCTGCCTCACAAAAATATATTCTGTCTTTATTCTTTTTTACTAGAAGAATCTGGCTTTAGAAACGAAATGACAAGTCGGTTGGGAGAGATGAAACACATCTATGATAGGGCTAAATCTTACTCTAACAAAACCATTTGAAGTAGTAAAGGATTTGAGGGAAGTTGCTCAATCAAATGGCAATAAAAGAAAACCCCAAAAGATGCTGAGATAAAGAAAAACTTCTCAGGCTCCTTCAGTATGACCGGCATCATGTTGATATGGTGCAGATATAGCACTCCATGCTGGTTTGTTTGAAAAGAAAAGCTGTGAAAGTTTTGCAGTTATATATTTATAACGTATGTTCGAGGAGTGAATAATCTTTTTCATAAATAATATAACTTTACAGTGGAGACTGACCAATACTGGATTTTTGAGTCTGTTACCAGTAGTACCAATATAACATACACATTTCTGACAAGGAGCCCTCAAATTTGGACAACTTGGCGGGCTACAGCACCGCCGTGTTCAGACATCTTACTAAGCTACTGGCTTACGTTGACAAAGACAGTTGCCATTACAAATCTACCTATGAACTTGGGAATTCTAGTGTTGGTAACCCCAAATTACAAATTGTCCATGGATGTCCAAAATGTTTGCTTCTCAGGAAATGAAAATAAAAGCTCATTTAAAAACATTATATTAAGCTATTTACCTTACCTTACAAAGTCAGATGAAAACAACTCATCATTGTTTAATTATTTGTAAAACCCATACACAGACATAAAGGCTGACCAATTGCATTGATTTATGAAAAGAAATTTAAATGAAGAAATATGGAGATACAAGGTCTCTGCCCAACAGCTATGAAACAGTCTGTCTGTAATTGGGGTTATCATGCAAGAGATACTTTTCCAGTTTAAGCTCCTGTTTACATTAAAAATAAATAGTCTGCAAACAGCATCACCTTGGCTTTTAAAAATAATAGGGCAAATAGGGCTGCACCAACCTTACCTTGTACCAGGAAAACAAAAACTGTGGACCACCATACCACTAGTGTGGCCTTGTTGTATTTGCAACATGCACCAATTGTTTTTTCCTCTACTAATAACACATACTAAGTGGCTAAACTTCTCAATCAATGTTATCCTCTAAAAGTGAGCCAAGGACTAAATTCATACATTAGCATGATTCACAGGCCGCCCACGGCTTCCAGTCTTACACGTCTCCAAATGACCAACAGAGAGCTAATTTCACTCCTCACGCTGGTGACCTTTGGCATCATATATATGTAGTGCTTGTTGCCTGTATGACAGATTCCCATGCATATTCATACCTACATATGGCCCACCAGAATGAAGCCTGTCTACTTCCTGCAGACTCTGTAGAGCACATGAGTTCAATACTCTCAATCTGGTCTAGTCGAATCCGGAGGATTTGAGCCAGTGTGTCTGTGAGGGGCTGATGGTGATCATTACCAAGCCATATGTGGAGAGAGTGTGTGTGTGTGTGTGTGTGTGTGTGTGTGTGTGTGAGTGAGAGAGAGAGAGAGAGAGAGAGAGCGGGGTATGTAACCATGTCTGTTTTGTTGTCAGTTACAGAAGAGACTGGGATTATGGTGAAAAAGGAGGGACAAGTGTGTGGTTATGTGTTCTCTGTGTGGTGAAAGTGATGGAGGCAGTGGGAAGTATTCTACATGCATACTGGTGGGGGTGGTACACGTCTGCGTTTGTGCTTGTGCCCGTGTCTTTGAGCAGTGTGTGGGAGTGTGTTTATGTGTGTTGTGGCACACGCTCACAGGCTTCTCTTGTTTGTGAGGTGAGAAGAGAGAAAAGTGAAGTCCCTCAGCATGCCTCCACCTCCTCTTGCTCCATCTGCCCATTTCGCTCAGTTCTCCATAAATTAAAAACGCTCTACATCTGCTTTGGGGTACATTGTTAGTTGTGTGCATTCGGTGGTTCCTCTGTTTATGAAAAATTAAACACTTTTCTGTATTTGATTATTCCCCCACTCCCAAAAGCCCTTCTGCAGCTAACATGACAGAGGTCCATGCTTCACCCCAACATGCTGAGTAGAAGACCAGAGCCTCCACCTACGGGAGTGAGGACCATCTCAAGTAAAGTGTAGGAAAAAAAAGAAGTAATTAACATCTGTTCATGGTAATAGTAAACACATGTGTGAAGCCTGGAAATGCCATTTTGCATTGGCATTATAATCTGTTTTCACAGCAGTAATCTACCACAGCAAAATACTGTTATAAATGATAAACACTGAAAACTAAATCAAGTGTGCTGCATGTGTTTGTATCATCTGAGCTGTGGTTTCACATGCATGTTTGATAGCAAAATAGCAAAAATGCAAACAAATGGTCATTTTAATATAGAATGAATGGGGGGTGGGATCTGCAAAACAGTAACCACTGTTAAAATGACAGAGGTGCTTTGAACTACATCACTTCAACTGTCAATTATACAGTCACCATTTCCTGCCAATTTCCCAAATGTGCACTTGTTTCCTTCCCTAAATGGATTCACTGACGAAAGGACTTGCCTGATGAAATATTCTTTTTGTAGCAAGTCAGAGCATCTGTATGCAAGAAGATGTGTAGCTGCAGATGAATAGACATTTTAAGGGACAATGTAGATAATTGAGACAAAAGGGACCGCGGGATGTCCCCTTAGAGCAGCCCGCCTTGAGTGGAATAATGAGTGTAATCAAAGGTTGTGGTCACAATGCTGCCCTATACAGAACACCCAGGCCACTGGGGAGGACCTGTGTTTGTCTTTGACATCCACATGCGTGGCTCCAGGGCAGTCATATTTGGCCATGGCTTGGTAACTGTGAGCCTTGTGGCAAAACAGGTGTAGCAGGCCGACGAGGCCATCAATCTCTCACCGGCCTGTCTCTGTAGGATTCTGGGTTAATTATCGTCAAATAAGCCATTAAGGAGAAGGATGGAAGTAAAGAGGATGAGGGGATGCTAACCTTGGCAGGAGGGGGACAGCTGGGTGGCTGAATTAGGTTAAGTTGGCTTTGATTGTGTTGCTAAGGTACTGACTTTAACCTGGTCACATGTAAAACTCTAATATCTACAAAGACTATATTTTGTGACAAAAAATAATTGGGAAAACATACCACTTTTTTTTCCACAGAAGAATAACATTCATAATTCACGTTTACATTATATTATTGTACCACATTTTTCACCCGACAGAGTGTTTAGTAGGGAATATCTGTTTATGCTAACCTAACAATGGTAACTCATTAAAAGCATAATATTTTGTAATTTGATTTATATTTTATAATTTTTGTGAAATGCAATTTAAAATATTTCCAGTTTATGTTATTAAATAGCATGTTCAGGCCAGTCCAATATTTCAACCATATTCTATACAACACGTCATGTTTCAGTCTTAACGTTCAAATATTATTATTATTATTGTAACTATTTTAAGTTAATGTTTTGTAAGTTAGCTACATAACAGTTACACTTGGCAGTTGCTAGGTGTCAATATTAAGTTACAATTCATCCTAGTTTGGGTGGTGCAAATAGTTTTAATTTAGTGATTACACTAAGCTGAGTTTGAACTGACAAAGAGCTGGAGCACCTGGCTCCTGGTGAGCCTGCAGTACAGATGCTTTCATCACTATTGTCCAAGAGTACGATGATAAACGGTAAAATAATTTGACCACTGTGCTCGGGTTATCAGGAGGGAACACATGCTCAGGTAAAAAGTAATGACTGAAAGAATCAAAGGTTTGAGTGTATGTTAGAATTATATAGATTCATACCTATATAAAACACCCTCATAAAGCACTCCTTTTTATTGCTGTGCACCTTTAGTCTCAACGGTATCCATCTCATTGTGGATTACTTCATAATGCATAAATGGAAAATGCCATTAGGGTTTCTTTTAATGCTCTTAACATATTAATTGGCAATGCAGCAAATGTCGGATCATACAGTAAATTGTATCCGGTGAAGTCAGTGACACCTGACCTATTGAAAGTTTTACAGTGTGCTTATACCTTCATTTATCTACTCAATGTGCCTATGAATATTTAAGGTTGACAATTAAACCCCAGCTGACCTGCAGCATAAATGCGCCCACACAATCACACTCATCAAAAACACTAACCTTCCACCCCCCCTTAATGCTCAACCCCACACATGTACACAAAATAGGCACAAAAGCATACAAGCTCTGTCACAATGTCGCACGGTCACAATGACATGGCCCGTGTGTGACAGGCACATCACGTATGTGTCATGTTTATGGGGGCATCAACAGACGTGGTTTATGTTTTGAGTATGTAAATGTTTGGGCAGGGTCAAAGTTAATGCATGTCAGTATCCTGCTTCACCTTGGTTTGGTTATTCTGTAGAGCAGAATGTGTATGGGATAGCAACATTAAAACTAAAATATTGAACACTCTAATAGCAAGGTGCATTAAAATCTGCAACATAATGTGTTAATGTGTTCTTTCAGCTCATTGTTTTGGTTTTCCAGCCCACAACTGTACAGTTTTGATTCACTCTCATGGGTCTCATCAGCAATTTCAGCTGGAACAGGCAGCTGTTTTTTAGCAAAAAAAAGCTCAAAAACCCCAATGTGCGTAACATCCCCAGGACCAAACAGCAGACAGACAAAGCTTGAGACTAGCTGATGAACATAGTGAAGCATTTAGCTGCTAAAGAGACAGATATTATACTGTATAAGCATATGAGCCAGTTCGCAGCCTCAGATCTTCAGCTTGGGCACTTCTAGCCATTCCAAAGTTGAGGCTTAAATCTAAAGATGACCATGCCTATCAGGACCGCTGTGCTTTGGAATGACCTTTTAAATCACTTCTTAAGACTCATTTTTATTAAAGACTTGCTTTAATGTGATGCCATCTTTTTTCTTTTCATTGCTTTTTATTTGTATTATTTGACATATTCACATTTTTTATTGAGTTTCATTTGCTTTTCCTACTATGTTTCTAATTTTGTCTTCCTTTTGTTTGACTTTACTGTTTGGCCTTTGCCTTGTTTTGTCTATCAACGCACTCTACTATATGAATAAAGTAGCAAGCAAAAAAAGTAATTATTATGTTAGTTTTAGTGTTTGCAGCTTGTTTTTGCTGCCTCTAAGTGGCCAAAAGTCAGTTAATGAAGAGTTAAATATGTAAAATCTAATTGCTGAATTTTTGATGACAGAATAATTGTTGGGTGAAGATAGTCACCCAACAATCAATCTCATGACTGATTGAAGAAAAGTGTTGCAAAACATCTAATTATTAACCACAAGGGCAATGTAGTGAAAATTGAATCTGACACATCCCAACACTAAAAATGGAGTTCACCCACTGTCTCTCTGATGTCAAACTCTCAAGCTATATGTGATGTGATCTCGCATTAACAGCATGCCATATCCCCTGACAGATATCCATATATACAGCCTCAATGTAATAACCATCACATTACGCTCGACTGATCAAGCTGATTTAAGTTATCTCTTTGCAAAGTGCCCATGCTGTCACCTTATTTTTATCTCCAACCTTGTATTAGTGCATTTGTCCCCTGAATATGGATTTACAATAGTCTTGGTTTTTAATGATGTAAATAATGCAGTAATTCCATTGAAGCAGTCTTATATAGATGTTGGCTTCCTTAATTCCATATCCAATATGAGTCACAGTGTCTATAGGTCAGATTCCTTTTTTCAAATGGTATGAAATATAAATGAACCAAAGCTTTTTCTAAGCCCATAATCACTTTCTTATATTTTTATCACAGTGGCCGTGAGGATGGAGGGGGAATGACTTCCATTTTAATCATATTGTCATACCCTCAGGTTAGACCTTCCATTTTGCATACCAGAAGAAAATGGCATAGAAAGAGAGCCTTGATATACCCTAAGTGTTCAATATATGTAGAAGGTATTCCATTTATACATACTTCAGTGATGCATTATGTCAAATAATAAAAAATAAATAAATAATAATAATAATAATAAAAAAATTAAAAACATTTCAGACAAGCCAGATAAAAAATTAGCTCAAACTTCTTCTAGTCTGTAAACAAGAGTGGTTTCAAACTTTCATGGACTGACTGATTCTGCCCAGGCATGAACTCCATTACCTAAAAGCATCTCAAGCATCCATGATGCAGCAATTTAGTACAAAAACATTTTCTCTAAATTGTTTCACACTTTGACATACCAAGTCTTGCTTCTTTTCAGGCCCAAACCAAAGTTTCCATTTATGAAAAATGTCTGGTTAGGGATCTATCATTACAGCAATCACTCCCTCGCTGTTGTATCATTTCTTCTCAAACACACATCTCATCTAAAAGCCTGTAGACTGTCCCTGAGCCAGTATTTCCAGTTACACTATTATTTTGCACAAACGGTGATCTCTACAGGCAATCTGCATCTAGCTGTGGCGGGTGTTTGCTGTGGGAATAGAAATCAGACACCTGTCGGTGTGGTGGGAGTTTTCTCCCCCCCCACCCCCAACACCAGCTACCAAGCAGCCAGGCATATCAAAGCAGCATAGTGAAAATGTCTCCTTGTGGAGTAAGAGAAAGTTAGGTTGAAAGATAGGAAAGGTATTATGGTTGTCAAGCATTGGGGACTAATATAACACTCCTCCTTGTTGCTTCCATCATTACTGACATCTGGGACAGTAATCATACCCTAAATGGAATCACCACAATGACAGCTTTTAAGGATTGATCATTTTCTCTAAATATCTCGACAGTATATTATGTTGTCAGTTTTCTTTCAGGTACAAAGGATCTGTGGAATAGTGAAAAAGGAATATGCACCTCTCAAAAACAATGAAAACAGTATTAGGAGATTTCTGATGACCCTAAGGTCTTGGACATACACATCAATTTAACGTATCTAAATAGCATTATTATTGTGCCTATTTTTATTTTTGTGTGCAAAAAAAAAAAAAAACTAAAATTACAGATTGTGGCAGCTGACAGGGTCTATACATCTATTGCCCTATTTTTCTCTCTCTCTCTCCCTTTTTAAAGTCTGTTAAAGGCAGCGGTGTGACAGCGAGGTTTGAGTTACCAGCAGTTTGGTTCGCTCTGTTGTCTAAATATCTCCCTGGAGGATCGTTTTAAATGTGTGATTCTTTGTCCTGGGGGAAATAACAGTAGTTGTGAATGCCTTATTGACAATGTTCTTTGCTCCAGTGTTTTCACCGTGAGATCTGGATCCACTATCAAGCACAAGGAAAAAATTATGTCATAGGGTCACAGAATTGAATCTATGGAAACTGAAAAGATGGATCATGTGAAGACCATGTGAAGAAAAACAGCTATGTGGCTTAAACAGCACGGACACTCCAAAACACAAAGACACAAATGAAAATATATTTTAAGTTCTAATCTTTTGTCCTTGTGTTTAATTATGAATGTATCTCTTTTTACAAGTTAAATAAAAAAAGAATTATATTTTCATATCAAAATCCCTTTCCTTTTCCAGTAAAATGTTAAAATATTCTTGACTTATCTTTAACAGAACTTGACCGGCAATTTGAAGTACGTTTTCCAAAGAATGTGGTTGAGGTCTCATTTATTCATTTAAACTGTATCCTCCTCCTCCTGATCTAACAACACAGATGAGGGAGGTAAGGGTGGAGGTAAACATTCTCTTTACAGCTCTGTATCGTGCCATATTTGCCTACTTTTTCTCACAATCCATTCAAATTTCAAAGATATAATTTAAATACTTCTTGTGACTAAAGCTGTGACTGTCCACATATGCGGTCCATGAAGATCAAAATGTTTCTTTGCTGTGACTTTATTGTGACAACTATTAATTAAGTAAAAAGAAGTGTTCAATCTATTTTTTGTTTATTTAGTGTATACTGTTACATTTACTCAAGTACTGTACTTAAGTACAATATTGTCATATTTGCACTTTACTTGAGTATTTCTATTTAATACTACATTAACCATCTACTCACTCACCTTGACATCTTTCCATTTGTGCATGATTAGGTCCTGAGCATGTGTGTGTATTTCAGGCCTGTGTGTAGTGATTACTAACAAACAGTATGTAAATTGTAATTTCCCCACTGGGGATCAATAAACAGTATAAATTAAATTAAATTACTTAACTACATTTTAGAGGGAAATATTGTAATTTTTACTCCCCTACATTTGACACTTGGTTACTAGTTACTTTTTACATTAAAGCATATGATGCAGTACTATACTACTAATCTACTCATTAATATGCAAAGTTCTTAACATTGGCTCCACATTGACGAACTACAACAATAAAATACATGTAGACAATAAAAAATAGAACAATATAATATTCTATAATGATATAACACTTTGAAAGGAAACATTCTGCACAATTTAGACACTTTTTCTAAGTGTATACTTTAATTTAGTTTTGCTTATAATAATAATTCAGGACTTTTACTTGGAGAACTTATAGACTATGGTATTTCTACTTTTACAAGTACTGTAAAGATTCTACATACTTATCTACCACTGCTTGCAATAGTGCATCTCACTGTACACAACCTACAGATTAGAATTCCATTTATTTTGCAGCATGTACACTGCCTATATTACATACATAATGCTATTAATTGTTTTTGAGTGTTTTATGCAAATGTAATCCGCTCTTATCTCCGTGACTTCATTAATCTGCGCTTGCATCCATCCTGGCCTACTTCTTGATCAGGCTGTGGCTCAATTCTCTTCATTAACAGAACCTTTTTCCAGGGAATTTTCCATTTGAACCTGAGTCAGGTCAAGAAGGAACACTCACAGCCGTAGATTCTGATTCTAATCATGTAGAGGAGGATAACATACACCCATACTTGTCTAATTGGCTCATATAACCATGTTGAGCAGGTGCTGCTAACATCTCACATGTGCTGTTTTTTCATGAGTGCATGGCTCCTCACTGCCCTTCCCGTGAGGGGAAGCAAATGGATAGTCTGCTTGAGATACCCTCTGAGTAATTTCTCCCTGTATGTTTGAGGCTTTTTAGTTGCTTCATTTGGAGGGCCCTTCCCCCTCCCCCCTCCCCACTCCACACATACACTATTATATAAAAAACATTATTAGTATTCACAATAAATTACTAAAGAGAGTGGAAGAGGGTTGCCATATCCAGATGGATGCCTCTTAAATCTGTCTTCAATTAGTCTCGACTAACTTACATCTTCCAGTTGAATTCTGATTAGCTGATCTGGTAATTTACTCAGCCTGGCTGAAGAGCACTTTGTCCCCCTTCTGAGTGCAACCTAGCTGCTTTTGAGTATTGTGAACCTTTGATCAGTGTCCCCTTACTACATCTAAAAGCCAATACCATCAAATTCTGCATTGCCTCATCTCCTTGCCCTTAGTACTACCCCCCCCTGTCTGTAAGATCATAGGCTCATGTAATGAAAATAAAAATGCAGTGATCTGTAAAAGTAAAGCAGATGATAATACCATTTAGTTAATATGTCTTACATCTTTCCAGTGTGATTATGAACCTGTGGCCTGTTGTTACCGTCTCTGTAGCTAGCTACTTCCCTCTTGTGGCCAAAACAGAGATGCCTGAGACACTTAGTGAGGTCAACATGCTCACTTTCCTCCCTGATGCATTTTTTAAAGCAAGAAGAAGGAGATTAGGAATATGTATAACACAACAACAACTTACATTGGTCTTCAGTGCCGGCTACATGCTCCTTTCCCCCCTGCCCTGCCACCTCTCCCGCTCCATCTCTGTAGAAAGTGGATCACCAGTGGAGCTAAACCCTTTCCATTAACATATAGAGTCTTTATTTAAATCTCATTCACTTTTCCATCCTTTTCCAGAAGAGTAATGTTAGCAGGTTACAGTGATGGCATTGCGTGAGGCACTGATCGAGCTTCAATTTGATAATTTTATCTGATTGTGAGGTAAACAAAATCATGATGGATAAGCTCTCATTACAATTGAAAAGTGAGAGTTTAATTTCCTGTACATGTTCCATCTTTATTAATGTCAGAGGCAGCAGGCCGTCAATTGCATTACGGGCCTTGATACTCTGGTTAGGCATCCTGCTTGACACAAACGAGGCCAGCGAGCCAGTTTAGAGGGATTACATTTGGCACAATCCTACAGCCAATTTCCATTTGCTTCTGGTGTTAATACTGCATCTCACAGTGTAAAATTCGTAATAACTTTGAGTATAAAAATAGAACGGAAAGCCTTAAATGGTATGTTGTTTAATTAATCTACACTGTCTCCTCGTTGTTGTTGTCTTCTCGCAACATCTTAAGATGGCTGCCAGAGTGGCAAGAGACAGCTTTTGTAGAAACAGCACATAAGTTGTTGTCTGTCAAGAATGAAACTACAGAGGAAGACAGTGACTATCACACCCTGACACCACCCATCCACTGATAGAAGGTAAATGGGAAAAAACTAACTTCAATAATAAACCTGTCAACACTCCAATCTGAATACCCAGGAGCCACAACTGTCTCAACTCTCCTCCCCTGGCGATAGTCATCATTGCGGACACTCTCCTGAGAGACAGCATCTCATCTATCAGTCAGTCACACCGACCTACCCACACACACACACACACACACACACACACACACACACAGAGAGAGAGACAGACAGACAGACAGACAGACAGACACCCCTCATCACATCATCTCTATTTGTCCCATTATATCCTTAACACAGTGTAAAATACCTCTGCTGCTCCAGGAAGGAAAATGTGGAGGGTTGAGGGCTGTTGAGGTGTGTATGTGTGTGTGTCTGTGCATAAGTGTGTGCCATCAGTGGCTTTATTACTAGCGCCGGCTATCGCCTGTGCCTGTCGCTAAGACTCTGAGACAGCCTTGCTTGTTTGTTTCCCCCTCTGTAATCCTCAGTTGTGGTTTGACGTGTAGCATGGAGCCTTGGCTGCGTTACCCACAGGCCTCTGGGAGCTGGAGCACCATGGCATTTACAAGGAAAAGAGAGACAGGAAGGCACAGGAGACTTACACTCCCTGCACCTGATCATTAGCATGCTAAATTTATATTGATTGCTGTAGCTTAAGAGCTAAATGTGAGTTATTCCCCCAACGCAGCCCCTGTATAGGATCTGTGGTGGTGGGCTGCTGGTAATCCAGAGAAACCACAACATGGGCACTGTGTTTGGCTATAGATATGGTAGCACACATTATACAGTGTCAGGAAGCATTTATGTAAACCTGGCCACCTCTTTCAGCAGTGAATGATGGGTTGCTCTTGCATTTCACATTGCATCCAAAGTAGTCTATATCCATAACGTTCCAAAGTTGATTTATGAGGACTAAGGGAAACCTTTTCTCAGATCTCTGCACTGTCCAATCGGAGTTTTCTGTTGTTTTGAACGTACACATGTTCCATCAAAACAAGTTAAAGCTTGAGGCTATTTTGCAGAGACTCCGTGGCTCTGTCCAGCGCATAGCGCAGTCCAAGACGATTGTGATTGGTTTAAAGAAATGCCAATAAACCCAAGCATGTTTTTGTCCCATCTCAGAATGCTAGGCTTTGGCATTCTGAGTGTCTGGCTATCAGACTACCCAGACCCTCCTCGGCAGCGCTGTGGAGGAAGGTCTGGCAAAGTGAGACTACAGCCAAAGAGACTAACATGGGGAAGGGGCTGTCCTGAAGGAATGGGTTGTTGGTTCATCAAGATGTTCCCAGCTTCTCCTGCTCTTGCTCTACTGGATAAAGTTGCATTTTTGTGGTGTCTCTCCTCCTGCTGGCAGCTTTCATCACACATATGCATATGTGCTTGCCCTTGACATTATCATCAGCAGATTTGTGCTAGGGGCCCCGAGGTAAGGTTGAAATACTGCTGAGGCTTCTGAGAGAGTGGCCTGCTTTAGAGAGAGTGTCCAAGGGCTAAATATGCACCTAGAGACAGAGGCAGAGGAAGGGAAAAAGCTCAGTAACAGAACCTAACAGAGTGCCCCAGGGGACAGCAGTAATTAAACAGTGATTAAATTAAGGGGCAATGCGGTCAAAATGCAGACTGATTGACACTCTGCTGGCTCTCTCTCTCTCTCTCTCTCTCTCTCTCTCTCTCTCTCTCTCTCTCTCTCTCTCAGCAGGTTCAGCTCTGTCGTGGAGCATCGCTTTCTATTGACCTCCAATTACTCACCCACTCTAAATTCTTCAAGGTCCAATTTTCAAAAAGAATATATTCTTACCTGTGTTAAGAGCATGGATCACTGCACATTTGTTTCCAAAAAGCCTGAGCTGCAGGACTGGAACATAGAAGTTGAGTAAAGGAAGAAATCAAACACTTAAATGCATAGTGTCTTCCAATACTATCAATGTTTACCTCAGATAAACTCACAAACTACAATCACTCTAGCGTTGCGCCCAGAGTACTATCAGTCTTTACTACAGATAGACTCACAAAAGTACAATCACAAAAAGCTGCCAGTGATTTAGAAACCGTGCTCATGCGGAATCCAAAGCGTGTCTCCCCTTTTTCGAGGCAGCTTTAGAAATGCCTTATCAAATACTTTCCTGGAGGGGGATACTATAAATTACCTTTGGCGACTCCTTAAACCCAAAGCAAATAGACAGACAGAAGAGCTGAGCAACAGCAATAAAACCAGCTTTAACAAAACAATCAGAACAACCAAGACACTAAAATTGCCTTCCTCCTGATCTGAAATTCTCCACACGTTCCTGGCTTACCCTGCTTGCCACTGTGCCCCAGGTCCTCAGGCCCTTGTATAGATTTTTACAAACCAGTTCTTGTGCTAATGAAAATATGTACTGAGGGCCCTTAAACAATCTGTTAAGTCTTATGATAGTGAAGAAGGGCCTCTTAGTGTGTAATACAAATTCAAATAGCTGTATGGAGATGGATTACGGGGCAGACACAGAACAGGAGCGTACTTTAGAGGATGACTTCAAGATGACAGGTATTGATTAAGTGCTCAATGAGAGCACGCCTATGAAAGGCCAGCCACCACACAGCTCATGAAAGAATCATATAGCTCATACACAAGGCGCTGGGCAAACACAGGCGTGGAGTGTAGGCGTGAGCACATTCAAGCTTGTCATTTCGTTCACCAAATAGTTGACAACCTGCTTGGTTTTCTGTGGTCCAAAGTTATTAAAAAATGATATCAAACTTTTCTTATGTATTTTGAAAAGCCTATAAGTACTTCTATATCTGGTTAAATATTGAAGGAAGCAGACGTCAACAGCAAGCAATGAGTGTGCTTTCGTGGATGTGGCTTTTGCCCAGAAAGACAGATATTATTATTTATGCCAGAATCCATTATTCTTTGGTTTGAACGGCACAGTTTGACACCACACATTCCTTTACTCCTGACACTGGTATTGGAGGGAAAAAGAGGAAGGATGTTCTCAAAGATAACATGTGAATTTAATTTCTTGGTGAAACAGCGGAACTGGAAGACTTAGCCCTCCCGAGCATAAATTGTGCAGTCGATGCGCGGTTGTCAGAGTTTGTGATGATGCCGTGCGAAGACAGCCGTAATCTCAACAGCACTGCCAGCCTGACCCACCTCATCATCCTTGACATTTAGCACAGCGCTGTTTCTCTCTCTCTCCTTTCCTCACAGTAAACAAATGTTTTAACCCTGATTTGTATCAGTGTAACCAGAGGACATGTAGTGACACAAAGTGTGGAAAACATCTGAGAAAGGGAAGAGAAGCACACGATAGAGGGGGGAAAGTGAGTTAATGGGAGGAAAGGAGTGAGAATAAAAAAAGAGATAAAGATAGGGGGGGAAAGAAAAACAGAGAAAGAGAGGGAGAGAGCAGTCCAGCAGGGAGAGTGATCCGGCCAGACTGTCACGTAACAGGGGGTATCTGAGACTAATCTCTAAGGAAAGCTGTCAGGTCTCTGCAGACAATGTTCTGATGGAAACTAGGCAATAGATGCTTCTTAAAGCCATCATAAATATGAGGCTTCCTGCCTAGCAGGCACTGCTCAGACCCAGGTCCGAGCTCAGAATCCTTCCTCTGTACTGTCAGGTGTGCATGCCAAGTTACAGGCTTGATAACTAAAAGCTCCTTAACGTTAGCCTCAGTGGAATATGTGGCTCGCTTATGGGAGTAGAAAGCAGGCTCATCAAAACTTTTTTTTTTCCTTTTTAAAAAACATAAGCAGTGTTGGAAAATAAAAAGCCATACTTGACTTGGTTAAATTTTGAATGCACTCTAACAAACCATAATTGTTCAATGAGCAGTAAGTAAGTAAGTAACTTTCAGAGTGAAAACCCAAGCATTAAGTATGTATGGTTTCTATTTTTTCCATTACTATATGGAACTATATGTGGTTTAAAGGTGGATCATATGAATAATCAAATAGTATTGAAACATCTCCAGTTAAATGAAATATGTCAGAGAGACCCATCACCTAAATATTTTCATTTTACAATTTGAGATCCATGAATAGCATTGACAAAAAACACATTTGACTTGATTACCTCTTGACATTTCCCTCCATGAATGAAAGCAGCAGTAGATAAGGCAATCACTGAACTGACATAGTGTAAATAAATAAATATGGTCATTTATCCTGGTCTTCAGATAAAGACATAAGGGCACATGAACGCATGAATGGACGTCTCTCAGCAGCCAGCCTGCCTGCCTGCCTGCCTGTGTGTCTGTAGAGCCTGACAGTACAGCAGCGTGCCCTTCATTATCACCGGGTAATGCTCATCACAACGGCCATGGCTTTTCTCCATAAAAACCCCAAGTCTCACTCACAATGAGAAATAGGGGAGATAAGGTGCAGGAGACCATTTCTCTTGACATTCACGACGGCAAACTCATCAGTCATGCTGTCAAAGGCACTGGTCTTGGCTAGTTTGGGGATTTATGAGAAATAATGATGGGTCGAAAATAGCAGGTAGGAGCTTTGCTTTTCCTTTGGTTTGGGAGTGTTGTGTCTTGAGGCACGCTCTGCATAAAACCCAATTTCTTTTGTCAGTGACCCTTGCACTGATATCACATCCAATCTCACCATGTTTGGGAGGTTTGGCTGGGCCTGTTTGAGTTAAGCTGACATTTCCGTCTCACATGGTGGCAATAAGTTTATTTAAAAGAGAGTGCATCACAGTGAGCATAACAATGGGTGCCACTCCTTTTGATTCACAGATGTTAGGGTCAAGGCCTCCTCACTTTAATTTATCTTAAGAAAACCAAACAGCTCTGACGTAAAAACATTAAACATTAAGGGCCCTATTTTAACGATCTAAGCACACAGCGTGAAGCGAATGGTGCAGGAGCGTTTAGGGCATGTCCAAATCCACTTTTGCTAGTTTGACGGTGGAAAAAAAGGGTCCGTGCGCCAGGCGCATGATTTAAAAGGGTTGTACTTAGTGTCTTCATTAATTCATAGGTGTAGTTTGGGCGTATCATGGAATAAACCAATCAGAGTGTACTCTCCCAGTTCCCTTTAAATGCCAGGCCTTGTTGATTGCACCATAATATTTTTATTTGTAATCTTTTGCATGTTTGTGTGCTGCTGCGCTTCCCTGTGTGTGTGTAACAAGCATAGTGTGTGCACGCTGTGCATTAGCCTAGGCGCATTTTGCTAATGCACTGTTAAGATAATGCGCAATATACTTTAGACCAGGTTTTTGTTGGTCAATGGCGCAATCACTTCCCGCTGTTTCAAGATAGCAATACGCCAAGAATTCACCTGAACACACCTCCCTGTAAGACCAGCACACCCATGGGCGCAAAGATGGACGCAGGTGCATTTGCTATTTAAACGACATGGGCGCTGGACGGAAAATTGACAACTGCGTCCGTCTTAAACTAGCAAAGACACTTGCACTGGGCTTTGCTCCACACTGCTACGGGTGCAAGATAAGGCCCTAAAACCTGTCCTCTTCTGGACCATTTCAACAATAGCATGTGTCAAACACTCACATTTTCTCTTCAAACTAGTGACAGTCTGTGACAAATGCTCCCAGGGCAATTCTCTTTGTAAACATTCTGGGACACACATCTAAGCAGTTACTGTAATGTGCCACAAGGTCTATAAATTTAAATGTAAATTATTAATTCCAAAGTCATTTGAAAGTGGATTCCAATGATGTTGCAAAGGCAGCATGGCTGAATCATATAGCACAACTATAGATTGTAGTCAGTAGGACTTTTAATTGAATCCCTATGGGACCATACTGCGGGGATGTCCTCAAGCACCAATTATTAGTCAATTTCAGATTATCAAGTTTATTAATTACTAATCTTAATATATCTAATGAGAGTGCCAGGAGATATAACCTAACTACTTAAAAGCTGCAAGTGAAATGCTCAACATACATTTACATTAAATATATTAATGAAATACTAGATGAGCTAAGTGTGTGTGTAGCTCGCCTTTTACTTCATGGACCAAAATGAAAGTGCAGCTGCTAACATTCAAAGTGCAACATTGCTTATAACCAAAGTGTTGTGAAATTACTGGACATGAGAGTTTGGGGGAAATTTTGATTCAAGTATGGGAATGAGACCTCTTGAAGCTCAAGGGTACTCGGATCGGTGTGGAAATTAAGGCATGAGATTGCAGCTGAGGGATGGTGGATTGACAGCGACATTAGCCCCTCAGCACCTCTGCTGTATCACACTATAGCTCTGTAAAATAGATTGAAAGGAATAGCAAATTAAATCTTAATAGTAACAAGGGATGTACAGTCAGGTTGGTTTGAACCTGCTGGGCTGTAAAGGTGCGGGACATGAAGGGTGGTGTTTTTAGTGTAATAAAATGAAGTGGCTCTGAAGTGTTTTGGTTAATGGGTCTACTCAACCAACTTCATGTAGAGGGCACTGTCATATTTATATCAATTTGAAACAAGCTCCTTCACAATGCCTTCTGGCCTATTCTTGAAACAGGTTCATAGGTCATGTTACATTTGTTGCTTTTAATTTGGACAGATTCATTAAATTTGTTACATTACAGACTTACTCAGTGACAGCAGAGTGAGAAAGCACTCATAGCTCCGGCCCTGAGAGCACTTCAAACAGCTGGCTTTTGTTGTGGCTTTGTTGATGGTTTTCTCACTGGCTGTATTTTTTTCTTCCCTTCAGGTTCAGCAACACCACATTGCTTCGCCACAAAGACTAACCTTAATGTAAACAAAGCCAAGTCGGCAAATCTTTGCACAAGCAACATGCATGCACGCACCCAGTTTCAAAGGAAGGACGTACACAGAGCGAGCAAGGGGTTTTTCAATGCATTTAGATGAGACCTTTAACAAAAGGTCCCTAATGCAGATATCAATGAACCAAGGGACTGGGCTATCGGAGCGAAATTGGCTGACGGAGGGATGTCACCCCTGTGCATGAAAAATGATGGATCCCATTTGTAAACTTCTCCTCTACCCTACCACCCCTCCTCTCCTCCTCTACCCCCGCTGAGGAGGAGAAAAGGGGTACCTACACTGGTTATTAAACAAGGAAGCAAACCTATGACTTTTCTGACAAATAACAAGTAGTCTGGTAAAATTGGCACTTTACTGGCCATTTCATTTGACTGTCAAGAAGCCCACAAAGGACCTTTGAGATTTCAGTGACGACAGAAAACATTAACATCATGACATCTTCCTTCCATTTTCCATACTATTCTTCAAGGACATCAACAAAATGAAACCAATATCAATGAACCCACAAACAAATAACTGTTTCGGATTGGACAATCTACTGTTTCTTTTCACTTATTCCATGGTTGTGCCTGATTTAAGAAGCAGGGGAAACACCTAAATCCATATAATTCAGATAAAGAAACTGTTGCATTACAACATGCACTTTTTTTGTACCCTGAAATAAAAATAGATTTGTTTCATATATAAAACCTCTCACTTTCTCAAAGCGTGAGGCTAAGGTCTGAATGCAAACATCAACACGGCCATGCATAATACAACGATTTACAGAGCTTGCACAAATCATGCTAAGCATATAAAGTGTGATAAGCAACACAGTATGCATACTGAGCTATTCTATGGAAACAATGATATATTGCTAATCATGCTAGAATGAAATACGTCAGTTTTAAAAGCAGTGTGTTGAGTCAAAGGTGCTGAGGTTAACATAGGCAAACAGGCATCTCTGCTGGAAAATGAAAACTTCCCAGAGGTATGTGATGGCTGGCCTAAAGGCTGACATTGCGTTTTTGGTGATGGAGTGACTTTGGGAAGGTTTGTGGTCTGCCAGTGTTGAAAGCCGTGCCTTGAGGGTAAGGGGTACATTTGCTAAGTTAATCACATAATGAGGCCAATTAAACACGGGAAAACGCAGGTGAAATGGGAGCTACCACAGAGCTTCTAACAAACAAGGTCCTGCTGATCCGTGCACTGGACAGAAGCTGGACAGCTTCGATAATCCTCTACTCAAGTATTCACTTCAACACTTATACCGTGTATCTCATCAATCTATATACAGTACATTATACTGGATTATGTGTCTGTATTGGGTGAATTTAGCAGGAATGTGTACATTAACATCCAGCGTAGCCAGGATTAGAGCTGCAATTATTTTCATTATCCATTAATGTGTACATTATTTTTTTAATTGAGCATACATTTCCTCTAAAAAAGTCAGGAAATCTTGAAAAATTCCCACCACAATCCTGAGTCCACAGTGATGTCTTTGAATTGCTGTGTCCGACCAACAGCCCCAAACACAAATATTTTAAATTTCTATTTATTTAAGACACATACAAGTATTAGATCCTCAAATTTAAGAAGAGACAAACTATTTTAGCTCAATCAGCTTCTTATTATGAGTAATGATGTTCTACATGAAGAGAAAATAACCTGCTAATGCCTGCATAGTTTGGGTTATTTCAAAGAAATGTCTGTATTTGTGTTTTATGTAACAATTTGAAGTGGCTTGGTTGGGATAAGGTCACATGTCAGTCTGACCAAACCACATGCACACAGTCACACATCAGCTTCATCTAGAAAGAGTTTTTGAGTGTTAAACTCTAAGTGAATAATACCAAAAACTTTGACTGTGGTTGTTACCTATTTAATCACAATAAGTTAATGTTTTTGAGAACAAACATATTGATAATAATAAAAAAAAGTTATATACATTTGTATTCATTGTTTCAGCACACAATGTTCTGTCACTCTAACCTTGAACACCACCAAAACCATTTCACCTGAACTTGTGCTGAAACGTATCAAATCTTTGATGAAATTGCACCGCTTTTAATCACAAACGAGCATTTTGGTGTCTAGCCTGCACTCGATCCCCTTGATTGTAACTGATGGGAAATGTTGTTGATGAGCGTATCTGAGCGTTCGAGTGCTCTTGGAGGCTCAACGGGAGGATAAATCACTCCGGCGGCAATTAGACTTCCCTGAGTGCTTCCTACATACCTGTAACTTCACAGGCACAGCAGGTCTGAGGTCAAAGATTGTGAGGGTTATACGCTGAACAAGATGAATAGTAGTGAAACAGTATATCCATGCGCCATCCTTTCACACATAAGAGTGCTAAGAGCTCTATAATCATGAAGTGTCACCCCCCTTCTAAACCATTTCTACTTCACGTACAGTTCAAAGGGTTGAAGCATTATGACACCTTTTCTTTATGACACAGAAATTTTTGTTTTACCTGTTCGTCGACTGAGAGCTAAGGCCTGTGGGTGCATGGGTTAATTTTAAAAGCAGAACAGAACTAGCCAAGGATAGAATATCTTGCTTTCAAGCTGTAGGGCTGCCATAAATGGAAAGCTGTATCACTGTCACGCACACAACACAAAGCAATAAGGAACTATAGAGAGAGCAGCGCATTAACACATGAATACATGGGGAGATATATGGACACTAATGAAAGAATATTTTATCGCCATCAAGGGTTTATAAAAAGGCCCACCACTCTACCCACCACGATCCACTAATCTGGATGTAGGGGATTTGCCCAGACTAAGATGGACAAGGGAAATTAAGGCAGGCACATCTTTACCAAATCATATTGCGATGATTTGTTAATAAAATGCAAAGCGACTAAAGCGCGGCCATGATTTAGACTTAATCCGTCATTATCCCGCCTTTGAAGTGACCTCGCTGTGCATGTTCCCGCTGTGACCCAGAAGCATACTCCCAGCGTCTTCATTAGCCAGGATGAAACAGAGACACACTTTGATGTCCCATCCTGTCCACACAGACCCACAAACACACACACAGGACACCTACTCACACATCACAGATATCTTTATCACTGACTACACTGAGGCATGGAAAAACATTATGGTTTTTAATCAATTATGGCTCTCACCTTTGGGGCAGCACATTCATTACATATGATAGGAGCAGCTAAGGGAAAATATTCCTACTGCGTGCTGAGATTGAAATGAAAGAAATTGTATGGTTAGAGGGTAGACAAAGACTATTTGCAATTTTGCACAGCCGAACATCCCTGACTGGATTTACATGGCCACACAAAAGACTTATGCCGCATTTGATTTCGCTGATATAATTTATGCGTAACCGGTGATTTATCATCCTTAGATCACTATGTAGAAATCAAGCACAGACCTCTTATAGAGGTCCATGCATGCTGCCAGTAAATGATAGCTGTTGTAAAAGTTTATCATGGCAATGAAATGAAACGAATCCATCAAAAAGGCACAGGTTGCCGTCATGCAAAACGGTGCCCAATCAGAGATAGTTATTCGGTAGGAGGTAGAATAAAAAGATTGCACACATGCAGCAACACCGGTCTTTGTTAAAAAAAACAAGTTAGACAGCAATAGTAGAGATCAATTGATTTTTAAGTAGTAAATCTACATGTCAAACTATACACTCACCTATAGGATTATTAGGAACACCATACTAATACTGTATTTGACCCCCTTTCGCCTTCAGAACTGCCTTAATTCTACGTGGCATTGATTAAAAAAAGTGCTGAAAGCATTCTTTAGAAATGTTGGCTCATATTGATAGGATAGCATCTTGCAATTGATGGAGATTTGTGGGATGCACATCCAGGGCACGAAGCTCCCGTTCCACCACATCGCAAAGATGCTCTATTGGGTTGAGATCTGGTGACTGTGGGGGCCATTTTAGTACAGTGAACTCATTGTCATGTTCAAGAAACCAATTTGAAATGATTCGAGCTTTGTACATGGTGCATTTTCCTGCTGGAATTAGCCATCAGAGGATGGGTACATGGTGGCCATAAAGGGATGGACATGGTCAGAAACAATGCTCAGGTAGGCCGTGGCATTTAAACAATGCCCAATTGGCACTAAGGGGCCTAAAGTGTGCCAAGAAAACATCCCATTTTTCCAGTCTTCAACTGTCCAATTTTGGTGAGCTCTTGCAAATTGTAGCCTCTTTTTCCTATTTGTAGTGGAGATGAGTGGTACCCGGTGGGGTCTTCTGCTGTTGTAGCCCATCCGCCTCAAGGTTGTGCGTGTTGTGGCTTCACAAATGCTTTGCTGCATACCTCGGTTGTAACAAGTGGTTATTTCAGTCAAAGTTGCTCTTCTATCAGCTTGAATCAGTCAGCCCATTCTCCTCTGACCTCTAGCATCAACAAGGCAAATCCCAGTAACTGAGCAGATTGTGAAATACTCAGACCGGCCCGTCTGGCACCAACAACCATGCCACTCTCAAAATTGCTTAAATCACCTTTCTTTCCCATTCTGACATTCAGTTTGGAGTTCAGGAGATTGTCTTGACCAGGACCACACCCCTAAATGCATTGAAGCAACTGCCATGTGATTGGTTGATTAGATAATTGCATTAATGAGACATTTAACAGGTGTTCCCAATAATCCTTTAGGTGAGTGTACATACGTACAATAACAGGTTAATGTTGTGGGACACTACTTCCTACTTTAAGTGCACTATTATTTTTAATATGGAAGGTTAATTAAGCAGCAAAAGGAAGTTGGAATTAAAAACAGGTTACATGAGCATCAGCTATTCAAAGGAAGCCTACATTTTGAACTGATCATTGTTTGTTTGTTGTCATTGTTCAAAACAAAAAACATTTACACACTTTGGTAATCTTATTCTCACTGCTCACTCAGAACTCACGCAAGTCAAAATGATGTCTGGTAGATTATTAGTAAATACATATGTATCTTTTATTTCTCTGCAAACAAAAACTGATATATTTGTCCACTGAGTGAAAACTATTGGAAAGTGAATTACTGGTCAATTTGGCCTTTCCTGACTTTATTAGTTTATGAGAATGGCCCTGCATTGATTACATTAAACAAAAAAAAAAGACAGAAAATGTTGATTCATCAAACTTGCATTTCCTGCAATTGGAAGAACCTTTGAAATTGGCCAATCTTTGTGGGTTTTAATCTAATTAATTTGGTCAAGACCATGCACTATATGATATTGAAATCAAATACGGTTGTCTGGGCTGAAGTTTATCTTTCCTAGCAAGAAAAAAAGCTGCTATTTTGGAAATAAATACACTGAAAATATCACAATGTATCCATAAGTCTCATGACTCACTATGTTAATAAATGTATGTATACTCAAACGTTCCAACAACAAAATGTGTGATCCTTAAGAAAGAACCCATCTGTGTATTTGGCACACAGTCTGCTGGAGTCCTACTCCCTTACACAAAAGGTGTGAGCACCCATGCGGTTAGCTGCACAACACACGTTTGCTGCATGGTGTAGAAGTAGATTCCTTTCCCTAGGCAATGGCCCATCAGGCCAGACAAGCAGGCCGGGTGTTAAAGTGTGAGCAGGGTACACAGAGTAACAACAGGGCCATCTGCCCTGGGAATGCACACATCCATCTTACTAAGGACAAGCCAGTCAGGGAGCAGATGAAGGAAAACAAGTGGGTGGAGAGAGAACAAGAGGAAAAAAATAAGTAATAGTGGGACAGGAAAGGAAGAAGTAGGGAAGAAATGTATGTGTGCAAAACGTTGGTGGTGGACGGGAGCTGTAAAGGAGCAAAAGAGGGGTGAGACATAAGGGAGTGGTTGGTATAACAGCAATCTAGAATGGTGGCACTATCTGCAGACAAATTAGTTTTCTCTTATGATGCTGTGATCATTAGTAGGTGTACAAAACCTGGAGTGGACAACACCTACAATACAATAGTTACTTAAAAAAAACTGAAATGTTACTGAATGAATGAGCCAAATTGACTTTTAAAGCTTAATTTTTGCAACAGATAAAAGCACAGTAGAAACCTTATGAGAGCGTTTTCAATTCATTATCCACAATTTTGTTTATTATCCTTTAAGTACTTGCAAAAACAGATTGCTACTCTCTTATATTGTATCAAGCATGCCATCAGGAAGGTCAGTTGAGAGGACAGCAGTAAGTCTCGGCTCCCATTGTCATCCCTGCTTCATAACCATCTGGATATGACTGTAAACACGGCAGTCAGCAATCTGGCTGCAATGATATCATCGCACATTCTCCATTTGTTTTTATTTTTAGACCATTTTCTCATCACTGTATAATCAGTATATATGGTCTCACTGATATATGGCACTCCTTCCCCCGACTCACTCTCTCTCTGACTCCACATTACCTTATCACACTGAGAGCTTTTAGCTGAGCTTCCAGCCATTAGCTTCAAACAGTGGGCAGCTACCAGGCTGAGAGAGAGAGAGAGAGAGAGAGAGACCTCCTGGTGGCTCTGGATGATGTCAGTGGCGAGAGAGCTCTTTTTATAACACCACCTGTCCATCTTGCCTGCGAGGAGGCTCAAAACAGGTCTCAAGGCATGTGGAGACCACTGTATAAACTGACCTTCAACAATTTTCATTTCACTTACACAACATACAAAACTTCATAGGCACTTTTGTCCTATTCAGGCTGTAACTGTGAGTGCACTATAAAAGTTCCATTACAGTCTGAAATTGCTCAACTGCACAAAAAGCAACCCAATAGCTTGTATAGACATTTGCTGTAAAGAGGTGTTTGTGGTTGATTTACCTGGATAAAGGTTAAAAGGGAAATGTGTTTTGTATAAATTATATATGCAAAACCAGTATAAGCTATAAGCTTTAAAGTAAACACTAAAATGCACACTATAATCCATAATTTATAATCACTCAGAATTAGTTTGTGCCCATTAATTCCAAACAACTTTGTGGACCCGAATGAAGCACACCTGAAACCCTTTTGAAGCCTTCCCTCGGAGCAGAACAGCTGATTTGACATCACGTTGAGAACAATTGTTTGGCTTGTTTCCTAGGCATTTGAGCTGGCCAAAGTACCCACCATGTGAGACGACCAACCTCCTGCCCTCACAGGAGTCTTCAAAACCATACAACTACTGGATACACCAAGGCAATCCTCACACTGACATCAATCAATTATTCACATATTTGGTCCGGCTTGCGAAATGCATCTCGACTGCATTTTATACGTGCCAGACCGACATGCATTTTGTAGGAGGGAGCTCAGCTATTACCCTGTGTTTGATCCTACAGTTGTGGTGAACTAACTTTCACACCGTCACAACGTGACACAGAACTGCGATGAAGTGGGTCAATGGTTCTTATTGTCTGCATTACAGCCATTAGGTTTTATGGAGGAATACATCATGTGCACCAGTTTTATATTTGAAGTAACACGCAGAGAGGCCTGTTTTATTCATTTTCAAATTTCTTTTGACACAAAACCGAGGTCAAGCCTTAAATTTTTCTGCATACTAAATGCACTTGAAATGAATACATAACTAGGGAGGGAATTTTTGTGTGGGCGCCTCAGTTATGTTACATGATGGAGAGGAAGAAGCAGCAGTAGCAATAGCACTGTAGAGTTATACAAGCAGCTGTTTCTAGTGGCGTTGGCAGTACTTGAGGGAGATAGTTTATTATTCCTTGTTTAGTCAGCCTCTCTGGACTTTATCCTTGAAGTGCTTCATATAAAGTATAAAGTACAGCACAACTACACTGCACTGTGTTTAATATAAAGGTGCTTTGGTTTGCTTTAGTACATACCATCACATGCTCTCTTCCTCTCCCTCATGTTAGGCAGATATATTAAAGCTGTGCCCCGAGGTCAACAGCAATAGCCCTCATTGTACCCATCACTGTGCCCTTGTGTTTTTCATCACCACCACTATGAGAGGCGAGGATTCATTCTTTTGATCCACTCCAACATCATTAAGTTATTAGTTGATTTCAGTGGATTTAATCAGCATAGTAATTTCTCTCCATGGGAAGATAAGTCTCTCTCAAGAGCAGTTACACCGTTCACTATGCCCGTTGATTAGACACAAGCCCCTAAAATAATTAATCAGAAAACTGCAAAAAATAATTTATCAAAAGTGCTTCTCACTAAACCCGCTCAGGACCTTTGCTTCTTAATAATTAAACTCCACAATTAGGCATCTTACCATGCACTCAGTGTGAGGCTCCATACAATATTCATAACCATACATAATTATGCAATATATTCACTGAAATAAGAGGCCATATATTCACAGTGGGGCTGTCAAGAGGCAAGACATTTTTATTTGGTTTAACACTGTTTCATCTTATACATGAGCAGCTGGCTTCTGGAGACAGAAGAGAACAAGGACGTCTGGTCCTTAGCAGTCTGACACTGTATTCTGTGGCTCTGGCACATAGAGGAAAGAGAAGGAGAGAGAGGGAGAAAGGGGGAAAGTGAGAGAGAGATATAAGCACTTATTGATGATGCATTCACCATGGGAATCACCAATATCAAAGTCTATCTGCTGGACACAACAAAGACATACCTTAGTAGTATCATACATTGACCACAGTCAACACAAGATACACATAAGAAAGAAAAGGCATTAAATTAAAATGGGGTTGAGATAGGGCGCTGTCTCCGGACGTATTGTATGATAAATTATACATAATGTTCATCCCAGCATGGTGAAGAACTATAGAAAGCAAATAGTCCTGAAGCCCTTGATGGTGCCTGTAGCAAATAAGCAGCAGCAGTCTACAGTGGACACACTGTACAAGGTTGGCTTTCATCTTGAGACGCAGTTAAAAGCTACGGGCTACGCACAGAACAAACTGGCAATCAAAGCTAAGGGCAGTGGTGCACTTCACAGAGCCTGTCGTGTCAAGTGCAGCAGAGATCACACACAGACGCCTCTCTCACTTCACAACGGCTGATATTCAACACACGGTCTTTGAGAAGTTATTATTTTTTTTACAATGTAAATGTAAAAAATAAGAAACTTATTGCGGGTGGGAGCTCCTGTCTTTTGTAGGCCTTTCATGGCATTCAGTATATGATGAATGAGAAGAAAAGCATACATTAACTGCACTTAACAAAAGGCTCTCATTCTCCCTCAGGGAAGACATCCACAACGATACCATTTGCTCTACAAGGCTGGGTGAATAAAGCAGAGGATAAATATGTATTCTGTATCATAAGATGTATTGTAGTGGACTAACATCCATATAGATTACTTGAGCCGCAAATATCATGAAGCTCTTTGTGGAGGGATTTCACAAGCACTTTAATATCCATACCAAGAATCTGTAATGCCCACAAATTGTTATACAAATAAGGAATATGCTGTATCCCCATATGGTTAATATGAACACTGCTGTGCTCTATGTGGGGCTCTACTACACTCTGCATTGCATTATTTGTACAGTACATACCTTTTGAATGAATGTCATGTGGATTAGAGAAATGAATGTTCAGGTTTCATTTTTTCTGCAAAATAAAACAATATAAAAAGAAAAGTCGAACCAGCCTCTCAAGACTTTTTACACTTTGTACCAAACAAAACCAGTGTTTTTCTGTCCCTGTCATATGCTGCAGTGACCTTTCAGGATATGACACAATTTTACTGTCGGTATAATACAGATGTGATTAACATAAATAAGACTTAAAGTCAAATAGGCGTAAAGGTCGTCACTCAGGACTAGTCCCGGGTCCGCAAGGTGATTTACAACAACTTAATTTGACTGTGTGGTGTAATTTATCTGTGACAGAGCAAGCCATGCAACTCTCTGCATGTCTTGCGCACATATAGGCGACAATATGCCATGACTACACACAGCTCATATCTACCCAATCAGTCAAGATGCTTTACAACTTCTGTCAGAGGCCCCAACAGTTCTCGTAAATTACGAGGCCATTGTACATGGTGCCAATAACTTTTGAAGGAGAATCTCAGCCAAACTGAACCCAGTAGTATCTCTCACTTTTATATGTGGAAGTCAAGATGGAATACCCCTGGTAGCGTACATATGAAGGCGGCAGGGGAAGTACTTTGATGGTGGATTTGCTTTTATAAAAATGCCTCCTTTTCCACTCTGCTGACAAATTCCTCTCAAGGATAAAAACTGGCCCAGATATTGACATTTTGACACAAAGCAGGTGGCGGACAGGCTCGATTCTGTTAAGAGATCACTTGCATTTCCTTTCACATCCCACTAGTCTCCACTATGGTTTGTGTGTCTCCTGTTAAGCCCTGCATCTGTGTCATCTGCAGATCCACTGTGACAGCTAGGGAATGTGCAGCTTGAATGATGCAGAACCATTCATAAACAACAATATAATGCCATAGGGACAGAAAAACAAGTATGTGGGTCTGGAGTCAGCAAGCAATAATGGGCTCTGATTTATTTCAAATGCCTCCTGCAGTGTCCACTGATATTCTGCAGGGAAATCCAATCCAGTACTAAGGACGTATCACAACCTCTAGTGCTAGCAATATGAGGACAACTGAAAGAGAATACATCTGCATTCGTAATAATCATGCACACGTGTATGAGGAAAAACCCTTGTACAGCACTGTAAACTGCTGTCTGTTAGGTAACTCTACGTGTGTCCCTGTACATGTATTTTGTACTTTTATGATAGCATGGATAACACATGAGCGAGGTAGGGAGCCTGCTTTTCGTGTCGGATGTTGATTTTCCTGGTGTATTGAAGGGCAGACAGTGATAACCACGCGCAGTGAGACCTCCCGTTCCCATTTAGTCACCTTTGGAATTTTCACATGGAACAATTGAGGATGCCTCACTACCAAAGCCTATGTTTTGTAGGCAATTACAGTGAAATTGCCTGAACCAGCTGAAAGGCATAGTTGCCCAACAAAGGAGAATCTCAAGTTCACATTATTTCTTTAAACACTGTTTTCTCCCCCCATAATCAAATGTGTAAAGCACTTATTTTGTGTTTTGTCAGATGTGATCTTCTCTAGATCATTCAAATAAACATCAGACCATGCAATTCTAGTTAGAATAATAAGTCATAGCGGGGTAAAAAATGGATTTTCTTAGTAACAAGGTACATATCCCTCTCATTCTATCTGAGTGGTTCTAAATTACAAACAACATGGGAAATATAAGAGTAGTGAATAATCCCAGGCTCTCAGCATGGCACACATTGATGTGCAGGTGCCTTTACTACTAGAATAAGTCATCTGAGATTGGGGAGGCGAAAAAACCCACTCAACCAGATGGTCTCCATAAAGCATGGCATAAACCTCTCCCAGATGTTGAGAGGTGGTTGCGGATCCAGTGACATGCAATGTGAAGGAGGAACTGGTAATGCAGAGTGTATTAGTGGTCTCTTTATGGGTGCATTAGGTGCTGCGGAGGGGAACGCAGGGAGCGCGGACGCTGCAGCCAGTGAGCTACTACCAGTCTTTATGCTTTGATGAACCTACCCTTGAAAAACCGGGAGACCCGTGACCGTATTCCGCAAAGCCTAGAAGACGCCTCCCGCTCTTTAGTCTCCTGGAAAACATAAATCAGTTTCTCATATCATCATCTAGTCATATTCAATGCATATGCAGCTCTAATCTGTAAATCTGTCAGCTTTCTCCCCTTTCAGTGATATATCAGATTCATAATACTCTCCCACATATGCAGTAAATCTCTGACAGAGCCTATGTTTCTTAAAATTCAAAGACAAGGCTGCATGGAGCACAGAACTTGACTTGAAAACAGATACAGAAAGTGGAGTAGCAGCTCAGTTCAGGATGTCTCTTTACTGAAGGCTTCAGTGCATTCCAGTGTCATCTCTCTCCTTACCACTAAACAGTGGCCCAGACAGGAAACCAGAATAAATTTCCCCAGTTCATTGTCCCCACTGAGGACTACCAGAACATCTCAGTCTGATTAATGGCTGTACACTGTCTAATGAACAGTAATTGAATGGTATAATGCAGTAGGTCCTTAAAAGCCCAGAGGAGTCGTCTTCTTCTGCCTAGCTCTTTGGAAAAGCAAAGCGGTGACATTGTCTAGAGCTGATTATAGTTGGCCTTGTATGAAGAGAATAAGGCCTTTGAAATGGCTAACCTTAGCTTTGGGGAATAGGAGCACAGAAAAACAGCTGAAAGACAAATGAAATGGACTTACATTGGAAAAGGAATGGATCAATGCAGCGCTCAATAATGATTTGATTTTTTATCACAAAATTCTTAAGAAGAGGAAGACAATTGATCAAGCATCTCTAGTTGTATTGGCATTTCTAACAATATTAATTAAGAAAAAATGCTTAGCTCACTGGTTGATAAATCGGCCAATATTGTTATATCAAAACAAATGGTAGTTGTAAACACAATACCGCTCCAGTGAGTACAAATCTACCCTTGTTCACATTTCCTCAAAGTGTATGACATCTACAACATAGACAGAGTCCCCCCTCATGAAATCAATCAACTCCTTAACAGAGTGCACTCTAAAGGAAAACACAACCTTCAGAAAGCCTAACAAAAGTCAGTCAAGTGATTATAAGAAAAGCTTTGATAAATGTGCATCGGGCTCCAGCCCGCCATCCTTCGCTCTCTTCCACTGAGATAGCCTGCCTTCACTCCCAGCGGACATCTCCACTTGGCAGAGATGCTGAATCTCGTTATTCTTTATTTGGCCTGGACCACACAGGTCAATATCCCACGCACACAACTGCCTCCCCGGTGTACTGTCTGCAAATGTATTCACTATTTAAATTCAATGCAATAAATCATTTAAAGCTTGGGCTGAAAATATAATCATGTAATTGAATTTGGTCATCAATATCTACTATATACATGCACATACACAGAGTACACGGGGCATTTCGTGAGCACATACTGTATGAGCGCTGTAGTGGAAGGAAATCTGTCCGAACTCAGCTCAAAGTATGAGTCATAGCAGTGCAGGTATTCCTCATTATTCACAACATTCTAAATGATGAGGTTGCCGACAATGAGACAGCGAAGTCTGTTTGGCCTCAAAGACAAAAGAGTAGAGCATTCATCAGTAATGGTTAGACTAAGTTCAGCGAGTTTCACCTGCAGCATCATTATTTCTGGTCTGAGGACAACTTTTATGAATATAATAGAATCTTGAAATACTGGAACACCTGACTGAACATAAAACAAAAAAAAAGTTGAAGGTGTAAAAAATACCTTTCCTTTATGATGGCTACTGTTGTTCTAGAAGGAGCCTACCTCTCCAATTAGCTTAATTGTCTATTTCACAAATATTAGTTGGGCTTTATGTGGTTGACATTAGACAGTGATGGCATGTGGCTATGAATCCCTCATCAGGATAGGGAAATCAATTTGCCAGTCTTCAGTCGACTTTGCTAGCCAGCTAGACAGTTGGCTGGTCAAGTTTTCAAATGTAAAAATTAGAATATACATCAAGAAAAAGTTGGAGAAAATTAGCTCATGCTAGTAAGACCATCTATGCAGCCACACATGACTATGAGGAGCTTATCAGGAAATCAAATCATCAGTTTCTATCTGCCTCTGCTAGCCTGGCCGGTCAACGTTTTCAAATGTAAACAGAGGAAAAGGTGAAGATTGCCATCAGCTACGACCAATGGCTACCATCCCGACTATACAGGCAAGCAAGCCCATCTCCATACATCAGAGGGGGCACCGAGGCAAGCGTGGAGGAATTGAACACCAACTGCGACTTTTCTGTTGTGCATCTGCTAGCCAGTGTGCAGGCATCCGCGGGGAGCTGGGTGGTTGTACAATTTCGTGTGACAGATAAAATGGATGATTGACTGATATATAGATATGTAACCTTTCGTAGTTTAGGGTTAGATGACTTCCTTTAACTTAGCGTGACACAATTTGGACAATTCTAGTGTTAATTGGATTTAATGCTTAAGATGTGTTATGGCATATGCTTTCAATTGGAGAGCTTGTAACAAAAATCCTACCATATGCTTACGTCAGTCTTTGGTAGCTGCTAAAAAGTGCTTGGAGAAATGAATATTGCAAAAAGTAGAGAGTCTGTACCAGGGATGATTATTATTATTATTATTATTATTATTATTATTTATCATTATCATCATCATCATCATCATTTTCTTATTTATTTAATGGTCTTTCACGGCAATCCATAGGCAATCTGAATCAGCAACATACCTGTATGACTTAAAGTGATAAGTAATGAATTAAACTATTGATGAGGTCTTTAGCCAGGGTCATAACTGGCCCCCAGTCAATAATTACCCCGATAGGAATAACTTCATTGCAAAAGTGCTTACGGCAGCAAAAACATCAGCACACCAAAACATTCCCCTATGGTGTAATTGCCACTGCTTGAAATTATAGTTTTCATTAAAACAAAATGTTCAAGGTTATTGATTGCTTAAATAAGACTCAATATCTTCTCATTTCAAAGCCAAATGAAATTGCTTGGAATAGTAATATCACCCAACTATTGTGTGCATTCATCACAGTTACATTGCTTCATACTGCTGTCCCTTGAGGATTATTAGAGCAAAATAAGTGTATTTAGATGAGTGTAATTTCTAGGAACCACAGATCCATGCAAAAACATCTGTATACACAGCTCAGCCCTACTTCATCACTGTGAACGCACACAATCACCAGAGTAGAGGGCAGACACCAAATACAACCACATACAGGGTCTGTGGCTATAGCTAAGCTCTATACACTCTATAATACTACATAAAATGTTTAAAGTGCCCATATTATGAAGAAAAAAAAAAAAATTTTGGGTGTTATTTTGTGTTTCCACACCCATACAAACTTGGGAAAAAAACTATCCATGCTGTTTAGATTGAGATACAGGTTTCTGAATGTCCTGCCTTCAGCCTCCAGGTGAGCTTTTCAAAATCTGCACGGCTTTCTGCGTCACTAGCCAAGATGGCCGAGACGAGGTGGCTAACCATAGCACATGCTAGCTCTTTCTCAATGGCAAAACACTGCTACAACACACACTAGTTCACCATAATCTACAAAAGAACTACTTTCATGTCCCTGTTCTGCAGGTATTCCACAAGTGCACCCTCATTTAGAAGTCTCTGAGCTAATTGTGCCTTGTACAGACCAAAAGTTGGACAGTTATCTATCTAGTTCTACAAAGATATATAGAAGTGAGATGTCTCACTCTGAAGATAAAACAGAAACAAACACACAGGGTGAAAACAGGATCTGCAGCAATGTGCAGTACAACCAAAAATATGTTTTTTGAAAATGAAACCATGTGAGGTACAACCTCAAAATACAATTATGAAGCTGAAAATGAGCATAATATAGGCGCTTTAAACTTGTGCCCCCAGTACTAGTGCTGTGACCTGTGCCTGCTGTGTTTCCTTGCCTTGAAGAAAGGCTGCGCTGATACATGCACATTCCACACACACAGAGAGAACCATGGAAACTAGACAAAATTGTAGAAAACATGAGTGAGCAGGCAAAACAAGTCTTTAATCTGTTATGGTATTCACATTGAACTGTAGGTCCTAACAAAATGGCACAATCATAAAACAAAACATGGCAACAAAGAAAAAAAATGAACCCACCACTGTTCAAAAGTCTAGATACCCTTAGTTCTTAATACTGTGTATTGCCACCTTTGGCATCAATGACAGTGTGCAGTCATTTGTAATATTGTATGAGGCCCCGAATTCTTGCAGGTGGTATAGCTGCCCATTCATCTTGGCAAAATGCCTCCAGTTCATGCAAAGTCTTTGGTCGTCTTGCATGAACCGCACGTTTGAGATCTCCCCAGAGTGGTTCGATGACATTAAGGTCAGGAGACTGTGATGGCCGCTCCAGAACCTTTGCCTTTTACTGCTGTAACCACTGGAGGGTCAACTTGGCCTTGTGCTTGTGGTCATTGTCGTGCTGGAAAGTCCAAGAGCGTCCCATGCACAATTTCCGTGCAGAAGAATGCTAATTGTCAGCCAGTATTTTCTGATAACATGCTGCATTCATCTTGCCATCAATCTTCACAAGATTCCCTATGCCTTTAGAGCTCACTCACCCCCAAAACATCAGTGAGCCACCACCATGCTTCACGGTGGGGATGGTATTCTGTTCGCTGTAGGCCTTGTTGACCCCTCTCCAAACGTATCGCTTACGGTTGTGACCATAAAGCTCTATTTTGGTCTATTTTGATCACTCCAAATTACACTGTGCCAGAAGCTGTGAGGTGCGGCAAGGTGTTTACGGGCATTTTGAAACCGGGCTTTTTGTGGCATTGACGCAGTAAAGGCTTCTTTCTGGCAACTCGACCATGCAGCTAATTTTTGTTCAAGTACCAAGTATCAAGTTATAAATATTGTTTAAAAAGCAGCCAACCAACTACAGTATGTAAAAAATATGCCTTCATATGATCACTATGCTCGAATCAAAGACAGTTATTTTGCATGATGAGTCATATTTTAAAAATGTATGCAAACTTATGAGCACAACTGTATATGGACGACTTTTTTTTCCCAGGACTGTTCAGATGCCGCTGGAAATTCTGCCAGATGTCCCTTATTTATGGTCTGATGTCTGTCACCTTCCGCTTTCTTTGTGTTGGTATTCTAAACTCCAGTCAATGATGAGGACTATGGTTAACTGCTCCTCAGATCTTTACAAGGTAAATCCAAACAGCAAGCTTGACTATCTGTCCAATCTGTGTTTTCTGTTGCACGACTAGAAAAAAAACGTACACCTTCCACCAAAACAAGTTTCTTCCTGAGGCTATTTTGCAGAAGCACCGACATTGTGTCCCCATGATTATTGTATTGGTTTAAAGAAATGGCAATAAACCAGAGCACGTTTTTCTCCCATACCAGAATGTTGTGTGGACTAGCCGGACCCTTCTCCGCAGCACTGTGAGACACAATAATTAAGTAAAAACTAAACGTGAAATATTAACTACATAAAACTCATAAGGGTACTTACATCCTTCCTGGAACCTGCAGACAAAGATCTCTGCAAACGTATGTTATCTGAATCATGGATGGAGGCCTTGCAGGGGCTTGCAGAACAACTCGCATACTCATACTCCTCGTCAACAATCTTGGCCTCAACCTGCAGGAAGGGAGAAACCAAGATCCCCTTGACTTACATTGCACTGCTGCATTGATTTTGCTGAATATTTATACATTTACGCAACTTGTTCTACTGAGTGCCCAAGAGTCTTATTCCGAGCAGAAAATGTTATGCTATACTAGATGTGTATTCTTAATTTTTTAAACTGAAAATTACAGAGGTACAGTAATGGGAGGAAAATGGGGAGAGCATGCTAGAGCGGACTTTTCCATTTAACCCAACTAAGCCTGTTGTGATGTAATAGGCCTGTACTTCTGCTTGTCTTCATTGACAAAAAAAAAATCTATAATTTGATAAGTACAATTTAGAACTGGAATTATTTCTTACATCCTGTTCCAAGATTGTATGCTAAGACCTCTTCAGTTTCCAGTGCTTTACCTGATCAATAGGCAGGTCCACCTTCACTTGGCGGTCTTCCTGCACCTCCGCTGCTCCGGCCATCTCACTTCTTTTGTTTTGTGCATTGAACACACTGCCCTCTGAGAAAAGTGATTAATCACAATTACCTCATCGGCTGGCAGTCACCGTATCATTCTTCTGCACACTCATTCTCTCCCTCTCTATACCCCTCCATCCCTCACTGCCCTCTCCCTTTGCCTCTCATGCTCAACTTCACAAGAGATCATTGTTGCCGTCAGGCCAATTATTTATTTAGAGTTGTCCCACAGACAAAAAGGGCCACAGAAAGCCTCAGCTGCCCTGCCACAAATATGGCCAGCCGGTGTGAACTTTCAGTCCAGGGTTAGGTCCTGACAGTGATAGGCTGCTCCTGATGCATGTGGGGAATAGCTTACAGACTGTCAACTTCACACTGTTTTTCCTTGTAAACAAACTCCTTTTTGTCTGGGGCTGCTGGACAGGATGGGATGTAAATAATTAAAACACACAATTGAGCTAAAATGTACTTCAATAGCCTTAAGTAATTTAATTTAAATAATAAATAAAGAATAGTGGATTAATCAGTGACAAAGACAGGAACATTGTATAGAAAAATATAGGTGGTTAATAGCTGGAGGAGGCAATTATTTATTATATACTTTGTTGTGTTTTTCAGTCAGGCATTTCACTTTATTTCTTTCTAGAAACACAGTTAGGAAAAGGCAAAATGATGGTAGAAATTTGGTGCCAAAAGCTCTGATCCTGTACATGACAGACACTACTCAGAGCCATTGCCTGTATAAAAATGGTTATAAGAAGTGATTTAAAGAGACTCATGAAATAAATCTGGTTAACTTAGTAATGTGTTGTGGGAGGAAACCATTACTATGGCCGTGCTCAAGTGTTCAAAATGTGAAAAGGGAACTGCACTAATTGTGCCTCGTTACAAACAACAGCATCATCATGATCACAACAGGAGAAAGTCAAATAGTCACTTCCATTTAATGTCAGCAATCATAGTTGCAACACATAAAAGGACAGCAGGTTTCAAATCATGACAATTAGGCCATCCATTCTTCCGTATCATGTCATGTTATCTGTGGTATGGTAATCATTTAAGTTGAGTCACTGTCCACAGATGGTAAAACAAAACACAAATGAAAACAACAACTACTGAATAATTGCATAGAGGAAGAAAACAGTATCACTTTAAAACAGCGCAATGTTCAAACCCATCAATCCAAAAGGAACATTTTAGCACTTTTATGATCTTTCGTCAACATTATTTGTGAATAATCCATTGATCATCAGGAGAAAATTAGAGCATTTTATTTCCCCCCACATAGTTAACAAGGCTTTCTGGATACATATTCAACAAAACAGCCTGATTGAATTCATCTATGATTAAAGACGGAGTTTGAAGTCTTGTTCTGTTTAATATTCACAGAAAGTGTGTGTTTCTTTTAAAGAGCAGGGTGCTGGGTTCTGTTTGGGCTTAAAAGAACAGGTTGAGAATCCAAATAAAGCTTGTTCACCTGCCAAATGGTAGTAGTTGTTTATTTATTCCCAACACACACAAAACGAATACCTCAAATGTAGCCATACACATGTACCCTTGCACATGCACACGCATACTATAGCCAAACACATGCATATACACATACATTTGTCTTCAGAAGCCTAAGGTATTCTTCATTCAAGGAGATGGAGGGAAAAAAAAACACTATGAGAACAGGGGGGCTGGAGGGAGAGAGAGAGATATTTCGATAGTTGCTCTGCTTACCCCCTGTCGAGAAGAGAACTGGGTTTCTGGACACCTGCCTCTGTTGTTTGGTTCTCTCCGGTTTGGCTTGTTTCTTCATCTGCCCCCTGGCTGTGTGCTCAAGGTCCTCTCTAAAGCCTGTGTGAGCAAACTACATGAAGAGACAAAAGAGAGGAGAAAAAAGGAGCACAGATTAAGGCGGATTTCCTCACATTTCTTTGTGATTCATCATCGACTTTTTGCTGTTTTGTAAAGAGGAAGAAAAACACATTGTGGCAAAACTTGTTTCTCCTCTCTTTAACGTTTTTTTACGTTTTCCATTGACCTCAATTTTTCATGAGCTGATATGCTATGTAGCTCCCCTGTGACTCCAACTGTATTGAATTCATCTGGTTCCAATACATGCCGTACATAACCTATCAATCACTAGGGAGCGTGGCAAACTAATCATTTATTGATGAAATGGGCCAGCCATGAATTTCTAACTGCATTTGTCTTATTTATCAAGCCAGATCAAACAATGAAAATCCAAACAAGCTTAAAGGGAAAGGGAGGGAGTTGTAGGGAATAACTTATTCTTCAGCAGTAGACAGCAGAAGGTTATTGATGGAGAGGGGAGGGGAAAAAAGAGGCTTGGGACTTAGTTGCATGGTGGGAGAGTGAAGGAGCAAGAGAGTAAGAGAGAAAAAGAGAGAGCATTGGGGAGAGTTCAGAGTGATGTTCAGACAGCAGGGTACACATCTGAATTAATGCTTCCACAAAAGGCAATTTTCTCCTCACAGGCTCCTCATCCCCTCTGTAGGTAGCAAGGTGAGGTATGTCTCCCTTACAGAGACACAGAGTGCAGGATGGAGCAGACTTAATGTTTCTTTTCAGCTACAGTGCTCTTTACTACAGCTGCCTAGCTGGATCCCTGGGCTGGCTTGGGGGATAGTGTAGTGATCTCAGGCTTCCACCAGAATACACTTCTGGCAATGGTGTTTACAAGCTCACTAACATGGCCTCTGGGGTATAGCAATGTTGTTTCTTCACTTGTTTGATTTCTTTAATGCAGAGGCAAAGTCTGTTGATATTCTTTTGAATTTCTACAGCCGTTGGTGGGCTGAGGGAGAAAAATAAAACAACAAAAGAACAGTGAAGTTAGCCTGGTACTGTATATTCAGCGGAGAGTTGAAAGAGAGTTCACTCTCTATCTCTGCCGTGTCCACATAACCGCACAAGATCAAAGACAGAAGAGCAGTGGCACTGTCGCAGCGGTAAGCTGTTAATTCGGTTTCGCAACCTCAATTCGTCTGTGAGTGATATGAAACAACTTCACCATAAAGTTCAAAATCAAAATACATCTGGGCAATCAAAAATTGAACAGCTTGTTTTCCATGTTTACAGCCTGGTGGTGGGATGCAAATAGATCTTATTTAAATCAACAAATTTAAATCAAGACTGTCTCACTCGGGGAGGGGAAAGCAGAGGACAAGAGGCGTCGCAGAGCCAGGAGAGTACAGTACAAGTAGCAGCACGACTGGAAACACGGCAGTGGAAAAGCTGAGGTCATCTCGCCTCTCGTTCTGGATTACGTATCTACAGAACCACGTCCTGTGGGAGCAGACAACTGTGTGTATCAGGAGGCCCCAGAGAGAGAGACCAATAGAGAGAGAGTGCAAGAGTTAGTGTGAAAGGGCTCAGGGGAACCGAGCAGAAAATAATCTGTGGTCCTCTTAAGCGGCAGAGAACAGGAGTCAACAGGAGGACACTGTGATATGATAGCCAGGGGAAAACGAGGGTCCCAACCAATTGGACCGACCAGCCTCCAGCCATACTGGCTGTGGTATCAGAAGGAGCCACTCCCAGGGTCGGGTCCTTAGCAAGCAGACATGCTGGCAGCAGTGAGGGGGTATAGTTTTTCCACGGGGCATTGCTACTTCCCCTCACCAATGACATCATCCAGAAACAGCGGAGAGATGGAGAGCAGCAGCAAGTCATTGCTGCTGTCAAAGAGTGCAGCTATTAAAAGGTTAAATCAGCCTTTCTTGTCCGTTTTCACAGGATGCATTGTGTGAAGTACATGTGAATCACAATTGCACTGTTCAGTATTATGAAAGTACTTTTCTTTGATGCACGTCATTATTAACTTTTTCTATTTGCATTCCTCTTACCCCAATTAATCTTCTCTTTATGCAACATCTACTTCAAAAGTTTCTACCTCATCATGTCTGTGAACACCTAACTCAGCATATGTGCTTGCTCCCGATGGGAACGTAGTGTGCTGGAGAGTTTCAATATTACACTCTGCAGAGCCGTCAGCTTAGACTTCAGTGGTTGCTCCAGACCAGATGTCCCATTCAGCGGTGCAGAAACACTATGCCGCCGATGCAGACAGGACAGAACAGACACCATTGCCATACAGCGAGGTTGCAAGAACAAGGTTACATTTTACACAGCCTCAGCGGGCAGGTTTAAAGGATCTTTTTACAGGCATTTCAAACCAGACTGCCATTGTTTTGTGAGGTCAAACTGAAATTAATCACGGATATGACCCTATAAATGTATGTGTAATCAATAGGCTAAACAGCCAACAGATAAGGACAGAGTGGGCAATTTTTGTCACATGTATCTTTCCCCTCCGAAAGGTCCTTATTAACTGGTCAAATGATGTTTACAAATATATGAGGTTCAGACGTGAAGGCAAAGGGAGTAAAATGTGTCAGCATCATGTCCATTGAATAACTAATACTACAATGAGCTGGTGGATGCAAAACACAGTCATAGTTTTGTCTTTGTCTCCACCTCATGGTGCTGGGTAAAATGACAAAGGCTATGGTCTTAGTGTTGATTCAGGACTAATCCTCAGTTCAGCTAAGTATGATAACAGTGTGGTTTCCATATATTGTTTTATGATTGGATAGATTTGAATAGGATGAAGAAATCTTACAATATTCTTCACATATTCTAATACAGTATATTACTGATAAATATTCATCATATTTCTGAATATAATGATAGACAACCACACATACAGCTAGAGATAAGGCACAGGGCATTTTTCTCCATCTGAAAAAATGCCATAGCATTGTCATCTTTCATGGTTAGAAAAATCAGATGTCAGACACAAATCTCACTGGGGGGGGCCCCATATCCACCTCAACTTGCTGAGTGGGCATGTTCTCATCTTCACCATGTGATTTGGTGTTCATCTCGGGCCCACAGCAGCGCAATCCTCATATGGATTCAAAGCACTTCACTGTCTACTTAATCACAATACAAATTGTCCCGGTTCTGGTTTGAATAAGAGATTTTTTCAGTAAAGTCCCCCTGGTGCATATGATCTGTCTATGAGGCTCACTGCACTTGATCAAGTAGGCCAGCCTTTCTCTGTGGGGATTACCCATCAAAGTGGAAAGCAAAGGTAACTCAACGCCTCTTGCAGACAGTGATTGATGATAGCGCTGTTTCATAACGAATTGCACCCCCACAACAAGTCTCACACGTGGGAAATGTTAATTGAAATGCTGTGTGTGCAAAGATACGCTTTTCAACTGTGATACTACAAAGGTGTTACAGCTATAAACCAGAGGCAATTTAGGGGGGGGAAATATAACAATTGAGCATGTTGGGGAGAAAATGAACAACCAGATGGCAAACTACACCCAACTCTGAAGCAATAGTACTCACCATATCCTTTGGATGTCTTGTCTTTCTAATAGCAGGCAGGATGTCTTGTCTGTGGGGGAAAGGGAAACCAAAATTGACAAACATTTTCTCTATCCTTTACACATTTAAAATAGGGATACAGTGTTTCTTTAAAATATGTAGATGAAACCTAATTTCATTGACCAAAAATCATAGTTGTCATACTGTTTGATCACTTTGGTTTCGTTGATTAAATCCCTGCAGGGGTCGTAGTGATCATATGGGAGAGCTTTAAACTTTTCAGCACCAACTGCAACATAGTACTGATTGTTCTCCAGTTCAGTGGGACCGCAGACAGGACGTCCATCTAATGTGCAAAGCCTAGGAACTCAAATAAAGAAATACCACAAATTGGAGCAATGTTTTGTGATTGTTTTTAATGATGGTAATAGATATCTGTGTTAAGGATACTAAAAGAGACAGATGTCTCAAATATTGTGTAAGTGGTTAAACTTAATGTTTAAAAATCCATGAAAGCAGTGTTTGCCTCAAAAGTTGTTTTGGATAAACATCACAACCAGACATGGTCCTAATCACTAATTAATTAGAAAAATCATTCCGCTATGCTAAATATTGCTGATATAAAACTGATCTGGAAAACCTCCAGTAATCACATTTCCACAATCTACTGTTTATTAGAGAAGCTAATACTCTACAGTCAGGATTCAGTGTTGTGACTGAACTGTTAACAGCTTCAAGTTTACAAACATAAAAATATGTATTCTTTAGAGGAGTCGGGTCCTAGTTTCTTAATACAGAATACCAAACAGGTTGTACCTTTGCTTGCCCTGAATAGTACATGACTGAATAAAAACTGTAAGGGCTCATAACGCACTGATGTTGGACATCACCTGAACACAGCACCAGTGCGAAGACGCACTCTCTCTGTCACCATGGCTAAAACATTTTCCCAGCTTCTAAGAGTATACTTTGGGATCCGAATACGAGCTGGAGCAACCAAGACTTTTCCATTGGTAAAGACACTATGAAACACAACAAAAAAAGAAGACAGAGAAATAAACATAAAATTGCAGAAAAGAAAACAATGGGGGGGGGGACACACAACATTTCTTTACTGCATAACACAGCAAAGACCATTGTCCTTTTTACATTCAGGATAACTTTGTCTCCAGCTTTAAATCAATACTTACTTTATAGTGCAAGACTCGTCGGTAGTCCTCTTCCAGCGAGCAGAAACTACAATTCTGCTGTGAACAACAGGTCGGATCTGAAAATGTCAAAACTAGGGTTCAGAAAATAAATATGGCCCAATGGTGAATAAGGAATAATGCGTTGTTTGACTCAAACTTGAGGATTTATGTGTATACTATAAATTAGTTCCAATTATCATTCAGAACAATGTAAGGTGTCACGGTTTAGGCTCCAACCACCTGCAACCTCCTAAAGAAAGCTCCATATCATAGTATAGTCACACAACATATATCCCTTGACAATAAAGGTTAACCTTAGCTTAATCATTTTCAGTATAACTGATCAAAGATGGACACCAAAAGTGGACTTACCTGTTCATTTTTCTTTTTCTGTGGCTTCTTTGTTGTTATCTCACAATAGCTGGAAGGTATTAAATAATAAATAATGTAAATGACTCAAACCCAGGCTTGAGGTGATAACGTTACGTGACACATATAAAGATAGATGAAGGACATCTCTAACCTGACAATCAGAACTTTTACAGCTACTTTGAACTTTATGCCGACTGTACTGGTCAAGACAGCAAATAAACCAAAATTTAGTAAGATTTGTCTGTGTAAATGTTGGCTAACGTTAGCTAGTCTAACCCTAAAGCACTTAGATTAATGATATGGATACATATTTTACAGACTATGAAATAACCTATCAACCCAGCCAAATGTCTATCCAACACAAGAAGCAAACTTTACAAAACCTGGCTTAAAGTAATGCACGTTCTCAGGGCCGAGGATGAAGCTCTTCCTGTGACCTTCCTGCTACAGTATAAAACCTACACATAGAAGCTATAGCTAGCTACACACACCGATACACACCTTACAGCATGGTACCTACTCCAGCTTTTTGAACTGCTCATTTCCGGCTGCAACGTATACACTCCCATGCTTCAACTCGTCCAAATGCTGAACTTTGTGGCCCTCTCTGGGAGTGTACAGCCTTCTCACGGCGCCAAACGGAGCCTCAATCCCTCTGGTCAAAAAGGTCAAAAAATTGTCAAAGGTTGACAAATGCCGCGGATTCACAACTATTTTTCTTCCGGAAAAGAAAGCGTCTCCGTTGTTGTAGACAATTATTGTTCTGGTCGGCGGCAGTTCACCTCTCCCTGCTGTGCCCGGCATACTTTAGCTAGTAAACAGAGGAAGTTTAAAACCAACAAACAATAATGATGCTTGGTGTCAAACGTAGCTAAATGTGTCACAGACAGGCGTGTTGAGCCTCCGGAGACGTAACTGGAGATAGCATCTGATATGGAAACCAATTCTTCCACATGAGCATCAACAAACCTATCCACCGCCTGTGTTGTTTTCTGGTTTCTTCCTTTTGAATAGATAGCTAGCTAGGTGTTTGATTCCATAACTTAAGTGTTTCCAAGGCAACCGCTTCTAATTTGAGTCGCGTTGTATTATTGAAATAGGTTATCCTACTTTAAAATGACACTTTGCAGTATATAAAATGTCAAACAAGTTAACATTTTTATTATTAACATTATTATAATTTTTCATAAAACATTTGGAGTCTTTCTGGATCACTGGACTTCCATCAGTCCTTCATGATCTGCATTTTGAAGACTGACTTTTGTTGTAGTCTATGTGCTGGAACATGGGGTGTGTTACGCCGTGCAAGAACCTTATCATTGTATTAAAGTTGCAATAAATAATTTTGACCACTTGTGAACAGAAAAGACAATATGAATTTGCATTAAAAAGCCTTGATATATCACCTTATGAAGCAAACAGCTACCTGTACATCTGAAATAAGTGAGGGACATCCTGTTTGAGTCCAATATTTGCTCACTTTTACACCTTGGTTTGGTCCACCAGCTCCGTTTTATCTTATTAGTACTCAAACTTCACCATTTGTTTTATTTCTCCAAAGTACTTTGTGCTGTTTATGTTCAGGAAGCCTTCAACCAACGTGGATGAGAGCCATTGATACACCCATCTCACCAATTAATCTTATGCAGTTGGCATACCTTTCACCCCCTTTACCACTCCACTTTTCTTTGCACATTTACCAAAAGACTAACTGGTGACTTGTTGACAGTGCTTCTGTAGCTTGTTCCTCCTCCTTTTCTTCTCCTTCTTCTTCCTCCTGTCTTCACTGAAAGACAGTTAAACGTTATTCCATGTATTAAGGGCACAAGCTTAAACATTACTACTAAAGTACGGAAATATTTCCATGGTGGACATAGCAGTGGATACAACATCAGATGCAGGGTGTATTTCTCATGTTCGTTCACGGCCACATCTCCCATTTGCAGGCCGTTTTTTCAGCACAGATTGTCTGCCAGACCACTGTTTAGACCAAGATGTCCAAATTGTTTACCACAATTGTAACCAGTGATTGCGCCAACAATGGCACCTAATTGTTTTTTGCCATACAACTTCTGGTCAATTAAATGCATAATTCATCTAAGCATTAATTATTCATTTCTTAGGGGACTGGCGCTTTGCTTTATTAGAAGAACTGAATCATGCATATTCAAATTCCTCTCTATAGAGGGACTCAATAGGCTATCATCTCAGCTGGGATGAACGTCCTAAAAAACAATAGCAGCCAGGGCTGTAAGACAACTTCTATTAATCACACAACCAAACTGTAGAGGATTTTCAAAGATGAAAATGCCATATTAACCTAAGGTATGTAATGTCTTGTTTTTGTCATTCAGCAAACATTGTGCTGTCATATTGTTACCAAGTGTAATTATTTTTGTATAATTGAAAACTCTCCTGTGTTAAGAGAATACTTTACTTTTAAATAATATACATGTCACAGCAAAACTGTCAGTGGTAATTTAACTCAGTATAATATGTTTGGTCATCAGATTTTATTAATTGCGTATGATGGATTTCAACATTATTACCAAATAAATATTCATATAGAAAAATATCCAATAATTAGTTCTAATTAATATCTCTTAACAAACATAGGTTTTATTTTTAGCATTGATAACTACAGTATGTGCAGACATGTTTTAAACAGGAGCATGGGCTGTCACAAATTATAGCAAGAAATTAGCATGTAAATAATACAATTAATGATGGTTGAATTTTTGCTGCTTCAGTTTCAGGGTCCTGCTTTTGTTCATACTAGCTCACTGTCATGCTGCCCAGTAAGCTACTGGGGCACTTAAACAGAACTAAACCATGGTTAATGTTACTAACTTTATATTTCTGTGTGAGAAATTGTTACAAAGTAGTACAGTTTTTATCCACTGGGTGGAGGCTGTTACACTGCTAGATTTGTTTCAGCTGCAAATATATAGATATTGATGAAGTCAGCTTAGGTGTAGAAAATATAAAAAAGACACATTCTTTTTAAATTATCAGTGAATTTTTATTTCACAATCACCACATAACTTAGGATATGATAATGAATACAGAATGCATATTTGATTCAATTGTTATGATTAAAACATGCAGCTGAAATCAAAATCTTTGTATAATTGTATATGTTATGCACAAACAACTCTACATTTGTTTATTTGGCTTTTTTGGTTGATATTCCAAATTGCAAATATTGTTTGTTGGATAGTTTGCATGACATACATATATACATTGCCTGGAATGCTGTATGAAACACTGATTAATCACCGAGTATAGGAGATTAAGGGTGTATTTAAAATGAGTAAAATTCATACAAAAGAACAAAAACACTGGATGTTTTGTGATTTAAGAAAATAAATAGCTTTTAGGCTTTTAAGGAAAAGTAGAAAATACTAAAAAAAAACTAGTTTGCACAACTTGCATGTCATTTTGTCACCCTATATTTACAGATAGAACTAGTACACACAGTGAATACATGTAACTTTTGTTATATTTATCTATTATGTAAGCAGTCCTTTCAACACAGACTGATCTCAGACACTGTCCTTCTCAAATTCACAAACAAAATACATGGTAGGGTGGCACGCCACATCTGTCCACTCCCCAGAGGCCACCATCTCAGCACAGTCCTCATCGTCATAGGCGTTGTTGGGCTCTCCCTTTCTCCATTTGCTGAAAGTGGTCATGGCAGAGAGATCCACGTAGGTGAAAACACCCTCGCGGTCCAGGTCATGAATGCCGATGTAGACTCTGTTCAGGCCTGCTTCAGTTATGTATCCTGCAATGGCCGAGTTGGCTCCCTCATCCTTGGGCATGGCCAGATGCCCTCCCCTCGTCTGACAGTAGAGCTCAGCGTCGGAGTAGCGCTTCTCCTCCTTCACCAACAGATAGACCTTACTGTCTGTCTCTTTTATGCCAGCAACAGCTGCAGGGGAGGGCAGTGCTGAAAAATGAGCACTAGTATTTCTATAAATTTCACATTGACATGCCCAGCATTTGTAGTTCTATGAGGATAACAAGTTAGGCAAAAGCATGGACACGAGAACTGATAGTGATGAACATTTAAATGTTTTTTTTAAAGGTCCCGTATTATGCTAATTTTCTTGTTCATATTTGTATTTTGGGTTTCTATTAAAACATGTTTACATGCTTTAATGTAAAAAAAGAAAACATTATTTTTCTTATACAGTCTGTCTCAATATACCTGTATTCACCCTCTGTCTGAATGCTCTGTTTTAATCCCCCCCCCCCTTTAAAAACTAACTAGAAAAACATTGGAGAACCCTTTTGCAATTAAGTAAGCACATAGTGTTGTAATGATCACCCATACTGTCTTCATGTGCAGCTTTTTTTAATGTGATGGGGAACATGCATTGTGTGTATTTGTTACAATGTAATCTGAAAACTGCTGCCCTGGTTAAAAAAAACAATGCATATCTCAGCTGGTATTCTATCTATAATGGAGTGCAATTTCTAAGTGACCCCACATTTTTGACCGGTGGTGTATATAGCACCTCGACCTGCTTTGTAATAAAAAAGACATGGAAATTTCACTTTTTACGATATGGGACCTTTAAAGAATGCTAAGATCATACCATTTTTAATGAATTTCAGCTCAGAGGAGAGCTGTGCCACAAGTATGTCCATTTCTCCAATCATCTTTCTCATTGGTGTGCACTCACATGGAACACCTGATAAGGCAAAAATGTATGGGATTACAACACGGTCGTCTTAATTAGTTCTCCCATTTCACCAAATGTGTCAGTCTAATCCAGCAATAATCTTTTTGACGAATTGAATAACTCACCTGGCTCTCCATTAGGGCCTGCTGGACCTGGATCCCCCATGTCTCCCTTTACCCCTGAGATATGAAATGTAATTATTCATAAAAACCTAATTCCTTCCTAAACAACTGCATGTGAATTCTTGATGCATTCAGAAATGTACATTTCTGCATTTCTGATTACCTTTCATTCCACTCGGGCCCACTTTTCCATAACGTCCCATTATGCCTTTCTGACCTTTAAGCCCAGCTTGACCTGAAAAGATTGTGTATGACAGGACTATTTTACTACTATGCAATATATTTAAAAAGCCTTATGTTGTTGCCGGGTTAACTCAGTTGGTAGATCAGGCGCACATATGTAGAGGTTTACTCCTTGATGTAGTGGCTGCAGGTCCGACTCTGACTTGCGGCCCTTTGCTGCATGTCATTCCCCCTCTCTCTCCCCTTTCATGTTTTCATCTGTCCTGTGAAAATAAAGGCCTAAAAATGCCCCAAAAATAATCTTTAAAAGAGCCGTGTCTCTCGTTTCTGCACCTACCAAAATGGGAATCAAATAACTGAAATTCTTAAACCAATAATCACTTATAACCGCTATAAGTACATTAATTAAAATGCAGTTTGTGTAATCTCTTTAAAAAAGTGTGTGAACACCCTCCACTCCTCATTAAGGTCTTCAGTAAACACTTGTCCAGCAGTGGATTACACAAGTCATTTCTCCTCCAACATCTCCTACAAATGTAAACACTTGGCCTTCTCTGGATGGCCTGGTAGTGATGTAACAGCGCATTATCAGCCCAAGCAATGTGATCTTTACCCCAGTTTCAGCTTAGTGGCAGTGTTGAAAAAAATGAGGATGCACACATTTGGGTGCATGGTCAATACTTTCCCCTGCATTGAGAAGCAAATATATTCTTTACCAATCTCTCCAGGAGGGCCAACTCTTCCTGGTCTCCCCGGGGCTCCTTTTTGTCCTTTCTCTCCTGGTTCTCCTTTTGCAGAAGAAAAATAATAATAAGAAAATATGATGGCAGGTTCTATGTTTTGGTTTTGTATGTGTCTAAAGTATGTAGAATGGCGTGCCTTTGAGTCCAGGGACAAGGATCTGAACAGTGCAGGCGTCCTCTGCCAAGTGCTGTCCATACGATGTCTGTAGTGTCAGTAAACTCAGCACAGACATTAGTATTATGCACAGTAACTGCTTCTCTCCTATCATCCTTTACATGGGCTGGTTGGTGGGCTATGCTGAAGAAACAAGAGACATTAAGAAATAATGAATTGTTTAACAAACCATTCGTTTTGCAGGCTACTGAATACCTAAGAGAACACACCCTGCTGCCATAAGTGAACATCCCATTTTAACACTTTTAATACATCACTCTACCTATAATGACCTCTGCAAAAAGCATGATTTCTTTATCCTGAGAAATGTTTGTGCAAATACAAACATAACACATTTGAAGCCATAGATAAGAGAGAGAGAAAACAATTGTGTTAAACCAATCCATGCACATCTTCTAGTTGAATAAATGCTTGTTTTTTTGTTATAAACTTGGCAATGTCTATATCAGAAATCAAAATAACCCTGAGAAAAAAATCTGGATGGCCTACCTGCAGACGTGTTTCCACACTGAAGTAGAGAAGTGTAGCCAGCTTGCAAAGACTTGCTGTAGCTTTGAACACTCGTGGTCCTACAGAAACATTTGATGTTCCTCCACAGGCACCACAGAATGTGTGTGATAGGATATTCGTAAACAGTTCACAGATAAAGTCCAAAGCAGCTGGGGCCCCACAAATAATTGGCTGGGAAAGTAGTCGAGTGATTGACAGTGGAGGGGTCCGATAAATACACACTTCAAACTATCGGATATTTAGAAAAGCACATTTTTTCAATTGCCTTGGATGTATTTTACTATAAATTACAAAGTAACCTTTTTTTTATTATAATATGGCACATTAACTGAATCTCTGTTGTTCACAGTTCCTACCCCTTTCCTGCAAGCTTTATGCAATCCTGTGTCCAGGAATCAATCCGAGATAAGCATTTGGAATTTTACATGAATACAATACTTTGCTTGTATAGCATTTCTGCCACTATTTCTTTCCCCAGAGTGTGCTGGTTCCTTGTGATGATCAATTCTCCCGTGCATCTTCTTGCTTATTCTTCCCTGCCTTCCTGTATGAAAGTTAATGATTTGGGATTTGGATTCAGATCTGCTTGTCCCATTGTGGCCACCAGAGGGAGTCATTGTCCATGCAAGTACAGCAGTGGCCCTCCACAGGCTTGGACATAAATGTGCCATTAGCCATTAGTCATTCTTTATTTCTTTGCAGTGAGTTTGAATTACATTAACTATATATATATACATACATATATATTCTGTATATATTCAGACTTTGAATCCCAATACAATATTTGCCTATGTGTATTAGTCCTGACCAGAGTGGAAAAGAATGAATCCATAAAAACACTAGTGGATGGTGAATAGTTGTTGTTTGTCGACTAGGATATACTGTTGTGTCCCAAAATAAAATGTGTCACAATTTGATATGGTCTAGTGGTAATTGCCTTTGTTGTGCATTATTTAGGATGTCATACAAATACTAACTTGGACTTTTAACTTGGGAACAAAATAATCATGTTAGTGTTTACATGCTCTCATCTAGGGTCAGTAATCAGATATGGTCATATGCATGAGTATCAGATATCCTAATTAGATTCACAAACCCAGTGGCGGCTTTCAATGGTGGATTGGATGTCTCCTTCAAAAATTCCCCCCCAAACGTTTTAGATTACCTGCCTCTCAAATATTCATGACTCTCAAGGCAACATTTGCTGTCTTTTCATGGCAGCCACTGAAGTAACTATGTGTCCTCTAACTCCAGTTTTATGTTCAAACACAAAATACTGTGTATTCTATGACAATGAGCAGTAAAATAAAAATATTCTTTACATTATCAGACACACAGATACATTGTTGGTTACATTGTTTTTACTCTATCTCACTAGATTTTAAAAAGTGGATGTTGCAACAAAGTGGCACACTGGTAAAGGGGTTTACAGTAAAATGTCACAGAATGTTTTTTCTTTTGCTGAAAGGAAAAACAAACAATTTTAGGAATATGTTGGCAATATTAAAAGATAAGATGGCCAAGTTTTTTTTTTATTATTAAAATACAGCCAGTAAAAAAATAAAAATAAAAAATAAAATAAAAACCTGACACTGGAACTTACGAGTAGCACTTTAACGCACCTTCAGCAGTGTACTGTTGGCGTGACGTCACATGTGCTCACCGGAGCACCGACCACAGGGTGTCATCCAGACAGCCCGCAGCTCTGTCCGGTAGATTGAGCAAGCTGAACTACTGCTGCTACAAGTACACATCCGCATGAGGGACTTAAATGTCATTCCTCTCGCCCTGATCGTAAATTTGACCCCCTGAACGTAAGTGTCCCTGCTTTTCTCTAACTTTTACAATTTTCAGTGAATAGAACAGCCTGAGATAGCCTTTGTATTAACTTTACCTGTAACGTGACGTTGATGCAGTGAGTAGCCTACAGTTGCTCTAGTCTTATACGTACTGTATGCAAACTACCTATAATGTCATTTACTTAATAACAAGCATTTCCTGAATTATAGTGTTATTAGTTTGCCAGTCACACCTACAGTAGTCAAAATGGTTGATTCATAAGGGGCTCAGCACCGTTATCCTCTTGCACAGAATGTTCAAATCCATTTAACTGTGAGGTTGTCTTGAATATATTTAATTTCACTAAACAATCTCCTTTGCGCTTAATTATTGCATTTCTGACATGTTGGCCTCCCCCTTAGCCAATCTTAACTCCTCTCAAACCAACAAATCTATCAATGTTTTATAAAGATTCCCCTTTTGAAAGTTGGACCTGTCACATTTTTCTTCATCCTGTTGGTCTGTTGCCTATATCCAATGTGTTGTCCATGTTCCTATTGCCTGGTAGAGAACAGGAAACAAGAGGCAGGAAACAAGGGGCGTGCTTGTGTGTCCTTCTCTCAGCCAGTGTCCATTCATTTGCTTGTACATATATGTTTCCTTTTCTCTGTACTGTATGGGTCTCTGTGTTTCATGGGATATGCGACACCCTGCTGATTTGCATTCTCTCACCGCAACTGAACACTGTTTTTTTGTATGTTGGGTTAGATCACACTTGAAGCGTCTCACCTCCCTGTCTGGATTAGGGTCAAATACTAAGAGGATTTAAGGCTGCAGAGTCAAAGTTACTCTAGAGGTCTCTGTTTTGTTGAGAGAAGTCAGTGATGTAGACTTCCAGGCTGAAGGGTGTCTCCCTAAGTGATATACCAGATTGTTTGAAAGTTTGCTTTTAAAGTAGCATAAGAATCCAAGAGCTCTTGATACATTGATCGGTGTTATGTTGTGTGTGTTGTGAATGGTACTGAGTTTGCAGCAGACCAATGCAGACTCTGTTCTTGGTGTATGGCAAATATTGTAAGCATCATTTTTTTGTTATTTTTACAGTATAATGGGATATTTAAATCGTAGCACGATGTGTGTAGTAATTAAGGCTTTTGGTGGTCATGTAGTTTTGAAAAGAGTGTATATTATGTACATTCTGTATTAAACTTGGACTGAAGTACGTAACTGTGGGAAAGCTTTGTGGTTATCACTCCTCTAACAAAGACGCTCTTAAAGACCCCCCCAAAGCAGACTGGGGAAGTAATCTTTATTGACCCTTCTTCTGGTGCATTTTTTAAACTCCTGCTGATGTTTAAATGTTGTGTGATAACCAAATAATTACCACTGCCAAAATAGTATATGGCATCCATAGTGTACACACACAGCCTACGTTTCTAAAAGTTACAGATGGGGCCTTTTCATTTGTTGCAGCCAGCCAAAGTAAATGTAGAGTTAGATATGTGCATTGACATTTAGTGACTGTAGCTTGCATCCTAGCGTTAAAGCAATTGGTTGGCTCTGCTTTCTGTAACCAAGTTTTTAGAAGCTTCTAGTATCTTATTGAATACATTTTTGCTATGAATCCAACAGACTGAATTTATAAGTTTGCTTCTCTCTAGTGTGTTGGTTAGTGTTTTTTTGTTATAATTTTGGCCTTGTCGGTTGGTCGGCCTTTTTATGTGTGAAATCATCCTCAGCTATTGGCTCAACCTGGGCAAAGTCATCTGTTGTAAACAAAGAGTATTGCTATAATTTATATTATAGTATTTATAATACAATTAAATGTTATTTACTGCAAACCAAGTTTTGTTGTTACAAGTAGTTACATATATTATACATTCTTATCGCTTATTTGGTTCTTTTGCATTTGCAAAGGTGCACAGAGGTTCTCCAAAACCATCCGTCTTTTGTTAAAATTTCTAACATAGGCCTAGCTGTATTCTCCTTCAGAAATAACACATTTGATTAAACGTTATTTTGAACATGGTTTTGCTAGGACAAGTAATGACAGTTCTCCAACAGCTGTAGCTTTTATCTCCATTTTAATGGGTTTACCACTTAAACCTTGTGTTTATTCAAAATATCTTTCAGTTTTTTGTCAACTGAGCTGTAAAAGTAAGATCACAAACAATATCACACATATGATCTAACAGAACATTGTGGTTCAGCCTCATCTATGTCCAAAAGAAAGACAGAAAAGCAGTGGAGATGGTCAAGACAGGTTACCATCTCCAGTCTAGGGCTGGGTACCCAATACCTCAATACTTTGGAGGCAATGACCGAATTGCCTCTAAAAAATCGAGGATCAAAAAATCCCGTCATTCAATACCCAGTTTCAATACATAAGGAGTAAATCCCATCAGCGTCAGTGAGCCAATGCGCATACAGCATGCTTCTACCAAGATCTAATAATGATGGTGGTGATTGGCTGTCTAAAATTGTAGAGACATGCAGGAAAAACTCCTGCTGCAAAATAAATAAAATTAAAATCATTAAGGAACCGGTATCGAAGTCACTGTATTGGTTTTAATACCGGTATTGGACATTTTTGAACAATAACCCGCCCTACTCTGTTTGCTCCCTTGGTTGGATCGACCATTATGCTGAGTTGATGTACCTGTTGAACTTTGAGTCCTTGTTGAAGTCCTCTCTTACATTTGACCTCAATCCCTGAAGCTAATGGGATACTCAGGCACAGCACTTTTGCTTTGAATAACTATGTGGTTGTAGGATTAACTGGCAAGAACTGGTAATGAAAATATGGTATATAATATATAATTAGAACTCTTTGACATTGTCATTGTCAAAAGATTCAGACAGAATTATCCACTTGGTTTTCCTGAATCTGCCAACTGCTGATGTTAATTACAGAAGGAAGTTGTACAGTTTTAACATACAGTTGAATGTATAAAGCTATGTGTTTTGGCAAAAATAACATGGTTAAAAGACCCATCTGCCGATATGTTGTTATCTTAGTTTGACTTCCAAATTATACACTGATGGTTGATGGAACTTTGAACTTTCTAATTGGGAGTTAGTTGCATAACAGTCAGTATGCAGAAAGTTCTATACAAGGTATAGTTCACCCCAAGATGTCATAGTTTGATAGCATTGTCTCAGGATTACTTGCTGTAGCTTGGACACTACACGGTCCAAACATACACTGACAGACCTGAGATGCTTCAAAATGAATTGTTTGGCTGTGTACTTTATGTCAGGTCATTTAGGGTAGTGTTGTCCTCACTAGAGATTGCAGGACTTCCTCCAGTCCTGTCCCATTGAAATATCCTCTAATCTATCAGAAGGAGGAATAACAAGTTAAAGTGAAGCAGACAGCATCAGTGGGTTTCAGACATATTTAACTACTTTGACATTAGCCTCCATGTCAATTAAAAGCTAATGTTCACTGATAAAACAATTATTGCGTTAAAAGGTTATCGTGACTTACTTTGGTGTAGAGTCTGTGCTGTGGGGTATGAAGGGATAATAAAGGATTATGAAAAATGCTGCCATGCAAATCAGGATCAGGTGCTCACAATAAAACAAAACAGTGACACTGAAAAATTACCCTTACAGGGGACAGTGGATGATTGTCTTCTTAAAGTAGATGTTAAATTAGCAGTGCTGACATCAATGTTTGTTTGTCAGCTGTGAAGAAAATGTGAAATACATATTGTGTAGCTAATAAAAGCGCTGGGGAGCAGGCAACGGCAGCAGCTTAAAAGCAAATTCAGTTTGTTTGAAGTACTTCAGTAAGGATGAAAAACTGTGTTTGATTCTTTGCATAATCTATTTTAAACCACACATGTACTTTGTTTTATACATGTTGCTTCTCTTCCCCTTTATGTCTCTCCCAGTTGTGTGGTCGTGCTGGAGTGGAGGTAAGCCATGGAGGATGGGAAGCCAGTGTGGGCGCCCCACCCCGCCGATGGGTTCCAGCTGGGGATGATAGTTGACATAGGAGCTGACACGCTCACAATCGAATCACTAAACCAAAAGGGCAAGGTGGGTCATCACACATACTAACAAGCAGGCACATGCACTCATGCCAGCTTTCCATGTACAGGCAAAGTTAAGTCCAACTGGGAATATGGGTGAAGGGCTGGTGCTTGTTGATAATTGCTTATTCATTGAGTGGTTCACATAAGTTGGGTGTTAATTGCCTAATATCAGGAAAGTGCTCACAACATACACAAATGCATACATTCATAAGCTCATTTACTATATAAAAAAGACTTTCATGGAGAATTACAATGCCATGTTTAAGAAACAAAATCTTGTATTTTCTGTAATTTTTTGTCACAGTCTGTCTGGAGAATGCGATTTTAGGTAGAAAGGCGCAACCGTGTGTAAAAGATGAGAAACACGAGAGACCACATGTACAGAGGCATGAATAAATGAAGAGAGCAGCAGCATGTGTGCTGATAGTGTTGCTTAGAGGGAGAGCTGCTCATTAGAAGGTAAAGGCCACCTGTTACACCTGAGCCGTCACATGTCCCACAGCTACTGATGTTTACAACAGACATGTACTGTACCCTAGCAGTGGCCTCTGCATTTGTGTAGTTTGAAGTGTTCTCACTACAGCTTAGGCCCTTAACAATTATTTAAAAAATGTTTTTACATTATCCCCATTTCTTTGTTTAACCATAATTAATTGCTAACATTAGCTAAGATCACAGGGGGTATGACTGTTAATAGTAATTGTCATTTAAGAAAAATATGGTGTTTTATCATAAAGAGGCATGGTTTACATCATAGGTTGTTTACTTGTGTTATTACATTATCTTGGTCATAACAATGATCTAACCAAAAGATGTATCCTAGAATTCATTCAAAAGTAATACGAAAATGAACATTTTTGAATTGGACTTAAAGAGAAAATTATATTGTTAATTGCAATTATTTCTGAGTCAATTAATTGTACAGCAAAATTGTTTTAGCTCTACTACAGTGCAGGCTTTTCTCACCTCAGACATTTTGGCTTGTTAAAGTTTAGCCAGCATGCACACTAGCAGAGCCCTGGTACTGGAACAGCTACTGTACATGGAATGCAGTAACATTAAGAATCAAAATGGCCACTAGAAAAATGGTCTATTACTAAGTTTGATAACTTTGCGTTTCTCTTGCTCTTATGTTCACAGAAGCGTTATGCTTCTCTAGTAAAATGTTATGCTCATAGATATGAATTCTTTGTATCTATCAATTCTTAGTATCTACCAAAGTAGACAAAAAACCTTCTGTTTGCATTGCAATAGAGTCTGACCTTTTTATTATTATTATTTTGTAACTTTTCTGAAGGTATAATATTTTAATGTTTTTACTTCATACTAATGTCAAGATGTCACCACTTACAAGAGACCTGCTGAATCAAATTTCAATTTGAAATGAGCAATTCTTTTTACCCAACTGACAGATGACGGCATAATATTAAGACTCAAAATACACTGAGCTGTAGAACATGTAAATGAGATTGCAGTGAGTCTCGTTTGGAATACATGTGAACTTTGAATCATCATGATAAGTTTATTGCAAGGCATACACTCTATCCCATTCAGTGTGGAGCTCATTAGTGCCTCAACTCGGTACACAACCCTCAGCCGGACTGCATCTTCTTCTTTGTCAATTTTATTAGTTAGACATTTCTCACATGGTTGCTATTGTGAATGGGCATGTTCAGAATGAGCAGGCACACAAAGCAGATTCTGTTTATCCTTGCAGCCTGTTTGCGGTAATAAACCATGCATCACAGCACAGACACTCACACACACAAGCAGTAGTATTGATATAAGGAGAGTAATGAACATGTAAAGGGAGAAAAATAGGGTTTATCATTGATTTATATTCTAGAGAATATCCAGACACAGTCATTGTTCTGCTTCAGTCATGCCACTTGGTCCAATTGATTGATCAAATTTTGTGAGGAGAGTTTGGTTGTTTTTAATAATAAAGTGACTTGATTGGTTCCTAGAAGATCAGCACAGAGCACCACCATTGTCACCACCAATGTCTCTTCTCAACCACAACACACACACACACACACACACAAACACACAAACACACACACACACACCCCGCATACACACACCGCATATACTCACATACTCACTCAGGTGTTCAGATCAGGTTGCTCTCCCACCAAATTATTCATTATCCTGCCATGTCTTCCCTTGTTTCTCTCACAGCCGGCTTGTTCCATTGAGTTTATTTCCATTAACTCAGACTCTTAAACAATAGAGTAAGAATATCAGTAACTAATTTAGCCAGGGAACATGTTGCTCCAAACATCATTACTGTTATCTTTAACCATGATAAATCATTAATGTTAATGCATTCTTGCTAAGCTTTTTGTTAAGCCCTAATATGTCTCCCCTTTTTTGGTGGTGCTAATAAACATTTGTTTTGTGTCATAAGCTTTTCAAAGAACACTGAATAATCGTGTACATAAAGTTGGCAGGGATAAATAGAGACAGTGCCACTTGTAGCATGTCTGTCTATCCTGGAAATTACATAATGTGAATGTTATAATAATGAAAACTGTTTGTGTTCCAGACCTTTCTTGCTCCGATGAGCCAAGTCTTCCCAGCAGAGGATGATGTCAACAAACATGTAGAAGACAACTGTAAGTCAGCACACAGTTTGCTATTCATTTTTACACACACGTCGTTATTCGTAACAATGTCTATTTAATTGTCTGGTATGTTTTTTCCTCTGTTTCCAGGTTCCCTTATGTACTTAAATGAAGCCACTCTTCTCAATAACGTCAGAGTGCGGTACAATAAAGACCACATCTACGTATGTTTTCTTCTTCTTCTACTATTCTGCATTTACACAAGTTTAAATCCTTGATGTGTCCCTGCAATGACTTAAAGTCCCTACTCTCCAGTTTCATCATAAGGAGATACAGTAACAGGTTGGAAGACATCAGGAGAAAGGATCTCTATCCTTGTTTCCCTGGGGGGAGAAGTACCAGGTGGTAAAGAGGGAAGGGGAAGCTAGAGAAGGGTCAGAAAGTCAGACAGGCAAACCCAATCCTGATCGCAGTTGCTCACTTAGGAAATGAGGGGCAGCTGGTAGATGGGAAAAGCAAGACAGGCAAACAAATTAAGGTGTGTCTCAGCAGCATTCACTGGGCTTATTTTCATCTCTGTTGTCTCTCATTATTCAAAACATGTATTTGTGCTATTTATTAACTTTCTCTAAATGCAGTGAGACTAGTCAAGCCTGTATTTATATTTCTTACAGACATATGTGGCCAATATCTTGATAGCTGTAAATCCTTACTACGACATTCCCAAACTTTATGGACCTGACGCCATTAAGTCGTACCAGGGGAAGTCACTGGGAACTCTGCCACCTCACGTCTATGCTATAGGTGAGAGATCACTACTAATCACTGTTAAGTGATATTATAATAAAAAAAAAAAAGAAGAGTAACAGAGTCGGATTTGAAACACATTGTTTTAGTAGTGATGTTTTGTTTTATGTCTTAGCTGACAAAGCCTACAGGGACATGAAGGTTCTCAAGATGAGCCAGTCCATCATAGTGTCTGGTGAATCTGGTGCTGGAAAGACTGAAAACACTAAGTTTGTCCTCAGGTATGAGTGGGAATCAGCCCACATCTTTATTGCCCTTCACACTCTCCTTTGGTCTTCTACCTTCTGATTGTGTGTTCACACAGGATATATGTAAAGTGGTGTTGCAAATCAAATGTTCTCTTCTCTTTCCAAATCAAGACATTTTTATCCCTGTACCTTGACTGCACCGTATTGAGAGTAAATGCTAATAGCTTGGAAATATCTCACGAAAAATGATGAACAGTAAAGGTGGTAATACAACATTAATCTGGCCAATTGCCAGTTAAACTAGCAAAAATATAGCTGCTTTGCAAGGGAAAGCTGTTGTAGTAATCTTTAACCTTTGTGAACTGTGAATTAGGTTTTAGTGTGAGGGTCTTTTTGCCTTTTTTATCTCCTTAACATATATATTCATCATTGTTGATGTTATCCTGTAGATATCTTACTACAACATATGGAAGTGGTCAAGATATTGACGAGAGAATTGTGGAAGGTAATACAAACCAAAAACTACCAACTACTAGTAACAATCAGTATTGTAGTATGTGCCATATTGGGATATTGGGATCGTGATTCTGTTTTTCAAATTTCAAATCTCAGCAAATCCCCTTCTTGAGGCCTTTGGAAATGCAAAGACAGTCCGGAATAATAACAGCAGTCGCTTTGGGAAGTTTGTGGAAATCCACTTCAATGAAAAGGTAATAGATTGTCACTGATTATGTTCTAGGTTGGTCTATAATTTGCTTTGTGTGGACCATGAATTTTAAAATCTGATTTTTAAAACTAAATTCTTTTCTTGTGTTCCCAGAATGCAGTTGTGGGTGGATTTGTCTCCCATTACTTGCTAGAGAAGTCGAGGATTTGCATGCAAAGTAACGACGAGAGGAACTACCACATCTTCTACAGGCTGTGTGCCGGAGCATCCGAGGACATAAAGAAGAAACTGCACCTGGACTCTCCAGACAGCTTCAGGGTCAGTGGGCTTAGACAGTGCCATATATACACACTATAGTGTATTGTGAGCCAAGATCATTTCAACTGTGCCATTCCAAAGTGGAATAAAACTGAATGGTGGTGGTATTTTTTTCAAAGCGACAGAAATCATTTTCTAAGTTGTTTTTATGTGATTAAATGGAATTTTTAATTTTTTTTCTTAGTTGCATACATTAGATGGTAGTTCTGTGGAAGACCACTAGATGTCACAGAAGCTTATTTTTAGTGATGTCAAGGGGTTCTCCCAAGTGAACTAAAAATCCTCTCAGTCCCAAAATATTTCTCAATTGAATTATTTCCTTTTTAAATGCAATGATCAACTCAGCAGGGGCAAATTCGGAGGGGGTCATAAAGGTGTTTACCCCAACCTTTATTGTCTTTTACATGCTCTACAAAACAACACTTAATGGAACAACAAGCAGCTCAAGCTGTTCCTTTAGGTGTTTATCATAGTGTCATTATACCAAGTCCCTGAGGTGACACCCACATCAACAGAGGCAATTACTTCATGTGATCCACTACTAGTCAGCTGTGGAGCAATATCGGAACACAACAAAGTCAATCTTTTAGACGATGAAAATCAATACAGATATCCCCACTGGGTTTGCTTGCCACCACGCATTTGTACTGTGTCTGAATTTAATCAAAACACTGATTAAGTTTGAATGTATTTAAGTGGATTTTTCTTCGTTGCAGTACCTTAACCGAGGATGCACCAGATACTTTGCCAGTAAGGACGCTGATAAACAAATCATGCAGAACCGCAAGAGTCCCGAGGTAATATCACGTTCTGTTCTGGCTTACTCACTATAACCCAATGCATAATTATTTTTGGACAATTTGGTGTAACGTTTGCCTACTCAACTTCAAGGACATCAAAGGATGTATTGTAATGCAATGCTTTTTGATTCTTTCCTGTGCAATCAATCCTTTAGATAGATTTACATTATTCTTTTTCAACAAAGCTTTCATTTATAAACACTGGATTAAAAATATAAAATACAAGACGTTTCAGTGTTCATCCAAAACCTTCATCAGTTCTTTAGTGTGCACAGGAAGTAAGTCTGGTCTTAATACACAATACCAGAGTTACTTCCTGTGTACACTAAACAACTGATGAAGGTGTTTGGATGAACACTGAAATGTCTTGTATTTATATTTTTAATCCAGTGTTTTTAAATTAAAGCTTTGTTGAAACTACAATTATCTGGATGCATAAATGAATCTCTATAGACATTATTCTATTTCTAATAATGATGGGCAAGCAAAGACTGATAGAAAATCCCAGACACATATTCAAGGGAAATTGCCTGCACATGTGAAAGGATAAACAGGAACTGGTCAATAAGAATATTTCATGCCAAGATATGTTTTTAGGTCTGTGTATTAGATGAATTATGCCATGATGACATGAAAAGGTACCAGTGTCTAACTGCCTGCAGGAGATGTGTGATAATTATCATTAAATAATTAGAAGAGGGTGACATGTTAGTCTCTCAGGGACTAATTATACATGTGCATTTTACTCATTGTTTTCTAAGATAGAATACTGTCTTCTTTTATGCTAATCAAAGTTTCAGGAAAATCAAGTGAAATAGTGGTAAACAAAGGGGGTGCTTTCAGTTCTCTATTAATGGCTTTTACTCATGCATTTGTTTAGCCTAGTACATAAAGAGAAGTGCATGATTGAAAATTTTTACCTTAGAGGCCAATCATAACCCTTGTCTTTGATTTTTTTATGTAATCCATTCTTATTTGCACTGTATGTACTGACTTTTGTAAAAAAAATTCAGAGGCAGATGGGGGTTCTTGTGTTCCATTTATACTTTTTATATTTATAAGAAGCATTATTTTAGACAAATTAGAACAAATTTAGAACCAAACTAATTTTATTCAAAGAAAATCCTACGGTATATTCAATGTGAAAGGGTCTTTATTTCTCTTTTTTAATGTGCTTGCAAAATATAACAATAACCATGACTAATTATTTAATAATTGAAGCAATGTAAGTTGTGTCATTGTGTGATTATTAATATGTTGCTAATTAATTAACCTGTGTATCCTTCCCCTTGTCCATGTTAAATAGGACAATAAGGTGATGTTACTTTTCCTATCAGTGCGTTGTGCTGCCTGCTTTTCATCCCGTGTTTTTCTAAAGTAAACACTGAGACTCTCAGGTTTTACATGCTGCTGTTTGTAGTCCAACAGGAAATAAGGGTGCATGCTTCCTCTTGCATTTGCATGTGTCTGTCAAGTTTGGGTGGGGTTGGGGCTGGATGGTGCTTAGATACAATACACTACAATGGATGTTTGCCTACTTAGCTTTTTTCAGTCATACTTTACAGGCTGCACAATTATTTGAAATTTCCCATAGTTTACAGATAGTTAAAGATTGACATTTTGTTTTTTGAAAATAGTCGACACATAAATAAAACATTAAAAGATGTGCAATTAAAGCCTTTTGTGCTTCTCAATACAAAAACTGTCAAATGTCTCATCTTACAGCATCATCAGGAGTATACATTCCGTTATAATTGTGCAGCTCTTGTTAATTATCACTGTATCTTAAAGTGTTCAGAATTGTTGTGACAGTTCACACTGCATGCCTGATTGTTTTCTGCTGTCATCATACGCTGAGATATTACTACATATAACATTAGCTCTTTTCTTTAATTGTATTCTACAGTACTTGTGTCATTTGGAGACAAAGCTACTGTAGCAGAGCAGCCTTAGGTCATAATGCTTGCTGTGTGCTGCTGGTGGAGGCAATTTTAACACATGTCAAATGTTTTGGTTTGTTAAAATGGCAAAGTCTTTGTTATAGTTCAGGCTGTTCGGTCTCCTCCAATTCAACTTAAAATCAGATGTACTCAGTATTTATGGACAATTTAATGAAGTTGGTCAAATGTAGAACATGCACATACAGATTACCAATTGTGAATTGTGTCTTAATGTTTGAATAAATCATGATTTAAATTGAATTCGCACACATTTTCTGTTTCGCTTCTGATCTCTGATTTTTCTGACTCACTCGTGTATTTTGTAGCATCTACAGATCGGCGCTCTGAAGGACCCTCTTCTTGACGACCAGGGTGACTTCAGCAGGATGTGTGTGGCCATGAAGAAGATTGGGCTGGACGACACTGAGAAGCTGGACCTGTTCAGAGTGGTTGCTGGCGTTCTGCATCTGGGCAACATTGACTTTGAAGAAACAGGGAGCTCCTCAGGTGAGACAGATGCTGTAGTTATAAATATTTATGAGTCTCAGTATTTTGTAAGACTTTGTAGTTTTTGTTTGTTTAGCACTCTTTTGTTTGTCTTTACAGACACATGCTTATAACTTGGAAAACCCCCAAGGTCTTCTATTTTTTCAGCTTTTCTGCTGCCAGAAATAAGAAACATTTTTCCATTATTCTAGAGGGTTTGGTTCTTCCCTGAAAAGACTTACTTGGCAACACAGGTTAAAACATTAATTGTCAAATCCTTAAGAAAGCAGCTCATTTAATTTTCTGTTGAAAAGTAGGTTTTTTCAATAAATGTGAGACTATGAATTCCACATATGTGCGTTACAGTATTAGATCAATGCAAACTATTGAAAAATAGCTCTGCTGTCCTTCAATGTTACCACTATTTCCCTCCAGAGATTAATAAAGGTTTATCCTAAATGGTGATAAAGAGAACCAGTGTTGCCCTGGTAACCATGATCCTGTCTCTCTCTATTTTTCTGGCTCATTCTCTATCTGTTTTTCTGTACAATCAAAGTCGATGTGGATTAAATAAGTATACTTTGAAGCTTTTCTTGAAGCCATTTCTAAAGTTTCTCCCACACTTCTCATTCTCATATACACCCAATGAACTGTTGATATCACTTTTCACAGCTACAAATTTTTAACCTTCATTCTCCCACCTACGTACGGTGTATGACTATAAGACGTATTTCTGCTTATATTTGTAGCTGTGTCCCCTTTGTGAGGTAATTTAGAAAGTATGGCTCATACAAAGGGAGAGACATTGTTTCAGAACCACAGGTTGTAATTGGCTTGTGTGGGTTTCAGGTGGTTGTGTCCTGAAGAATCAGTCAGGCCAGACTCTGGAGTACTGTGCTAATCTGCTGGGTCTGGACCAGGATGATTTGCGTGTCAGCCTCACAACCAGAGTCATGCTCACTACAGCAGGGGGCGCCAAAGGAACAGTTATCAAGTAAGGACAACAGTACTCTTAAAAGTGCTTCAAAGACCTGTGACTTTTTTTTGTTGAGGAAGAATTATTGTCGTAGTTCCTTCAGTAGTCACTGTCACAATGAAAGACAACTGAACTCTGTGTGAATGCAGTGAATCCATGATAGTTCTGGAAATATCTCACAATCCTAGACAGATTAACTAACTAGAATTGAATCGACATGGCAGTGGCAAGGCAGTTGCTGCTGTACTGATTGGTACTATCCTGCATTATTAAGTGAAGTATTAAGGTGGTTTATATTGTGCAAGGCAATGTGATTAAATCCTGATACTGAATCAAGCCTTTTATTTTAAGTGATCTGTGTCTCTGTCTAAATCACTCACAGCAAACCCTAGACACATAACACAAATGTAGAAGGATGGTGTGGTGACTTCTTTCAGGTTAAGAAGAGAATGAGGTGCAGTTTTACTGGCACTGCTCCTCTGTACTTTGGTGATGATGTGGTGTTTGAGTGATGGGACCAGGTTTGATACATGAATATTTCAAGAGGGCCAGATGCTGGCCTGGCCTGGAAGTGTTTTCTCCACATAAATAATGCAGCCTGTATCTGAAGAGGCAGGGGAGCCTGGACGCAGTACAGTAAAGGCTTGGTGTTTTGGGAGTAGGTGGAGCGAAAGGGGCCTGGCTTTGTCATTAAGCCCCAGACAGATCAACGCTACCCCCGGCAGGTTGAGGGTTACAGGGATGGGTGGTGGATGTGATGGTATCAGGCAGCCTCTTACTAGTGTGCATATTAAACATTGAAATAGATGCCAGTCACTGAGATGAAATGTAAGGATCTCATGTGCTTTTCAAGATTTACAAAATGTAACTATGAAAAAATTGCCTATTCTCTGGCTGAATAGGCTACCTTAGCTTTGGCATAGATAGACTATTCCTCTTTGTAATGGATGAGTTTGTGTTTTTTCTTATGAGGTCTGGGTAGGTTGAATATCAAAAGAAAAAGTGGGTAATGATCTATCATAACAAGGGACAGACCTTTTCATTTAAGATTCCCCTTCTTCCCAGCTGGGACAGGTGAGTTGAACTTTGGGCCGCTGTGGAGCTGCACTCTGTCCATACAGGCAACCCCTCTGTTAATAATTTAAAAATAAAATGTGTTAAAGTGCCATTAGAGAGTCAAGTAGAGTTCAAGGTTCATATTTTAGTTTTAATACCTCATTGTTGGCTCAGAAACCCTCTTTTTAAAATGATTGCCTAACTTGACTATAGAGATCAAAAGGGATCTATGCGGCAAAAAAGTGTCACGTCAACACAGTTAAAGTTTTGCTGCCACATGAAAATTGGGTTGATTAGGGCAAAAAATAAAAATTAGAGGTTTAATAAGAGACTGCCATGTCCCAGTTTCAGACTGTCTCTCACTGCCCCACTTTGTGTGTCCCTGCAGGGTGCCTCTAAAGGTGGAACAAGCAAACAATGCCCGCGATGCCCTGGCCAAAGCAGTGTACAGCCGCCTCTTCGACCATGTTGTTAAACGAGTAAACCAGTGTTTCCCCTTCGAGACTTCCTCCAACTTCATCGGGGTGTTGGACATTGCTGGGTTTGGTAATAGAAGGCAGTTAGTGTTCATGACTGATAACACAGCAAAACAAATACATATAAAAGCATAGACATATATGGAAATATGGATTTCTGAAATTTCACAGACTGCATTTAGCTAATTTTGTCATTGGTTTATTTAGAATTCAGTACACTAGAGAGACCCTGGTCTAGGCAGCATGTTTCTTAATATGAGTACCCTAATGCATACACACCCACTTCATTACCAGGGCTCTAGCTTGAGAATTAATTTCTCCCGACTACATAATTAACACCGGCCTCGCAGAGATGTTCATTTTCGGAAAATTAATTGAAATATATGATTTTTTTTCCTGTGTCTTCTGTTGTTTTCCCTTCTTGTAGAGTATTTTGAACACAACAGCTTTGAGCAGTTCTGTATCAATTACTGCAATGAGAAACTGCAGCAGTTCTTCAACGAGCGTATTTTGAAAGAGGTGGGTGAGCAACGTGTAGACCAACGTGATTTGGTGTGGTTTACTTCTTTATCTTGGGAAACCTGCCATGTAATGTCACTCACAAACCAAACTCACTGACTCTTTCCCAAGCAAGGAGGAAGTGTTTGGCACACTAAGCTTCTTCTGTTTTTCTCGTCTCCGTTTTCTCACTTATATTTTCCCACTATGTCTCCTGCGCGCTCTCCTTAGAATGCTAATTTCTCAGGGGACGTGACGAGACGTGTTTCTCTCTTGTGATCTCTTAACGTTATTCCCTTCCAAGGTCTCTTATTAAGGCGCCACAATTCTGGTTTAAGCCTCTTTCTCATTATCTAAATCATATATTGTTGTTGGTTTGCTGTTTATTGTTTATTGCTGTTCTGAAGCCACTCAGAAATAATATAATTTTATATCAAAACATTTTTTTTTTTTTTAAGTTTAGATTTTTGACATTTGGCCTTTTCTGTGCAGGAGCAAGAGCTGTATCAAAGGGAAGGCCTGGGAGTGAATGAGGTGCATTATGTTGACAACCAGGACTGCATAGGTAAGATGGATGTTATCTTCACTCAAGGCAACCTGTTGATCCTCACACTCTGCAGCTGTAACATTTCACTTCTCAAAAGTTTGCTATTTACCTGAAAAATGGATACTACAAAATAAAAGTAAAAAACACAAAGCAGGACTAATAACCTAATAAGATGTCTGACTTGAGGTGGTTTGGGACTGGAGCTGGTGTAGAAATGTGTGTATTATTATCTATTTGTATCTGCATCTTGGGAGATCTTCAGAAGTGAAAAACATGACCATCAATTGACACTCAGGTGTACTGAGGTTGGTTAAAGTGGCACAGCTCACCCATATGGCATTTATTTGGGCTATTCCTTGTGCTCTGCGCTACACGTCAGAGCAGCAAAAATACACCTGTTATGGACAAAAATACCAACTTCTCATTATCAAACGAGATTGCATATACATGTGTCTGAAAGGAGCAAGCGTGATGAGTATTTGTAGGTTTTATGGCCTCTTTTATGCAACAGGAAGCCGACAAAATTACACCCCCTTGTTGTTGTTGTGTCTGTTCTCGAATGAATCCTCGAAATAATGGAACGAAGTAGTCAATGTATCAAGGTAAAGCAGTTTGATTAGTATTTCAAAGGCTGTGATTATGCAGTTGGAGGTTAACTGACAGCCGTGAATAACATTTATGACTTGCAAATGACCGTTTGGGTTGGCCATTAATTCATTCATCAATCTTCACGATTTATGCACAGGTGCTTGTTCATGCAAATTTTTTTCTGGGGTCCTTGGCTATTAGATTATATTCCAAACAGCATGCTGCATGAATAATTCAGATATATGGCTAAATGAGCATCCTGATGAGCATGTTTTATGCCTTGAATATTCACATCCAGGAACAGTAAACAGTTGAAATTTCAAATAAATGGCATAAATCATAAACGCATCAAGAAAAAACTAAATGTTTAGTGCTTTTATAACTTCTGTATAATAATGGCCACTGCTTCCCAACTCACCCCGCTAAATATCTTAATAAGAATTTGTGTGTTCTGTTGTTGCACCTAAAACAGTCTGTAAATACTTGATGCTTGGAAATATTGCCAGTTTGGACATGTCAGGGTTTTGTCAACTAACATGTAGCATCTTAGGTATTAGTTTTCATACTGGTGATTCCCTGCACATTTTAGAGATGGACTTAAACATGAATCATAATAATCCACTAGACATTAAGGAAGAAGCCAAGGCACTCGTCCTTTACGAAAAAAAATAAAAATAAAATGCTTTTAATGCATCTGGCACATTCTAAATAGAAAAATATAAAAGATGAGTGCCTTAGCTTCTTTCTTGATGTCTACGGGATTTGTTCATGCCCCCTACTAAAGAGAACTGCCTCTTTATTACTAATCTAAGTTCCAAGAAGCTCTCCAATCCGTCCTTCCGTTCTTCATGAATCATAATAATGTTCCTGATAAACATATAATTGTTGTTTCCAGACCTAGTGGAAGCAAAGCTGGTGGGAATTCTGGACATTTTGGACGAAGAGAATCGTCTCCCTCAACCCAGCGACCAACACTTTGCACTGGCTGTTCACAGCAAGCATAAAGACCACTTCAGGCTGACGGTCAGACCTCTTAGCTGTGCTCTCCATTCCTCTCCCTCCTTCTCTCGCCTTTCACTATGTTTCCTATTCTCTCTCTCCTTCTGTCTTTGCTTTCTCTCCAGTATGCTGCTTTTATTCTCTTTCTTTGTCCACAAAATTCTTTTGTGAGACCAGGCAGTGGTGTAACTGCACATTGGTTTTGTCATTGTGATCATTTTTACTCTGCCTGTTTTTAACCGCAGTGTTGTGAATGATGCACAGTCGTCATCCCTCCCTTTGTGTCTGTCTTTTGTCTGTCACTCTCGCCCTGTATCTCTGCAAGCATGAAATCCTTTTATATATGTAGCCTTGACACTAATTCAAGTTTAAGATTAGAGTTGGCTTGCTGCAGCCACACTCTACTGCAGGGAAAGGTATTACTCAAATAAAGACTATTCTATACATTTAACAGAGTGAAAGACATTAATTGTAATCTAAAGTGCTTGAATATGCTGTGAGCTAACAATTCTGCTATACAGTTTTACACTTTAACAATAATTTATTATGCTTCTTCTCACTGATGAAGCAAATGGAGCTTTAACATGCTCTGGGTTTGTTAACAATACAAGAAGTTTGTGTGAATATATATTCCATAATTTCATACTTTTTTGCTGGATTTCACTACACTGCAAAAGTTTCATTCTTCAAACAAGCCTTTCTCACTCTCTCTCTCTTTTCTTGTGTCACTGCTGTAGAGGTGGTGATGGATAAGATTAGAGTTAAGTCAATTCATATGTGTTTTAGCTCTGTCATTAAATACAATTAGCTTTCGTCCTCTCCTGCTTAGGTTCCCAGGAAGTCGAAGTTGACCATTCACAGGAATCTCCGGGATGACGAGGGCTTTATCGTCAGGCACTTTGCTGGAGCAGTTTGCTATGAAACTGTAATTAACTCAGATTTTATTATATAGGGATGTTGGGGCTAGTTGGTATTCACAAAATCCCGTAATCAAGTTTTTTTTTTTTTTTTTACAAAACAACTATTAATAATGTGTCCTACATAGTTACCCCATACACAAGACAGTGGAGTTACTATAAAGCTAACTAAAACTCAACAGTCAACGAACAAAGCAAATTAGATTTGATTAAGTAATACAGCAATTGTTCCAACACTTTTGTTGCCCTTGTACAAATGTCACAATACATCTTTTACACTTATAAATAACTTGATTTGGTGATGTGTGTTGTATGTTGCAGGGATTAAGGCATTCTTCATTTGTTTTTGCATTTTGTACATCTATATAAAAGTCTGCCATTACATAAAGGTATGCATTTGCGTTTGTGTCCACAGAGTCGGTTTGTGGAAAAGAATAACGATGCCCTCCACATGTCCCTTGAGGGCTTAGTGTCTGAATCGAAAGACAAATTTGTTCGAGAGCTGTTTGAGAACTCAATCACCAACAAGGACTCAAAGCAAAAGGCGGGCAAACTCGGATTCATCAGTGTTGGCAACAAGTTCAAGGTCAGAGTTAATGTTAAATGTTTGTCATTTTGGATTGTTAGACAAAGTCCTTCAACATAACTATACAACACCTTTCAATTTCACTACTGCAAATAATAATAAGCCAATACAATTTTATTGTTTCATACTTCTCATTAATTCACTGAATTTTACCTCTAAGATGCGACAACTTGGTATTATTGTAAATTTGAATGTCTTTCATTGTGAAAGATGTGAAAATTATACTGCTGACTTAGTAAAACAGGCAAATCCTTTGTTTCGCCAAAATCTGCGACCTGTCAGAATGTGTGCTCTGTAGCCCCGTCTACCTGTCGTAAATCGTTTTGTGACTTTGTGGGACAAAACAGACCTGGGAAAAGGCATTAATAAAAACAATATAAAAACAGCGTTCTTTTCACTGTTAGTCTCATTTGCTGTTACATGTCATTTATGATCATCAGATGAAAAATTATACCGTTTCAGAAACATATAAAAGTTACGTATATAGTCAGTTTAATTGAATACACTTTTTTTTTTATAGATTTTGCCCAACTGTTTAGTGAATAGTCCAAATTAAAGATGAATAACATAAAATTATTGAATTGATATTTGATTGTCAAGGGATTTTGCAGAATTATGTAGACTTTTTGAAATACAGAAATCTTCTGTGTAAAATTTTGTAAGATTCAGTTCACAATACTTTCAGCTTCTTTTCAGACTTTTCTAACTCTAATCTCCAGACCTTCACCTTTTCTTTTCATCCCTCTTTCTCCTCCCTTCAGGGTTCCCCTTTCTTAGATTTCCAATAGTCTCCTACCTCTTTCCTCAGAGAAAACATTCTTTGGTGAATAAAGCTGGATGAAGTCAGCTTGAGGTATGAAAGAAAGGAGTTGGAAAACATGGCAAGTGAAAAGAAAATAAGAGAAAGAAAGAATGTCACACACAAAGTGTCTTGAGCAAGGCAAAAAATCCAAAACTTCCAGCTGTATGTCTTATATCAGAATCAGAATCAGCTTTATTGGCCAGGTGTGAAGACATATACGAGGAATTTTTCTTTGGAGCATAGTTGCTCACAATACATACAAAACAACAAACAATATATACACACTAATATATACAAACTAATATATACATACTCTAAACAGAAACATAAACAATATAGAGGCATGAGTGCAATGAGGAGTTCAATAAAAATGATTTAAATGTGGAACATAGTGCAAAGGATACTGGGATAAATAGTATTATGTTATTATATTACAATATGAACAGTATGAACATTATGAACAGTTTTGAAATAGGAAATGAGAATGATGAATAAATAACAAATAATAAGTGAGACATGAGAATGGGAATGATGAGTAAATAATAAATAATAAGTGAGATATGGGAATGATGAATAATACTAAATAAGTGGAATAATAAGTGGAACCAGTAAACAAGTGCAACCAAAAAATCTAACGCCAGCCTCAGATTTGAGACTTCTTTATGAATAATGTAATTTTTTTTCTTTCATCACTAATGCACAAGTCATGGACTCAGCACAAATATGATGCATGGGTTTCAAAAAGCCTCAAATAGAAAGAATGTGTTAAATGGAGAGGAAATGTATAGGACTAGATGTCATTTTCTACAGTTGGAAACATGTAAAGATAAATACAATCTGTCTTTAAAATGTGAAGTAAAAAAATGTGATTTGGCACAGTGCTAAACTGCTTTGGATCCTATTTGAAGAGTAGAGATGGACTATGTTGTGTTGATTAATTATTATTAATTATCTGAGCGTACAAAAATGACGTGTCCCCCAAGGTTCCATTCTCAGGCCTCTTCTGTTATATGAATGCTCCCTAGAGTGCAGGTCATAGAAAACAACAAAATATCTTTTCATAATTATGCAGACGACCCAGATTTATGTATCGATATCCCCAGGTGATTGAGTTGGTGCATTGAACAAATCAATGATTGGATGTGTCAAAATATTACTGCTCTTAATCTTCTATTTTACTTACGTAAACTTACTTACTTATTTTTACATTTTAATCCTTTAAAATCCTATGTATGTGTGTGTCTTTTTATATTATTTTGTATCTTGTTTCTCTTGTATATCTTGTTTTAATGCCTTTTATGTTTTATGGAAAGCAATTTCCTTGGTGTTGAAAGATGCTATACAGATACATTTGCTTTGCCTTTAACTCTGGTTGCTCTCTTCCTTAGCTGTGGTGAGGATATGTGTTACCACAACCTAATTTAAAATGTCTGTCTGGGCTACCTTTATCACAAACATTAAAAATAAATCACGAAACATTTCCTTTTGGTCTGCTTGCACACACAGACCCAGCTGAACCTGCTGCTGGAAAAACTTCGCAGTACTGTGAGTAATAGGTTATCTTCATTGTATATTTTACTGAAAAGATTTTTTCTTTTCTGCTCAAAATCAATAAGTAATTATTAATCTTTGTGTGCATAGGGCTCAAGTTTCATCCGCTGTGTAAAACCCAACCTGAAGATGGTCAGCCACAAGTTTGAAGGAGCTCTGATTCTCTCACAGTTGCAGTGCTCAGGTGGGAACCGAAATGTACAGAATGTGTTACAGGGTTTTGAAAAAGTTGTCATATTTACAACTCATCATTTTAAGGATGAATAAATATACAAAAGATTACTAAGGATATCTTTACCCAAGGTAGCTCTGCTGCTAATGGAGCAGGATGACCCCACTTACAGTGTATGTAATACAGGAGATGAACAACCAGAGAATAATGATAATGAGATCATGATATGAATATAACATACCCAAGAACCTCAGAATTTACCTAAATATTGACCCTTTCTCCAAAAAGGAAAGGCTCCGATTAGGGAATGCAGGATATGTAAATTTACATTTCTTCCTACTGCTTTCCACGAACGTTGAATTATATTAAACTGTTGTGACTGGAAAAACCTCGGGTAACATTTGATGTATACTATATTTCAGCGCAGTTTGTCCTGGTTTGGCATACTGCACTGCACAATGTCATCTTGTTTTGGACAGTTTCCTTGTCACATTATATAATTTTGACCTTTTTGGCAAATGATTTATCCGGACTTGGGTCCATGGACCATGATGGAAGTCTGTTATTTGCTTCATGTTATTTGCTTAAAAAAAAACATAAAACGGTGCTAAATTATGTATTTTGACATCAGTGCATACTGCTACTGTATTTGATGCCAAACAGCTTTTGTGATTGTGTTACAATAAAGGAACATTGTTCTTTCATGCAGTGACCCTCTCATGTAGAAATGCAATTAGTCTCACATGCACACACACAGATATTGACAAACAAATAAAAATAAAACACACACACACACACACACACAGACATTGATAAAGTACTTGTCGGGGGTAAAACAGAGTAGTGTATGCTGCATGTAAACTAACAGATTTCAGCTTACTTGGTAGATTGTCAGTCATGTACATTTTATGGTGTACTTCAAAAGACCATTTTTTTCTTTTGTGTTTTTTTTCTTGATTAGGAATGGTGTCGGTGTTGGACCTGATGCAGGGGGGTTTCCCCTCCAGAGCCCCCTTCCACGAGCTCTACAACATGTATAAACAGTATATGCCTGACAAGCTCACACGCCTGAATCCACGACTCTTCTGTAAGGTGGGATTACATGATTTGAATAGTTTCTCCTTCACGGGAGAAAAGCAAAGTGTACTGTTGGTTTAAAATAATTATTGATAAAAATAAAATTGTAAAAAATATATATAAATATATATATATTATTGCTGTGACACTGATGGGGAATTTGTCTCTGTAGGCTTTGTTTAAAGCTCTTGGACTAAATGACAATGACTTCAAGTTTGGATTGACCAGAGTGTTCTTCCGCCCTGGAAAGGTACAGAGAAGTCAACAGAATTGATTGTGCATTAATGTTGCAGGTCATTATACAGAATTCTACAAATAGGCCTATGTCTTAAATTTCAAGGATCATAGTTTGATATGTGTGTTTGTGTACCTGCATCAGTTTGCTGAGTTTGACCAGATCATGAAGTCTGATCCAGAACACCTTGCAAATCTGCTGAAGAAAGTCAACCAGTGGTTGTTGTGCAGCTGCTGGAAGAAGGTCCAATGGTGCAGCCTGTCTGTCATCAAACGTGGGTTGACTCCACGGAACAACAGAGCTTGTGATGTGTGACTCAAGCAGCCTCCATATAAGTATCTGCAGTGTAGCTTAGGAATGATTTTGATCGTTTCTGTTTTGTCATTTCTCTTATGATTGGTCTATGGTCTAACTTTGGTGTCCAGATCACCCTTGGTCTAGACATTGAAAAAAAAAAATGTAATTGTCTTTGCCTGGGTTAAGTCTTTTCAGAGACACTTCCTATAAAGTCATGAGTTAACTTCCATTTATTTGCACTTAGGCAGTATACATTGTCAATGTGCTGCTTGGCCCGAGGCAGTCCTTTCTAGAGAGGTGACACTGGTAAAAACAAACTGGTGTCTCCAATTGGCCTCCATAGCCACATCACATGAGTCATCCACACAAAACTGCAAATTAAAAAAGAGCTAAGTTATTTTGTTAGTTAAGCTATTTCTCAAACTAGTGGATAATCATGCATTTAATGCTTTGTCATTTCCTAACAGGTTATTATATAGCTTGGATAGCTTAATCATATTACATGCTTTTACACTCATTCTGAATATTGAAAGCAGCAGCCTTAAGCAATATAGAATAGCCTTGAGCAATATGGAATAGTACTCTAAAAACAGTTCCTTGAACCATAACTCTGTGTTTCAATTTATTGATATTCAGCCTTTAATAAAGTGCCGGCTGGCTTCTCCTTATTTGTGTAAAAGCAGCAAATGAAATTGCATTAGTTATAACAGAACACTGCCTCTGCTTGACCACACATTTCTTGCATAAATGACCGGAGGGAATTTATGTGCCTGGTAGTGGTCATTTATTTCCTTCAACACCTTACCTTATTATCGCTGTGTGTGTGTGTGTGTGTGTGTGTGTGTGTGTGTGTGTGTGTGTGTGTGTGTGTGTGTGTGTGTGTGTGTGTGTGTGTGTGTGTGTGTGTGTGTGTGTGTGTGTGTGTGTGTGTGTGTGTGTGTGTGTGTGTGTGTGTGAAGAAAAAAGCATGCACAGCGGTTGTACCATATTCTGTACTACTTGTTTTGTGCCTGATGATCGATATTACTCATTATAGCAGTTTATACATAGCTGTAACATAATTAGCTAGAGCATAATTTAAGCTTGAACTTTTCAGTTAAATTTTTCTTATACTTGTCTGATATTTTTCTTTTAATACATAGTTTGTTTTCATAATGTCTAAGAAGGGCATTGCTGAACTATTTTCATGGTATACCTTGGTTTTTTGTAGATGAGCATATTCATGCACTGAAGAAGTATGTCAATTATGTAGGATTTGGGAACGGCAATGATTTCAAATCTAGAAGTTGTGCAGATGTATATTTGTGTACTTTAAGTATTTTCCTGGATTTTTTTAGGCCTTTATTAGAGAGGCATAGTAAAGAGATGACAGATCACCACTATAAGTATTTTGATACATCTTTGTTTGAATCCTCTTCCTTTTTTTCTCCCCATCTTCAACAGTTCGGAACAAGATGAGTTACAGAGCTCTGGCCTGCATTAAGATGCAGAAAACTGTCCGCATGTGGTTGTGTAAGAGAAAGCATAAGCCACGGTGAGTCTCCGGTTGGTTCTTGTGCCAGCACACATACATTGCATTTTCACTGTCTTTCTGTTTGTCCATGTACTATGCTTTTATCTTTTACCCTGTACGCTTTTGTGCTTTTTATTTAGACTGATTCACGCTTGGTGGGTTTTGATGGCTTTCCCATATTGTGCATTTAGGATTTCAAATCAATCTAGAAAATCATCTGTGGAGAAATGACATTTTACTGCACTGCTTTGGGAAATACTGTATGTCTTGCTGTATTGGGTTGCATTTGGAAAAATTGCTCTTGTGAACCCAACCATCTAGATGATGGGTTTTCAGATTCAGTTATTGAGAATCAGATTTTGATTGTGACTGGCAGTATAGTATGTGTACGGATGCATGAGGAAATGTTTTATACCAGGCCTCTACCCACACCTCCTTTATCCTTATTATAGTCAGGAAGTAGAGATGGGGGGGTGTAAATTGGAATACAGTCATGCTGTCTCGGAAATATGAACAACATTTTTGCCAACTGTGAGGCAAATGCATACCTATGACCCATGATATTGGTTTGCTAGTCAAATGTGATTTTATACTATGATATGATGGTCAGGTTTTCTCGTCGTCCCAAATTACATTTGATTGGAATAATTTATGTTTATGCCCTCGTGTCCAAAAATCCACAAACATTTTTTAGTGGAGGGGAACAGAGAGGGACTTAAAGGTAGAAAGATATATTTTTTTTTTTGTAAGACATAACTTAACAATTAACACAAGGACGCAGGATTAGAACTATTTCACTAATGCCTCAGTTGCACTTAATCACTTTTTTTAATGACATTTTCTTTTGTAAATTTTAATTTTTTCCTTATCTCATAGCATTGATGGCATGGTAAAGGTTCGAAACCTGAAGAAACACGTGGAGCGGGTCAACAAGGTGGTGAACGGGCTGAAGGAGGGCAAGCAAGAGATGGCCAGACAGGTTCAAGAGCTGGCTGGATCCATAGACACTCTGTTAGCAAAGATAAAGGCGAGTCTGTGTTCACTTCTTTCATATAACCCAAGGTGGGTTTTTGTTCATGTGATTTTTAAAGTAGCTCGAATCAACAGTTTTTCAGATGCTTTAAGCATGATACAGTGTGAGCAATACAACATTTAGCTGTTCTCCTTTATATGCGTTTATCCTGGGGAAGATTTTTCAGAGCACATTCCTTGCTTTAGGCATGACTGCTTAAGATGGATATGGTTCTCTACATTCACACAAGTAGCTCCCTGGCACAAGCAGTCTTCTCCTGTTCTACACTATGACCTTTCCTAAGTGTGCTGTGCCCTTTTCTCACTCTGTCTATTTTAGAATCAATATTTTCAATCACCTCAGGATAAAAAGAAGAGCTAGTTGAAGAAGAAATCCTCTCCTCTCCAATAATACAATTTAGAGGATCTGTTTTGCTAAATTATCAAACTTGGTTAGTGAAATCCCAGCTCTCCCTGAGCAATAAGCATCCGTCTTATTGGACCCTGTAGGTATGGCAAATCATCACAAACACATTCACATGCTATCCAGACATCTTGGCACTGACTTCCCAATAGTGTTGGTTTTCTGTATGCAATCAACAGGTAAGATTAGAGTGCTCATAGGTTCCTCAAGTTATCCTGACTTATACTGAAGCACCTTGCTTGCATAACCCAATCAGCCTCTCCCTCTGCCCCCATCTTCCTCTGTTAGCATATTAGCTATCCCACTGTTGACACTCATGGTGTACTGATTGCTCAGAAATTGCTCCTGGCACGGCATTCCAGAATGAGTAATGCATGAGATGCCAATGGCTGTCATTCAGACCTCTATACGTTGGGGACAAGACCTTGTCATCTTCCCTCCCTGTGCCACTGTTAGAGACTCACTCTAATGAATCTTCACAATACGGTGACCTCTTCTCCCCCTGCTGATTGTCTGACAAGTATAGTGGGGGATCGAGCATTTTGGCTGTAGTGTGCAAGTGACAGTCACAGTGTCAGTCAGTGTCTTCCCTTGTTGCCACATGGGAAGGTTGTACCATAGTAACGGTGGAGTATATGCCAAGTCAAGCTATGCACTCGATGTCACTTCTCGAAAATTTTCTCTCCCTGCGATTAAAAGTAAACAAACTGAATTAAATTCAGAATATTCATCCTGATGGAATCTCATCAGTTTTTATTGTTGATAAATGAAGAGTTGGACAAAAACATAAAAAAGTATTTCTTCACTTTGTGACCATCACTTGGCATTCTGATCTTTCTCTTGACCTCTAGGCCACAGTGATGACCTGGAAAGAGATAGACACAGAGTACCAGGGGCTGGTGAAACGCTCAGAGCAGCTGCTCTCCTCCATGCAAAAGAAGAAGCAGGAGGAAGAAGAGAGCGAGAGGCTGAAACACATTGAGGAGGAGATGGAAAAAGAGAGGAAGACGAGGGAGAAGGAAGAGCAACGACGCAAACAGGAGGAAGATGACAGAAAACTGTAAGTGATGGCAGAGGGGGATTATCAAATGATAAAAGTTTGGAACTACAAGTTGTCTGTCAGTTTTAGTGAAGATTTCTTTTCTCCAAACATTTAAGGAAATCAGAGATGGAGCTGAAGAGGAAGCAGGATGAGGAGGATAGAAAAAAGAGAGAGGAGGAAGAGAAAGTAATACAGGTTTGGACCACTCTAAAATGTTATATTTTTATATCATGGTCTACTGTTGTACTCGCCTGCTAAAACTTATTAAGAGGGGCATAAATGTAAGAAGATGACCTGGAATAGTCCCAAATTAGGTTGAATATCAAGTTGTGTGTATAATGTATATGTCTTTTTTTTTTTTAACTTTTTATTGTTGATATGTTTTATATATTTTTAAGTGCATGTTTATGAACTCATGGCTCCCTGCAGTCTCTAAACTGTATGTTTACACCAAATGACAGCACTGACCCCTGCAGCGACTGAGTGCTCATACCCTGCCATGTCATTATAATCTCATTAAAGCAAGATGGTTTCCTAGACTAAATCCTAATCCTAGACTGAGCTGGACCTTTATTGGGTCAGTTCCTACAGTATAATGTGCAGTATTGTTTGTGGACAAATTGCTCCTGTCATGAAATGATTATGGTTTCTTCCTATATTTCATACATTGCATACATTCATACAGTGCAATATTTAATGTATTAACCATTCTATTTCATTACTGTGCAATATATATTTATTAGTTAGTACTTAACCTTTTCATTAATGTGCAATATTTATTTATTTGTTAATACTTATCTACTTTCACACAATGTGTATTCAAGCTATTTTATATATGTATGTATACAGTTGCTCTCTGGACTCAGGACTGGGCACCAGCCCCCCCACCTCTTCTTTCTCTGCACTACCTCCACTTTATATTTTTGACTTTATATTTTTGATATTCTATATTGTTATCTTATATTTCTTATATATATTTTTTTGTGTCAACACTGAAAAGGGATTGCTCCAATTTCATTGCACAGGTACTGTGTACTTGTGTATAATGACAATGAAAGCATTCTATTCTATTCTATTTCTAGGTCAGGTTCTCGGATGTTTTCTAAACAGTCCCTGCTAGTAACAGCATACCAATAATTCAACTCCAAAGTAAATTACATATCTCATGATATTAATTTTCAAATACCATACTGAGCCATCAAATTAATCCCATGGCTGCTAAGAATATACTGTATTACACAGCATGTGTGTATTTTGGATGTAATGGGCTGCAGACAGAAACCACACAACACCACCGTTAAGGTTCTAATGTTTCCCCTTACTCTGCCTGTTCTCCCCTCCGATGTGAAACATTAATTTGGTCTCCCACGGAAACAGCCGGTTCATGGCATTGGTCAGATCCCCAGTGGATTGCCTACAGAGTCTTGATTGATGATTCCAGTTCCTAACTCAACTCCCTTTATTGCCTTCCTATGTTTCATTATCATGCCTTTTACGCTCATCTACACTATTATCCATCTCTGCCTTTTTCACTCACAAACATTTAATTTGTCAAAATCATTTATGTAATTGTTATTTCCTTATATTCTATAACTGTTCTCCTCTGGTCTTATCACTACACACACATTTCTGTTACACGTACATCACACCTTCTGTCCTTTTTATTCACCCAAGGCCAGTTGGACATTAGTATGCTGTCGTTTTTTTTTTTCTTTTTCGTAGTGAGACAGCTGAGACCAGGCTGTCATAAGCTACATGTCTCAGGAGACTCTTTGCAAAGTTTGTTCATCCACTGCTCTCAGGCTCAAAGCTGCAGCAGTAAACCTTCTAAGAGTGCCTCCTATGACTTTCATGGCATATTATTCTGTGTTCTTTGCTATTTTCTGCTGTGTCAAAGGTTAGGTTGGCACTGTATCTTGCTCACTTCAAACTCTGTATGATGATGTATTTTAACCTAAACTATTTGTTGCACAACACCCAGTTTTTCCCTTTGCAATATTTTGTTTTTCTTAAATGGGAACCTTACCCAATTGAAGACATCCAATGTATTCTCTCTATCATTTATCTCTATCATTTATCATTACGTAATAAATATTTGTGAGATGTTTTTATACCGTTTTTCCTCCAGGATCCTCGTTTGAAATGTGAGTTAAGGAGTCAATGCATCTCATGGGTCTTATTCTGCAATCACTGAATTTGATTTGACTTTTTTGGAAATAAAGAAAGTGCCTATTATGATTTGGGGGGTTTAACATACAATCTGTGTAATAAGCTATTTTGAGCAGAATGCATGCTATCTATAAAGCCGGCCGACACTTGCTATAAAGCAGCTCAACTTTCAAAGTGAGGCCATCACAATTTCAAGTTTAGGTTCTCATGCTTCACACTGGCCATGTCTCACAGCTGCTGCTGGGTTGACCAACCTACTGTATTAATAATATATTGTTAACTTGAGAGGCATTCATATTTAAAACTCCTCAGAGAAAAGTATACATTATGGACTTCATTAGAGGCCAGTATATAGGAGATGAATGTATGTTTTAGATACACATACAGATATATTCACATAGATATATTTATTGATTTAACTACAGTATATACAGTGTGTGTATATGCCCTCTAGGTGCCATTATAGTAATATTTGGGCTATTAAAGATATTTATTTTCTGTAAAGTAAAAAAGGTTTTAATCTGGGTCAAATTTCTATAACAATGTCCCGACTGATTGTTGTTGAATGTTTGTCTGTTGTATGCCCTGTTGTGTCTAGACATATTACCATTAAAGCTTCATTAGCAACTCTACCCTCCGGATAAATATGTCTAATCAGGCTCAGGAACATGGATTGTTATGAAGGGTCTGGCACACAGTGAAGCATAAGTATTTTGACAGGAACTAGGTTTATGTAGATTTTATAAAGTCACATTAAAAGCGGTTTGTGTATGTTTGTGTTTACAGGCGGAGTTGGAGATTCAGCTGGCTGTGGAGCGCGAGGAGCAGGTCCAGCGCACCACCATAGTGGAGCAGGAGAGAAGAGACAGAGAGTTAGCCATGAGAATCGCTCAGAGTGAGGCAGAGCTCATCACTGAGGAGGGGCAGCTGGACGCAAGTCTGCGCAGGTATTCTATATGTGAACACAATGCACACCTTTTGATTTAAACTGCCCTGCAGTATGCAGTGTGAACAATAACTTGAACAGTATGTCTTAACCTCAGCATGCGTGTGTAACTACATTTTTCCTGCTGCTGTGTTTTCTCCCAGCGACGAGTCATTTTCAGAACTTCCTATCTCTTCATCCTCAGCCAGGGCCATGTAAGATATCAGCACTATAACTGCCCATGTTCAAGTCTACCTCCCACAAACAATAATCCCTCACTCCCTCGCCGTCTGTCTTATCCTCTAGTAGGACTAATCGTAGTCATACAGTAAATGTCTAAGCTCCCTAAAATAGATGCAAAAATAAACCAGCAATGCAAAGCCAATAAAAAAAAATCCTTTGATTTTAGGAAATCTTCAGTCAAATTTAGATGTTTGGTAAGTGTTATTTTATGTGAATCTTATGAATCACAAGATATGCCATTTAGTGAATAATTATGTCTGATAATTATCACACACAAATGAAGATGGCCAACCAAATCAAAATTGAAAGGTGCATCAGAATGTGCGATATGTGATCTCTGATTTCTCTTTGATCTTAATTGGCTCTGCATGACTCTTCAGTTGATGAAGCTTGTCTGTGTCCTTTGCACAAGCTCATGAGCTTTACTGTGTGTGTGTGCTTCCCCTGACTCATACATTGAGTTGTTGTAAATCTGTTGTCCTTTAAATACATGTATAGTTTATAACTACTTTAAACTGTATGATAATTACGTGAGAACCTTTATCAACTCACTTGTGTGGACCTCTAGCTTTGATATCAGTGGCTTTTAATTCTGACAACATTATTTATTTTTTCTGACCACTGCTATGAAATATGGAAAGTACAGTATAGAATTTATAATAATACAATATGGTACTTATTTATTTACTAGTGTTAACGTACAGCCCAATTTCATGGCAGTTCGTGAAATGGTCACGTTATATAATCTATTGTTTCGTGGACAGGTCATGTTATTGTCGTTATTTTCGGGTGTTGTTACGAATTTGAAGTAATGTACTGTATTTCAATGGGAAGCCTATTTCTTGATCACTGAACAAACGAGTAGTATTGAAAAGCCAAAAATCCGTGCAGGGAGGTTTGTTGGGGTGGTGGATGGGTCAAACAACACAGGATTTTCACCCCTGATACTGGGGATCACCTCCCGCGTGTTGCAGTTCCTTTTCGCGTTATTCTCTTCCTAACCACAACTGTTCCGTTGTGGTCGGCGTGTGGCGTTTCATTTTCCTGTAGTTGCGTGCCACAGAGGCCTCGGATCGTGTCCCTGCGCCCTGGGATCGCGTGACTTGTACACAAATCAATAAATCAAAATAACGTGACCATTTCACAAACTGGTGTGAAACCGGCTTGTGTTGTACTCTACTGTGTGTAAGAGAACCACAAGTAACAGGTTATGTACAGGAATACAATGCATAGTACTGTTTCCATGGTTACCTGCAGTTTAAAGTATCTTCAAAGTTAGCTGTGTAAAAAATCACTCCCTTGTTCCCTCATTCGTTATTCCCTATATAGTGAACACTGGGTTTACTGGATTGTAGCTCGGAGTCATTTCAAACACTGCCATTATTCTCATTTAAATACAGTATGTCATGCAGACTTCATATTCCTAAATCTCCATCATAATTTGAACTCCACAGTAGAAGTGGAAGTGAATTCCCTTAACCCCACTCTGTGTTTAAAGCCTGCATGATGTCTTATCTACAGGTCAGGTGTGCACAGAATTACATTTGATCCAATAGTCTGTAATCTCGTCAGTGTTGGCTCGGGCATCCAGGGATCATGTTGGATGTCTCCCGCTATCGCTGTAAGTCAACTGCCCCCTGGAATCCAAAAGGTGATCTGCTACAAAAAAGAAGCACCAAAGGTCACGTGTGTTGCATGTGCACACCACTGAGCTTAAACACATTAAAGCATGGGTGCGGTAGAAGTATCCCACTTGCTGGCATTGTAGCTAGATGACAACCTCCTTCCTTTTACATCCATTTTCAGTTCACCCATTGCCAAAAGCAAAGCCCTGGCTATCGCTTCACTCTCACGTCTTCTTTAATGGCTACAGCAAAAAGAAAGCATCATCGCCATCACACACTGGCCATGAATCATCTTTGCAGTCAATATGATTTAGAAATGGTAATCTGGCTGATGATTCGTAGATCGGTAATCCTCTTCTCTGAGACATTAGCTGCTATGCCGACTGTATATAGAGGAGGTAAATCCATTATTGAATTAGCAGCCTCAACTCAGCAGGGAAGCTGGAGACACAGCTGACACGAGCTTAGACATGCTGAAACTCTGCAGCCCCAGTTTCAATTATATATCACAGGACTGCAGCATTTGCCTTTTATTTTTTAGTCATCTTTCATTCTGGTTAAGATAAGCCTGGGCAAAAACACTCAAAATGCTTGCAAATTTAAGTTGTAACATTAGAAGAGCTTTCCATCATTTTAAGTGGAGTTGAAACATTAGGTTGCAATGATACAGACAGAGTCTGCTCTTCAGATCCCCTGCTGACCGGTCTGTAATTTAATTAGCTGAGACAGTGAAGAGGGCTTGAAAGAAGTGAAGCATCTGTTTTTATTTCTCGTTGAGGGCGAAAAATGTTGTTGTTTTTTTTTTTATATTAATGGATTTTGTCTGCCATTGAAATTCCACATTTCACTACGATTCAGTCAAAATCTGTGTTGTAATGTTACGAAGTACAAATACTTAATAAGTACATTACTGTACTCAAGTAGAATTTTTACAAATCTGTACTTCACTTCGTTATTTATATCTCCAGAAACATTTACTCCACTACATTTCCCCTAAGCATCTTAGTTACTCATTATTACAAAATAAAATCAGAAGAAATGTTTTACAATGGAAAAAAGGTTTGCCGAATCATTGCTCTTAGATTGCAAGTTAATGCACCCTCCATTGCAGTTGGTGACGTGATGCCTGTTTGTTGCCAAGCAAAAAAAATACATAGGCCAAAACTAAAGAAGAAGAGGAGTAAGCATAATAACTGATAGCGTCATGGAAGCACTTGCTGCAGGCTCTGCGGCCATGGTAACAGCCGATGACCACCCCGACAACAGTGGTGATTAAGATAATGTTTCACACTTTTGGCCATAAACAAATTTATTTTTTACTTTTACTTATAATACTTAAAGGGGCACTGTGAGTTCCTGCATGGTCACTTCTATTGACGTTCCAAGTATATTTCAAAGAAAACAAAGCAAGCTCGCCCCTCCCCCCATGTTTTAGTAACTGTCATGACTAACTGACTAACTGTCACTAACCCCACCCCTCCCCCAACCATCATGTCAGTGATTGGCTGGAACGTGATTTGTTGTGTATTGGTGCCTATCAGGAGCCCCTAGAGTTTGTTTGACATTTAAGACCACTGTGTTGTCTCCCGAGACCGGGCTTTTTCATTGTGTATTTAGGAGGCAGGCACCTAGCGGATCAAGGCGAGATACCTATGATCTGAGACAAAAATTAAATTGCGCTGAAACCATGCAGGAACTCACAGTGCACCACAGTACATTTAATATAAAAAAATTACTTTTGATACTTAAGTACAGTAAACATCTATCCATTTTCGTCCGCTTATCCGGTATTGGGATGCAGGGGCAGCAGCTCCAACAGTAAACATCAGGTAATTTAAAGGGCTCATATTATGCTTTTTGGCCTTTTGCCTTGCCTTTATTGTGTTATATATCTTTTTTGTGCATGTTATGGGTTTACAAAGTGAAGAAGCCCAAAGTCCACCCCAAAGGGACTTACCATCTCCAACAGAAAACACTGTTCATGAACTGCTCCAAACAACTCTATTGTAGTTCAGCTTTTACTTCCTTGACAAATGTGCGTCACTTTGTAGCACACGTTATAAAGCTCGCCTAGCTGCTAGTGTGGCACTCCCAAATACTCTACTTCTAATTAGCTAGCAATGCTTAGCCAAAGCTACTGTGCATGTGCAACTTCAAAAAAAGATTGAAAAGAAGGGTAATGCCTCACTTTAGTACTAAAACAGAGAGCTCAACACACAGGGTGAAAAAAGGAACTGCAGCAATGTGCAGCAAAACAAAAATATGGTGTTTTTTGAAAGTTAAACCATGTAAACCTATTCTGATATAACCTCTAAATACAATTATGAACCTGTAAATGAGCATGATATGAGCACTTTAAGACTTTTACTCAAATAATATTCTAAAAAGTGACTTAAACTACTACCAAAGTTATTTTCTGGTAAGATACTTGTACTTTTAGGTATTGCTTTCAAGACTGGTCAAAATATATATCAAATGTTGCTCTTAGTACTATGTTCCTCAGGAGCGGTTTCTTCTGTTATTTAGAAGCTGTCACTTCCCTGATTGTGAAATGATATTCAGCGTTGAAAAATAAGAAACCTAAAACGCTTAATCTCTGGTCTCTCCCACCTTGTTACGCTCCTACCTGTCTTCACACTCACCTTCTGTTTCTTTTTTTCTCCCTTTAACACACCAACGGTCATCTGTTCCTTGCCACAGGGGTCCTCAAGTGCAGGCAACCAAAGCTGCTGCTGGTGTGAAAAAGTATGACCTTAGCAAGTGGAAGTATGCTGAGCTGCGAGATGTCATCAACACTTCCTGTGGTGAGAAATCCCGAACAAGAGTAGGATGATGCCATCTTTATCAACCAAACAGAGTGTGTGTACGCTGAACCGGCTGTTACAAACAGATCCAGGGGGAAGGAGCTCTTGGTGAAATGCAACTATTTTCTTTCATTCCAAACGTATTGTACAGTTTTTTAGCCCCTAGATTAAATACTTCAGCAGCACATGTTTTGGCACCAAAAACGTTTTTCATCTGCACTCTGTTTAATTTTTTTGTCTTTGTAATTTTTTTGAATAGCAAAAGTGAGTGTTGAAAAGCTGAGGCAGCTGTACAGAGTGTGAACACAAGATGGCTTGCCTAAAAAAAAATCAATCTGAGGATGTTCCCGTCCCACAGCTGCTACGACTCATCAGCATGCGTTTTATTGGTGGAGAGAGAAAATTATTATTACTACAGCCCTTCCAAGTCATTCCCAGCCAACCCTCCCCTCAGTCAGCATGCAAAGCAGATGCCTTTCAGCTTTCACACTTGTCAATGCCTTTTATCGTTGCCAGACTGTATACAGTACTCTGATCAATGCTGGGGACAGTGTGATTCCAAGGACATCTGGCTAATTTTTCTTTGATGGTAAAACCAAAAAGCTGTGTTTGAAGTATTACTAATTATAGCCTTATGTTCACTAAAAGAACTGTATGCTGTGAATGTTTTCTTGTATTTCATTAAAGGAAAGAAAACACAGTGTAAGCCCCTAAACTCCTCATTATACTGTGTTATAGATATAGTACAAGTTTTAGTTTATCAAAATTAAACATGTTGTACAACTCATCTCCAATATAATGCTTCCCATATGATTCCCTACATGATTTTGACTATTTTGCCTTCATCACAGTGCCAGACTATTTCAACCAGAGTCCAGCTTCATATTGTAAAATGTGATTAAATGAACAATTCCAGAAGCATTAAAATAAATTATGATTATGTACAGAATTGGACTTGAAAAACCAGTGACATGTAGGGAAAATTCCTTGAGACCAGATAGGATGTAAGGGAATACCCTTGTTCTATTTCTATGGGAATGCCTGTATGTTTTATGTCTTTTCCATAAACATTTGCGTGTTGTGGAGTTGTTTGAGTGCTCACTGTTGTCACGTTGTGTGGACAGACATTGAGCTGCTGGCGGCCTGCAGAGAGGAGTTCCACCGCCGTCTGAAGGTCTATCACGCGTGGAAGTCCAAGAACAAGAAACGGACCGATGACGGAAGTGATCAGAGAGCTCCTAAATCTGTCACTGACTACGGTTAGTAGAGATTATTCCCTGTATCACCCTCTTGCTCTAAATGAATATAATTTCATGCATCATCTTTGGATATGAACTCAAATCTGTATATTCACAAACACAGCACACAAAAGTACATGTCATACATGCACACCTCACCCCTGGGACATCACATTACACGTGCGAATATTTATTTTCTCTCACTTTTGCCAATAGCTGTAATTAGCAGGAAATAACAACCTGCACAATCTCGCAATCTGCGCAGTCTCGTTGTGTTTCCTAACATTCAATTAGCAGACGAGACGCTAAGGAAGAAAATGCAGCCACCTTCTGCCTAGCTCTGTCCAAAATATTTGTTCCAATTAGCAAGTAACTGCCATCCATGCCTCTTCAGGTTCAGTAGCTGCTGATATGACAGCTCACTGCTTTGTCAACCAAGCTTTTGGTCTGTGCTACAAACACACACACACGTTATTTTGCTGCTTTAAAGCTTACCGTTTCTCATATTTCCCTCCTTTTTTAATCTTGAAAACAAATATTAAGTTTGATGGGGGAATGGACACAGTAGATTCTCTGTTGCTTTTACTTTCACTACATCTACTCACTTTTTCTTCTGATGTGATAGCTCCTGAAAGCCGTACTGGCAGAGCTTTGTTTGCCTTATACTTGGATCCTGTTCTTGGTCTCTGCTGATGCAGCAGGGGTCATATGAAGCCATTTCATAAGAGGATAAAAGCTGCTTTTCCTGTTTTTTCCATGTGATATTTACTTGTGCATTTCCTGGCTCCTTTTTCATCTCGTACATTTTAAAAGCTTTATACTTTGTTTTCTGCCCCACTCAGCTTGTTCTGTGCTGTTAGCAAAACATGGAAAAATGCCAGTATTATATGGTTATTTGGGACCAAATGTCAGATGCTTTGTTTTGAATGCTACTCTGGAGATAAACAACAATATAATGTCATCTTTTAATGATCACACTCCCACTGCAGCTGAACAGAACCCAGCTCCTCCAATGACGGCCCAGCATCAGGAAGTGGCCATGAACCGCCAGCAGCGATATTTTCGCATTCCTTTCATCCGGCCAGCAGACCAGTACAAAGACCCGCAGAATAAAAAGAAGGGCTGGTGGTACGCCCACTTTGATGGGCCTTGGATAGCCAGACAGATGGAGCTTCACCCAGACAAACAACCTATTGTGTTGGTTGCAGGTGAGTCAGCAGCTTTTGCTTGTATTTTCATATCATAAAATCCTGATTTTTGCATTGCAACTTACCATTATTTTGGTAACACTTTATAATAAGGGTACATGAATTATCATGAATTCATGCATGACTTTATTTATGACTAAGCATGAATTTATTCATATAGTATTTCATGAACTATCAGTTATATACAAGGATTAATAGTATCTCATGCATGATTTAATGCAGGAACAATAAGTTAATTAATGCATCAATTAAAGTTTTTCAAAAATCATGATTTCCCCCACCACCACCAAAACCATTAAGTAAGGTTAAATATATTTCCAGGCGCTGTAACAATGGATGCCCGTCGCGGAGATGTATTCTCACATTCTCTGCGTTGTGCTTTACATACATGTTTGTGACAATAAGAAAGTGATTTTTTTTCATTAAGCATTCTTTTGTGTAAAACAAATTGTTTTTGTTTATATCTCTTCAGTTATTTTTTGTGGGTTCCCAATTCTCAGATTGCCTTCCAATTAGTTTTTTTGTCTTACAAACTCCAAAAAGATCAATTAATTTATAAATATATATAAATCAAAGGAAAGCAGTAAAATCCAAAATATGAAATTACATAAATGAAATGATTGTTTCAGCACTACTTGATACGATTTATTTAGGAGCTTTAAACAGGAGTTTAGTGCGTAAATGTACATTTAATGGATAAATTAGTAAATCAGTAACCCTCTGTCCTTATTCGTCCACTACTCAGGGAAAGATGACATGGAGATGTGTGAGCTGAGTCTGGAGGAGACGGGTCTGACCAGGAAGCGGGGGGCAGAGATCCTGCCCAGGCAGTTTGAAGAAATCTGGGAACGCTGCGATGGAATTCAGTACCTCAAGAAAGCCATTGAGAACAAGCAGGCCCGCCCGACATATGCTACGGCCATGCTTCAGAGTCTCCTCAAGTGAACCACAGCAGCAAGATAAGCGTCCTGAAACATGACACTGATACACAGACTCACAAAAATAAACATGCACATTCAAGGCCAGCGCGGTGTACCTGTGGTTTGTGGGATGAAAAGAAGTAACCACAGAGAAAGATGCTCCTTATACAATCTCACCGTAGGCACTCAGTGTAGCTTCACTTTTTATATATTTTATTTTGCTGTGTAACACCTTGTTGGTGTAGCGTTAGCATCTCAGTCTTTTTGTCAATCTATGCTTGAATGGATTATTGCACTGTGAGGCCTTAAATTGCAATATAACTGCACTACACCCAGAAAGTCTTAATTGATGCGTAGCTTATCTAGCTATTAACCTGAAACCTTAATGGTCTGCAATAAGGACAATAAATTAGGTGTTTAGAGAAAATACGTAGATTTAATAGAGACTAACAATATTGTCTTTCATTATATATATATATATATATATATATATATATATATATATATATATATATATATATATATATATATATATATATATATATATATATATATATATATATATATATATATATATATATAAAATGAAAGATATATATACTGTATTTCATTAGAATACAAATAATAAGGATATTTTGGTCCTCCGTTTGAAATTTGGGACAATCACCTGATGGCTAAACTTTCAGAACTTTTTAATGGCTGCACACAAAATAAGAATTCAATATAATCATATAATGTATTTTTTAAGCAAGATTAATTAATTTAAAGTTCTGGGTTTATTACAATCTTAGTTTTGTCTTTTTAATCCATCTTTAACTGTTAAAATCCTTGAAAAGGGAATCTTTTTGTATTGTTGTTCATTTGTTACACAAGAGGGAAACGTTGAAGTTAGTTTTCATGTTTGCAGTTACATTGGTTTGGGGTTGTTTATTGGTCACTAATATAATTTGTGTGTGTGTGTGTGTGTGTGTGTGTGTGTGTGTGTGTGTGTGTGTGTGTGTGTGTGTGTGTGTGTGTGTGTGTGTGTTATATGTTTGTTCATATACTATTTTATTAGGCTGATTATTAGACTCCTGTGTTGATAAGATCATGAACATTTTAGTCATCTCATTGGACATTCATGCAATACTTTTATTTAGTTTCACACTTACTGAAAGATTCAGTGGACGACTGAAACTATTGATTCACTTTTAATAGTAGATATGGTTGTATTTGGCCTCCTGTTGCACTGGAATACTGTAGACAATAAATGTATGCCCCCATGTTCCTGGTTGCTTTTTCTTAAAGTTGCTATAAATAATCGACAAGTGAGAACGAGTTGTGGTCAGTGCTCTGATGGTTCCAGCAGTTAACAAGATTAGTGTGTAGATTGATTAAACAACAGACTAATGTGCTGCTGATGTCATCACTGAGCTGAGGCTCACTCCCATTAAGTGATCAAGTGGATTAAAACAGACTATACATTCTCTTTTTTGTAGATACTGTCTTTAGGTTTTTCTGCTTTTGTGCAACATTGACAACAAACAGTAATAGATGATTATAAAAACACTGATAAACCATAAGTAGACCTTGATTTGACTGCAAACATGTGTTGTACTTAAAGGCCTTTTCAGTGCATGCGTTCTTCATATAATAGGTATTTGAGCTAGTCCAGCGAAATTACAGTAACAATCAGTAAGTAGATGTGTCCTTGATTTGACTGCAAACACTTTTTGTACTTTCATCCCACAAAGATGGTTGACTTCAGGCTGTAACTCATTAAAACAACTTTTTTAATTATTTGTCACAACTGGCTCAGTTAGACATCCTTGAGCAGTCAAAAACCAACAAAACATCACATTTCTTAATGCAAAAAAAAAAATTTATTCTTTGCTTTTAAATGCAAAATGTGTAAAAAATCCAAATCTCACAACAGAAATGATTAGTTGGAAGAGTTGTTTTGAATAGGACAGATTGATAAATACAGCTCAGCAGCCAATATGTCTATAAACAATATGTTATGACCCAAGTCAACAGCTTTTACATTCATTCTCTTTTTGGGACACAACAATGGTAAAGTATAGCATTAAAATAAACAACATGTTACAGTCTAAACTGAAGATACCACCATGTGTATCTGTGTGTAAATTATAAATACCTCATTGTGAGGAAAGAACAACCTTTGCCAAGGGTATACAGGAAATGTTCCTACCATTCAATATATAGAATAAATATTAGGTTCCACTTAAAGACAACCTAAGTCCACCTTAATATCCATAGCTCTCTGTCTAACAAGACACTTTGATCACTATGAACAATTAATCTCAACACTTTTAACACCATGTGTCTGGTCTACCGTACCTGCATCTTTACCATAACATCCCATATATAGTTAAACAGCAACTTCTGTCTTTGCTATCTCATGTTTTGCACTGTGTCGGCTGCTCCTCAGATGAACAAGGTGTCATCAAACAACTGTTACTTCGAAACATTCGTTATCTGATGCCCTTACCAGACAGCACGTTCTGTATTCATTTGGCGGTCGCCACGTCTAGAAAAGACAAGAGGGAGTATAAAAAAATAGCTTATTTAAGGTGGAATTATACAATTAGTGACAGAACACCCTTGTAATTATATCTACTAAGTTATTTGCTTTTGTGTACATCAATCAAATATGTATTTTACTCAATAAAGGGATTATTTTTCATTGCAGAAGCATTGAGAGTTTACTACATGGGAATCATTTCATGGTTAATTTTTGATCATTTTCCCATAAAGCTATGTTTAAACGCTCATGAATTCAACAATGATTTGGTTTGTAAGTGAAAAATAAGCAATGGCGGCATCATGCACAGGTGTTTTACCTTTGCAAACATCATAGAGCTGTAAAATATTTAATGTAAAGGTTATTGTTATTGAATATCAGCAACTCTTAAAATGCATACTGAATGGCTAAAATACTAGGTCTCTGAAGATACTTTGTTGTCCTGTTTATGTATATTTTCTGGGCTGCATGTTTCATCAGAGCATTCAAAAAGAGCCCACATTTTCTCCCTTTAACTTTTCTGTTTGGATGTTTTGGTATTGGAGTGTATCTTTGTATCCTTAAATCTACAAAATCAACAATCGTTACATTATTCTTTAGTCCTTACCTCATTGTGTGGTATACAGTGATGGAAGTCCACCATTTCTGAGACTAACTTTTCTGATCTTGTTGTGTAGAGTTGTCTGGGGATCTGTGGAGACAGAGTGTAGACTGTGTTTACAGTGTGCATCATTAATATAGCATAGAACCAGAGGCAATGTGAATGAAAGCAGGCAACATAACCAATATAAGAATCTGCCAGAGAGAAAGATCTACTACCAGTGAAGGTACCACGGGACCATTAAAGCCACACTGAACAGAGTTTAAGCAACTTTGATGGTGAGTTTATAGTTCTAGATACAAAACAAAGATGAAACATATGGAGGCTGAGGAAGGAAAACAAGCCAATCATTTGCAGAGAGTGTGTTAGAGCGTATTAGTTTAAATTACTGTAGTTAGGTTTAAGGTAAGTAGTTTTAGTTGTTTGTGCACACAAAACTGTGTACCTCAATACTCAGATGTATGTTTTCAATTGAGGCAAAATGTTCTTGCTCAGACTGTTGGGATTGGGAAGAAGCAGAACTTGAAGGACATGGCAATGTGGACACTTGACTTAAGACACCATCATCATTCTCAAATACGGGGTTCACCCTCAAAGTATTCTCAAAGGCATAGGGAGCAAGGGTGTGCCTACAATGTAAAGGAAATGAGGTGGTGAATAACAAAAAAGTTTACAATACAAAACACTGCAAAAGCAACAACCTGAAACACAAAAAAACAGTTCAAAATAGGAAGAAGAAAAGGGCTCGTACTTACACCAACGCTACAGCCTTATGGATCCTTATACATTTCTTGTTGATAAAAAACAAAATGCCAATGATGGCACAAACAAAGCAGAGACTTCCCACGAGGCAGGTCATAATTAGCGTAGGGTCTAATGGCATCAACACCAGCTCATTGCAGCGTTCGCCGTGGTAGTGCCAGTATTTGCCTACAGGGCATCTGAAAGAGATGAAAAAAAATACTGTATAAAGGTTAAAGAGAAGCAACCTGATAACAACTCTTTCACTATGACAGCCAGACACAAAAGAAATGTTAGGAAATGTAAATAATTATTACTTCTACCTTGTGGAAAATAATGTAACAAATAAATACATCATGTTGTGTTCACGAATATACATAAAATTGCCAACCAATTAAATCATGACAGATTTTTTTCTTCGTAATTCCAAGCTTTCCAATTCAAATGAAACCACTTTTTTGAATTACCTACCTGTAACTGAATGAATGTATCACACTAGGGAAGCAAGTTGATCGCTAAATGGTTTTTCATTGTGACTTTAAAGCAACTGTTTAATTCTCACTTGTGTACAGTATTAAAAAAAAGTCAGAAATCCCAGATTTATGAGCTGGCTGCTATAAACAGCCTTAATAATTGTGAGGAAACTAATGAATACACATGATCCTGTCCACTGCATCAGATCGATATCTGCTTAACATTTATCTTCTGCTGATTTGCTTAATATGAATCTTCTGAGTGTAAGAATGCGTTGTTTTTCAGTAGTAAACTCTCAAATCTTTAATGTCCTTGAATGCACTATTAAGCAAATGATTTCAATAAAGTCCCTGCTTGTGCTTGCAACACAATAAGATAGTTACAATAGTTAAATGAGTGCAAAGTAATGCCTGCCAGATAAAAAGAGATTTGTAAAGACTTGAGGTATGCTTTTGAAATTGGAGTAAGGTACAGTCTAGTACATTCTCTAGTTAAAAATGTAAAAGTTTTAAATAAGCCGAGGTCATACTGTCTGTTTTCTTTCATTCGTCAGCTTTTGTGTACCTGCAGGTGGCTCCATGCCCTGGGATTATTTCACACAGGCCTTCATTTAGGCAGTAGTCTGGCTGCAAAGTGCAGGTGCTCTGACACAGCAGGCCGTCCACGATGCTGTAGCCCGGATCGCACAGACACTCTGCCTCTTCGGTCCAACTGTTTACCACGCAGCGTGAAAACTCGTTGCAGGCCAGGAACTTACAGGGGTCTGCTTGGTCAGCTGAAACCAACAGAGGAGACGTGTTGAAGAAATAAAGACCAGAGAGAGGTGATAGCTCATTAACATGAGCTAGCACCTGCCTGTCACTGAGGAGAAATGAAAGGGCATTTTGATTGATGGGATTGAGGGTGCCTGCTTTCAACAAGGTGTGTTTGTAATGAGGTCTAATACAGTCATGAAATCGTCCAAGCAAAAAGATGCAAATACTGCGCATCACCTACAGACTGCAAAAGACAGCAGAGTTGTGGACAGGGCACTCTGACCTTGTAGCATGAATGAACAAGTCAGCGCAAGAACAGTTTTGAGATGTCAGCATCCTGTAATCACATAGGATACAAGAGGGATTATACTGTATAAGCAAGGACATTTCACCTGGTTCAACTTCCAGGGAGCGACTGTCAATCTCGATGTCGAGCCGTTTAGATGCCGCGCTGCAGAAGTCTTCAAGCACACAGTGAACTGCTTCCGTGAGATTGTAAGGTACCGGTTTGTCCAGTTTCATCTTGCTGTTTACCACAACGCTGCCATTCCTGAAGTTGAGAATTTCCAGCTGCTTGAATCCAGTCAAGTTGGATTGTAGATATGGCAGAAGCTGTTGGGAAGGAAGAGGAAAGCAATTTATTACTATGTTTATTTAATCTGCTTATTCAACTATTCTCTTATACTGAATTAACTCATTTTGAAATATTACTTTTCTGTGCAGTAAGTGATTAGTGAGTGTTCCTGGAAAGAAAACTCAAACAAGATTGATTTAATTTTACAGGTTAAAAAGGGAATCATTCTCAAGCCTAGGAGGACAAAGATTCCCACTTGGATGGTTAGATAAACAAATGATGTCAGATTAATGTCAGTGCCAAGTGTCAGTAAAGATCTGTGTCCCCCCCTCCCCCCGAGAGGCAAAGAAGGGCAGCCACATTCACCTGTGGTTTAACTTTCACAACGACAGAACTGAGGTTGTCGTAGCAAGGCTGATTTTGAATTATTCAGGTCACATTTTACAGTGTGACTGCTATGAATAGTTCATAATCAAATTTTGATGCAAGCATGAAATCCCACCAACACTGCAATGACTGTTTACATAGATCTCAAACAAAATTAGGGTTAGGTTTATCAGCAGCAGAACACACATGGTATTTCTAGTCAATAAAGAGCCCCACACATGACGACTAGATCAGACACTAAAAAAAGACTGAAATGAAATCAAAGCTATTGAAAGTCCAAAACAAATCTATAAAAATCTATAACAGTGCCAATCAGTAACATATGCATGCTATATTCTCAGGTCCAGTGTCTCTACATTATCCCACCTGCACTGCCATACAAACCACAGTGCATGGACTACATAGCTGACAGTTGACTAGAATCTTTGACTTTATGACATCTGTTTCATCATATATCAATTATAATGCTTTAAAAATGTGGATGTTTTGGGGGAAAAGCAGGTAAAAGCCAAACGGCAGTTACACTCCAGCAGCTAGCTGGTGAGATAGCCTTAGCTGAAGCTAATCTCCTGCCTGTTTTCTGTAATTAAACCAGAATCTTAGTAATGAATATGTTTACCTATGGAATAAAAAAAAGGGTAAAAGTAGCAGATAAACTAGTCTTGCTAAAAGTTAGTTAGCCTAGCTTAGCAGAGTAGCAATAATTGCCATCTCTGCAGCCTCTAACTCTGGTGGAATAACATCATTTGATAAGCAAACACTACCTTAAAAGATCATATTAAATGTATTCAATTAGAAGTGATTGACAAACAAGAATTAAGGTTTTACAATTTCTATATCTCTTATAAAGTTTAGCTCATTTCTGTAGATGCCCTCTGCCTTAAATTACACAGCATTCACAACTCCTGGTTTAAAAAAACATCTGTGCAGTAAACTAAAATCTATGCAGCCAAATTTTTACTCATATCTTACAATTTTCCACATTGTTGCATTGAAAACTATTCCCACAGACTTGCAGCTCAGATAACTGAGAAACCAATCTTTTAAAACTATGGACTCGGACTGATGACGGTGGGGATATTTAGGTGGGGGAGGAAGTCAACCAGCTCAAGTAATGGACCTGCATCAATGTTCATCGATCTGAACTGCTCTGAACAGCCGCAGTGTGAGAAGGAGCGATTACGATGCTTTAGCTGGCCTGGCTGTCGAGCAGGAGATAAGAGGCCTTAAGGAGCTCTGCTCTGATCGGGTTACTTCACTTATCACTGGCAGACAGTTTACTGGGGGCTAGTTCCCTATAGCTAATAGTCTCTGATAAAGTACGCGAGGGTCCAACATTCCAAACAAACGGGCAGCAGCATGCAGTGCAACTGGACACAGCTTGCTGTTTGGTCATCCATTTGTCTCAATGCAATATGTCAAGTATTACATGTACACTGTAGATTAGAAACCAATCTGTAGCTCTGTTGCCTTCCTCACAAGGTCAGAGCCAAGTTTTTTTCACAACAAACCTCAGTGCCGCCTGTATTGTGGACCAAGGAACAACATACATACTGTAGCTTCCTTTTAGCCATAGAAATGTAGACAGCATGACACAAACACAACCGTAATTTCACATATGCGTCGCTGAGGTTACACATGTATCTACTGGTTCTTGTTTTGGAAAACCTAATGAAACATCCCTTCTCTGATGTCGAGAAAAAAAAAAAAAAACAACACAAGGAATATTATGCCGCCATGAAATGGTTTTTTTTAATGATTTGCCGTAGAAAATAAAGTCATTCCAACCTCCATGTCCAATTTTATTGGTTGCTTCACAAACCAGTAGGTACAGGAGTAATGGAGGCAAAGGAAAATATAGCAGGGTGAACTTTGGGCCACTGTAGGCTAATGGTTCATATATATGTATACATACATATGAGGGACGGGGAATGTACAGTATCACAAATGGGGTCCAATATCCAGCAAAACATTACATTATGTACATTTAAATGGGCTGCAGAATGTATTATTTGACATTTCTTCATTATAGTTCCTGCTATTTTTCAGTGATTTAAAAACCAGCATTGACCAGTTTGAAATATTTGTCTCAAAGTGTCCCTTGTCTGCCTAAGTAGCCCATTTAAAGGAAGATATGTTGACTATTCCTAATGGGATAGTGAGAATAAACAGGATATGGTAAATACTTACCAGCTCAAACATCTGGCCACATTAGTTTTGCCATGAAGCTAAATACATTGATTAATGAGGAAAGCTGCAATAATCACGGTTTGGGCAACCATTAAAGATTGGAGATGGAGTGTTATTTTCATTGTTGTTGTAGATTTTTGTCTGTAAAATGCATCTGTGTATGTAATTTCTGTATATGTATCCTTACTACTTCATATTGTAATATCTGATCCAGTGCAGTCACTGTATATTTTTACAAACTAAAAAAAATGTTAAAAAAAAATTAAAACTTAATTAGGAAAATTATGCATTCTGTTCCAGAATACAAAATTAAAACAGATCCAATTCATAACATGTATCACCAAATCCTCAACTTTTCAAAGTCTTGTGTATTGCTATAACAAATTATGAAAATATAACACATTATTAACCCACTATAACAAATTATGAAAATATAACATATTATTAACTCTGAAACTAAGCCCAGCTGTAGGAGCTCACATTAACTCTGCTCCTTTCGCATTGCAGCAAACACACAATCCAATTTGTATCGATGCACCTCCTTAGTTTAAGGCTGAGGCCTTTACATAACACAGCGCAAGGCACAAGCTTAAAAATATGTCCCCTCCCTTAACCTCGGGGTAAGCCTTGAAACTAAATAAGGATGTCAAGTGATGCTTCTTGCTTTTATGTTCGCTAATAAGGTACAGGTTTTAAGAGACACAGTCCTCACTTGCTTGTACCCAGCTACTGCAAATTTAAAACTATTATTTAGGAAAAAAATGTGCAATGTAGCCTATTTGCCATAGAAAATAGAACATAAAGGACACATATTACCACTGATTAAAAATATGTGCATTTACACACAAATGCTGCAAAACAAAATTATCTTTTTTATTTTATTGTCTTGTTGCCTACAGTAGTACATACAAATAGTATGTATATGCCAGATAACCAACACAGTAAGACTACTGCAACGTGCATACAGATGTAACCTGGCTGATGTCACACTAAGCAGATTGGAACCATTAATAGCACAATGTGTATGGTTCTGGAACTGACCAGAATTACTGAAAGCTTCTTACCACAAGTGACAAACCTCTGAGTCCTACAATGACTAAGGCAGACCCAGGTCTCATGATTCAGACTACCATGTACAAAGCAATACAGTTTTAGCAACAAAAAATGTATGAATCTGCATGACTTTTCTAGGTTAATTAAGCCCATTATCAAATTATTCTGCTCCACATTTAGTAATTCTGCAAATTTCTGTTTAAGGCTTTAAAATATGCACCAACACACCGGTTGATGTCACAAAATACATATGAGGAACAAATGTACAAAAATTAAATCTGGATTTTGTTGGTGAAAAACTAACTAGCCTAACCACACTTACATTGTACACATGAACACAAACGTATAGTCCCAAAACTGATGAGTGTCTACGCTACATTATGATCACACCAGATAGCTTAACAAAGCTGTAAGAACAAATTACAAAATATCTTTTGCTTACAATTTTGTTCTTTAAAGGAATAGTTTGACATTTTGGGAAACGTGTTTGTTTGCTTTCTTGCCAAGAGTTAGATGAGAAGATAGATACCACTCTCACTATTACTCTGTGTCCACTTAATTTTAGGCAACAGCCAGCAGACATTTAGCTTCGCTTAGCATAACGACTGAACAGGGTGAGCTTGGCTTTGTCCAAAGTAGCAAAATCCACCTAAAAGTGTAAAAATTACAATTTGGAATTTTACAGGGGGTAACGTTCAGGAATATTTCTTGGCCGAGCCCTTTCTGAGGTGTTTTTTTCACTGTTAGGTTGCCTGGCAACCAGTGGTGACACTGTTAGAGACAACAAAGCGCTTTAGAGGTGCTGGTAGAGATATTTTGTTACCTTTGCACAGAGCCATGGTAGCTGTTTCCTCTTGTTTCAAGACTTTATGCTAGCTAAGGTGGTTAGACTGGCTCCAGCTACATATTAAATAGACAGATTTGAAAGTGGTATCAATATTCTCATGTGTTGTACCATTTAGCATGTCCACCACTTTAAATCTCCAATTATTAGCAGAAGCCTCTTTTGATTTTATAGCTCGGAACTTTGTACAAATCCCTTGCAGCCACAAATTGTACAACAGGGAAGTGCTGGAACATGAGTCAAACAGAATCCAAACAGTCCTTACAAAATGCCAAAACTCTAGAACAAATCAAAATAATTAAGGCAAAACACACAAAAACAAGCTTGCCACATTAGAACCAGACTCGCAGATAAAACCAATAGACATGAGCGGCTGCAGCAGGAAGAAGTAATGTCTAACGTGAGGACAGAAGTAAAGCTGAAAACTAAAGCTGAGTGAAATGTTAGATATGCTAGGTGCTTTCAAAATTGTTAGATACTGCATTTCAAAAAGGTTAGTTAGTAGAAATAGAAAGGTCATGCGCTCTCTGAGGCGTTGGAGATTTAGTTCCAATATGGAAAAAAAAAATACCGGTATGGAGGCTAAGGTCGTCTTTCTCCCAGGCCCAGATTTACTGGAAGCTCCAGGGTTTGGCGAGTTTCTGGACCCAGAGTGCTGTGTCTGAGTGAAACAGAATCATTTCTTTACACTGTTAACACAATGCCTCCTCTGAAATTACAGCATTAGCATTACTCGGATTTGATCAGTAATTTGGCGATTGGTTAAAGCCTTACAACACTTTAACACTTTTAAAAAAAAGAATATAAATGTATTATAATTTACTGTTTATTTTAGGATTAAAAAAATGTGAGGATAAGGCTTGCTGCAAAGTGCATCCTCACTTGTTTAGGACAACAAGATTTAGATTAACCAACTTGGGACTACTGTAAAATAATTTTTTTTCTCTTACTAAAATATCATCATCATAATCAACAACAGTAGGCCTATATATTGCACAAATGTACTTTTATCACATTTTTCAGCTTGGGCTACAACAGCAAATATGAGAATGAAGCATGCAAAAGCATGATATCCAGCACAAAAGCTTGTGTACCTACCAGTTCAAGGAAGGTATTCTCCAACGATTTATACTCTGGGGAGCTCTTGTTGAACAGGTCATCAGAAAACATCATGTTAGTGACCCTCAAGCTAAAGAAAACCACTAACTCTTTGCCCTTATCCACTGCGGTCATCAGAGGGGTGCTGGCTTGTCTCATGGCTGGTGCCGCCGTGGATTCGTACGGGCCTTCATCAGACTCTGAGGGGAATCCACTACCACTCTCTTCTTCCAGAGGTTCGGTCACATCCTCCTCGGTCCTGTTCTGACTTGACACTCCATCCTCTTGAATGTTTGAGTTTTCAGGAGGCAGGTCTGTTGAGACAGAGGTCGCTCCACTGTGACCTCCGCCAGAATCATCTCTGTCCTCGGGGACTTCGCCGCTCTCTGCAGGGGATGCCAAAGACGCTTCGTCTTTTTCTGGTTCAATGCCTTGGACGACATCCTCATGAGGTGACGGTGCAGCGATAGTGACTGCTGCTTCTATCATAGATGTCTCTGTGGGATCTGTAGACTCTGGCAGGTCCAGGTTAACCTCCACAGGTGTTTCAGTATTTACTTCTTCTGGTTGGGAGTCTGGAGTTGCTAAGGGAAGGTCCTCATTCTGTTGCTCTGGGTGTTCCTCGGTGACCCCACCAGCAGGTTCAGGTTCTTGTAAAATAAAACATTTTGTTATACATTTATAATTGCAATTTAGGCAAGACACTCTTAGGCTGGATCGTGTTACTCTGTTTCATCTGATAGGTAGCCTAACGTAACAATTATATCTCACTGCTTTGATAATTTGACAATATCTTTTCAGAAAAATAGGTTGATACCACTCTCATGTTTGTGAGTTGAGTTAAGAGCTAGGAAGTGATTAGCCTAACAAGCATAAAGACTGGAAGCAGAGAGATAAAGTGTAATTTTAGATTACTATATCTATAAATTTAACTGATGAGATTCAATAGGTGAACTTTAGAGGTGCTAGTTGGCTGATTTTTGAATGTTGAAAATTGCCAGGTTAGTTGTTTCCCCCTGCTTCCAGTCTTTATGCTGAGCAAAGCTAACCTTCTAGCTCTAGCTCCAAACTCAATGCACTGGCATAAGAGTGGTATCAATCTTTCATCTAACTTTCATGTTAGATGAGGTCTGTCAAATTAAAATACTGTTAATGTCTAGAGTATCATTTCATACACATTTACCCCAAATTCATCATTCGTCTGATATATTTGTTGGAAAGTCCACTAGAGTTATAGATGAAGTTCTGCAAGTTTGAACAAAGTTTGGCTGTACAGCATGAGTTTGGAATACCGGCAGTGCCGCTGCTTGTTAGTGGGTTTTAATATGATGTATTGCCTCAGCACGGAGCATCTCTGTGTGAAAAAAAACAAACCACAGGGTCCTATTGTACTGCCATTTCCTAAGATGCAAGTGTTCTGTGCAGATATGTATTAGTAAAAGAAAAAAAAATAGGTCAGTCTTTATTTGTACAGTCCAGTGCTGATCAAGTAGCTTGAATGTGTCACTAGAAAGTCTTTGGAGTTTCATGTGAAATTTAGCAATGAAATAGCATTGAGTTGAACATTTATATCCCAGTTAAAGTTACTCTCAGAGTTGAGGTTGATGGTGCATAAAAAAAAGATACTTCTTCACCACCAAAAAATATTAATACTAAATGAAGCACAGTAAAATGCGTTAAATTCTTAATTGTTTTTCATCAACTCCTATTCTTAGAAATGTTCTGTTTACTTTTAGATAGTAATTTCTTTGGTGACATCAATTCAAATACAACTAAAATGAAAATCTTTCTTTTCTATCCTGGGGATGTGTTCTTTTATTTTTCCCCAATCAGCTGTTCCTGTATCTTGTGTTTTAAGACTATAACAATATCCTCCCACTGCTTTCCCACCATCAGCAGAATCAACACCTGAAGCAGCCTTACCGTCTGTCACCAGTTCCTCAGGTTCAGCCTCACCAACTTCGTCATGAGGCTCAGTTGGTGGTATCTCCTCCACCTCTGGCTCTGCTTCCTCTCCCTGCTCTGTGATAGTTTCCAGATGTGTACCTGATGTTATGTCACCGGGCTCCTCAGCAGAATCTTCTGTGGATTCCTCCTCTGCTGATGACGTTAATGGAGTCTCATCGATGATGGCAGGAGTGCTTTCTGGGAAGATGTTTGGGATGAAAGGCATAAAGGTGTGTGTTTCTGGTTTGATTGCAGAAGCTTCCAAAGAGTTTTCTATCACTGCCACAGTAGGGAGGAAACTATTGTCCGCTGTTGGCGCCTGTGTGGTGTCGTCCTTAGATACAATGCCCTTAACAGGGTTCAGGCCAAGCTCCGAAACTGAATAAATTGTGGTTACTGAAAAGGAAGAGTTAAACATTTATAAAGCATTAAAATCCTATTCTGAGCACTAGCATATTATTCTATTTAGTTATATATATATATATATATATATATATATATATATATATATATATATATATATATATATATATATATATATATATATATCTGCTATATATGCTCACCAGCCTCAAAGCTGAGTGTCTGTATGTCCAGTGACGGTTCCTGTTTAAAGGCCTTTACAATGATGTGCTTCAGTTTAGGAGCATTCACATCCTCGTCTGTTTCAGGCTCTTCAAGACCCTCAGGTTCATCGTTAAGCTCTGTTTCTCCATTAAAGACCACGGCATAACGCACAGATACATCCTCTGAGCTGATCAACAAAACAAATCATGTCAGAAACATTCAGAACAGACAGACCTTACTGGTAATGGACGTCTGCTAAGACAAAAGAGGGTATTTTGTGGATGTTATAGTTTTTCTTGAGACTTGAAAAGTATAAGAAATTTAAGTTTGAGCTATTTACTGTGTTGTTTTGACAAAGTCAATCATTATTACAAAGCACAACTACAGCTAATCGATTAAGAAAACATATAATAAAAATAAACCCACCGAAATCCTAGAACACGAATCTCTTTGAATCCTGGAACTTTTTCAAACACACAAATTATCTAAATAAAAGAAAAACAAGAGTGTGAATGAAACATGAACATTTTCTCTCCAATCATTCTGTTGTGCAGTATTGGGCTTTGTCGTCTTGTAAAAACCATGATCTCCATACACAGTGATTTTATTACTGAAGGATTCAAAAGTTGACTTTTTGAAGATTTTTTGAGACATTAGCACATCAGCCAATAAAAACAACACATTCCATTTGCTGTATTGTACACTACAGCTGCAACGGTTCGAATAATCAGTTAGTTGATCAACAGAAAATTAATGGCAACTATTCTAAGCAAAAATGGCAAACAATCCCTGGTTCCAGCGTCTCAAATGTGAGAATGTGTATGCTTTTCTTTGTCATACACAATAGTAAAACGAATATCTTTGAGTTTTGAACAGTTTGGTTGGACAAAATAAGACATCACCTTGGACTGTGGAACAATTGTAACAGGTGTATTATGCTATTTTTTAATATTGTATAGACAAAACAATTAAATGGTTAATCGAGAAAATAGTCTATAGCCCATTGATTGACAATTAAAATAACTTAGTTGCTGCACATGCGCTACTGTAAAGGCTCTATATTAATTAGTAAAAGCATGAATTAGAAGCAGGCTTAAAAGGTAAGTTTAAAAGGCTTACTGTGCCTAAAATTCAAAACATGCTTTGTCTATAGGTGGTTAATCAAAACAGGTAAACTAAGCAAAAGGGGGGAAATGCATGCAGGTAAGCAAAAATCCAATAATGCAGACATAACAAGCAGAAAGTGAAGTGGTCTGGAAATGTGACAGGAAGCTGATTAGGGGATTGGGAACAGGTGTGCATATGGGTATGGAGGTCAGCTGATAGCTAAAGGTGGTAACACTGAAGACTTCTGCAGGACATCTGAAATAATGGTAAGAATTAGGCAAACTGACAACAGGTAAAAAGAGTTAAGTAATATTAAGATTTGGTAGTTGCCATGACAGCAAGATGCAGATGCAGTTACTCTTGTTTCTTAATCCAGCAAGATGGGCAAGTCATTTTTAAATAGGGCAAACATTTCCATTATGTTTGAAGGCTTGACATCAAAGTTTTAGGAATGAACCTGATTAGTGTAAGTGCACACTAGTCGCATTTCTCTATGACCTTATTGAAAAATATTAAAATATACTGTATTTTGCCTCTCTGTAATGGCTGCACTGTTTAATTTTTACAGCCAACATTCAGTTCTTTGAAAAAGGAAATATACTATTGGTTTTATACTAGTAGAAATCATTCTTAACAGCTGTGTTCAGAGCCTCAGTCAATGCCTTCTTAGTCAGAGATAATCTATATGATTAGATTTTACTATTTCAGGCTTGTGGTCATTTAGAAGTCTTACCTAAAGTCCCTTGGTTGTGACCTAAAAGCTGTTAAATCAACCAGGGTGAGATTTACATTTAACAATGCCATAGAAGCTGGCAATCAGATCGATCTCATTGTAAGAAAGCTTGCATAATGATACAACAGCGCTGCGAAAGGAGGAAAGAATAAGGGGAGAGTAATTTAGGCTGAGACAGAGGAGGATTTTTTGTCTGCAAAGAGATTACAGGTGACAAAACAGCTGTTGTGTAATAATACACCCACATTTTTACCACAGCAGATCTCACTTGCTTCTTTTTCTGTAACATTTCAGGGTTTGATCACTCTCAGAAGGATCTTAAAAATCTTTTAAAACACAGCTCTGCAATCAGGTGTAAAGAAATGTAAAGAAGCAGACAGCTAACATTTCTGTGGGTCTGTACAGTCACACTTGGCTCTCACCTTGTTTGTGAGCTCTCGTGTGATCTCATGGTACTGCAAGGCCCCTGCGTTACTGAGCAGCTTATTGTATTCCGGGTCCACGATGGTGACTCTAAACTCAACAATATACTCCTCATAGTTCTCTTTGATCATGTTGGGGTCTTCTGGGATCTGGCAAGGAAAAGCCAAATGACATTGTTGTTAGAATAGTGCCACCAGATTTTGTGCGTGCTTGGATTGTTATGTATTCAAAACTTTAACATGCGCTTCTAAAACGTTGTTGGTTAACTTACCACATCAGCCTCAGTTGGTAGCAGAAAAGGTGCCGGTGTCCATGTGCCTGAGACAAAACAGCAACTCACTTGTTAATTTATGATGTTTTGAAAATGTATTGATAGTTTATAAAGTAATTAAATTGCTTTCATTGAACAGTATTGGTGTGTTGGTGTTCAACTCACAATCCCTTCCTGACTCAGTGGTTCCAGTGATAACTCTGAAAATAAAATGTTTTTGTTACAAATTTAGTTAGACAACAATGAACATTTGCTTTACTTAATTCTTGAGATGGTCAAGAATTTATTTAGTTTTGCCTAATATCCCCCAAATTCTTTTTTCTTTTTGTCTGGGGTGGAAAAGGTTGGTTCATACATTCTTTTAACATTTTGAGTATAGGTGCCTCTAATGCTTTCATTGCCTCTTCAAAAATGAAAACACTACATAATTTACCAATTATTTCACACTTTGCACTGTTAAAAACAAACCTTTGTCTTATGCACATATTTACATCTAATACAAAATTTAAGAAGGTTTGCACATACCCTTCAATTTCAGCTTGCTCAGCTACTCTCTGGAAATAAAAAACAAGATTAACTATCACAGATTTACACTGTAGACCGATAAGAAAACTGCCTTGCAGTATGAACACATTGCCATAAAAGTTGTCAAGTGAAGGTATTTCAGTTATGTTTGGGTGCTGGACTCACTATGGCCACCAGGTCCAGATGTTCCTGAGAGCTGCTAAAGTTCTGGGCCAGGTCGTCCATGCAGAGGTTTTCATGCTGGCAGGTGTAAAGCCAGGCTCTGTACTCCTCTGAGTTTGGGACTCTGTCCAAGAAGATCCGAAACGCTTCCCAGATCGCTTCCTGACAAACTAAAAAGATGTCTTGTTATTTTGTGGCTGTTATAAAATACATCATATGTTAAAAAGCATGTAAAGGATGACTAGACCTAGCATTACATATATTTGCAACAAGGGCAGACAGGATGAAAAAAGCATGGAGAACTTAAATGTCTGAAGATAAAACGGATTGCTGGTATTGATCTTGGTATCTGTGCATGTGGGGAGTTTAATTTAGTGATTAAGCAATAAGATTGTTTTCCCCTCAGAGAAACATTTCCTGGCAGCTTCACATATGAATATGCAGCACATAACAGTCTAGAATGGAACAATGCTACAATAAATGACAAAATATATTTAATGTGATATAATTGGGACAACACAAAAAGGTAGGCATGCCTCTCTCAGTAAATGTCAAACTGTAAATTTAGGGCTTTGCATGTCAATAACATTCATGCAAATATTAAAATCATGAGTACAAATATCCCCTGAAGCCACAGTACGTTTTATCTGCCTCTTTGTGGGGAAACAAGCTCCACATTGTTTAATATCTTGATGCCTGTGGGAAATCTATTCTCTGACAAACTCATTTCTGGAGCAGTGCGATTACATCCAATACACCAGATTAATCTGCCACATTTTAAAATCATACGCCACAGCAGCTGTTGTGGAACACTTTGTAATACAATGCCATTGTAAAAGCCAAGGCAGCAATCTTTACCTCTTAAATTATTCACAATTCATCCTTCTTGAACAAAGAATATTTGCATATAACGTTTATTATATTAAGTGCTTCAGTATGTGTATCCCTAAAAGAGCTTTAGTGCATCATTCAGTGGCATCATGTCAATGTCACCAGGCTCTAAACACTCAAGACAAATAAACATCTATATTAAGAGAACCACACACCTGTTTTATTAAGTGCTTTCTTCTCATTTAGACACAGAGTCAGAGTCAGTTTAAGAAAAGGCTTATCATTTCACTATAGGTCATAATTATGCATGAAGTTAAACTTCAAAAAGTTAATTCACAATTACATGAGCTCACATCAATGTCTACAGTTTACCTCTGAGCTTGTAATAGGCCCGATGGCTGCTGATGACTGTTTTCATCGTCTCCTGGGGACACACCTTGACCCCCGTGGTGAGCAGCGCCGACCTCTTTGTCCGATGTCCATCCTGCTCTGCTCTGACATTTGTGGTGTGTCTGATAGGTCTGGAGGCTTCTAGAAAGTGTCGGTACTTCACATCCCTGAGTCCAGAAAAACCGTGGTCATGAAGGTCTGCAAGAGCAGTCAGGTTCAGGAAGAAATATAATCATTTGTACAGCATTCAGTATTAAAGTAAACATAAAACATGTGTAATCACTTCATGATAGGTTCAGTAGCTGAAATTGTTTTGACTATCATGTAAGTGTGAGTTAGTGGAAAATGATGTATGATGGAAACACAAATATTGCTTATATATCATAATCATTTAATCATTTAGCTATTAATTTAAAACATGTAGCCTTTACCCTTATGGATGAAAGCAAAACCACAAATAGTATTTCCTTGCAACAAAACTCGATTTGCTTCATGACAAGCAAAGCAAAGGGTTATTTTGAAAAAGGGGCACTGAACCAATTTGACACACTAAGATCAGTTGAACCGTCCTCCTGTGAAAACAGCAACAACCCTGATGATGTCACAATCAGGGTTACCGGTATCTTATATAGAGCTCAACAATGGCTGGATACGTTTTCAAATTGTCTGTTCATTGACTCACATTCAGAAAATGCTTACATAATGACCTTTAAGCCTGTAACCTAGCCAACCAACAGGATTAATCGTGACCATAAGACATTTGATTGTGTGTAAGACGCAAATTAGAAAGTGAAAGAAAAGGCAAAAGTACAAGACTGTACATAACGGTCGTAGAGTTCAGGAGCAGCTCACTAGCTGTTTTCAGGTTTAGTAAACATTTCCATTGTAACAGTGAGATCCAACACTCAGAGACGGCACTGTTGTACTTCTCCATGACATCACAAATAAAACGTTTTTAATTAAACAAGGTTGATATACAAATTCAGGGGGCCATAAACCCATGTCACAATCTCATAACTCATGGTAAGTCTACCTTGGATGGTTACAACATTATGGCTAATAATCAAAATCCTGATCTAGAATATATGAAAGGGATTTTTACTTCTGGAATCACACTACTTTTTAAACATTGACAGAAAGTTTTTCTTGTGAACTTGGTTGTGGCGACATGGGCATTGGGGGCATAATGAAACACACGATCAGGTTGCGTGGAAGTGCAACACTACATCACTGTTCCCTTTGAATATCTTCCTTTTCTTAATCTTGTAGCGTGTATACAAGAACCAGGCAGTTAACACCAACTACCACTGAGGAGGAGTATATAATTTGACAGCCACTTAATCCAACAAGTTATCTCATGGCATCTGTCCAGGCCTCTTACTGTAAGTTAACTGCTGCTTCATCTGTTGCTGCCTATAAATAGCATCTGGCTTTGCAGTGAAGAGTATATTACACATAGAAAGTCCCTGACAGTCTATTTAGGGACAATTTAGCAGAAACAAAACCTGTGTATTTTGTATTTCTTTCAGGTCCGAGAGCTTTGAGGAGCTGGTTTGTGACTGGAAAGGTTTCATTGTGAATCCTTGGAAAGTGCCCCGATGTGTAGAGAACGCAAATGACTAACACTCTCTTCTACCTAAGGAGCAGTTGCTGAGATGCCCTAGGGCAACTTGACCCAAGTTGCATCACTGTAGCTGCTCAGTGGCCAAAAGTGTAAGGATGAAGTGGTGCTGGGCAGCGTCCAGGTGTGAATGTGCAGAACTGCACGCATGAGGATTACATTCGAAAAAGGATGTGCGTGCAAAGCAAACTTTAAAGAGATTAAAATAAGGTACAGGTGGATACCCAGCTGATTTTAGTGGCTAAGAAAAACAATCCAACCACACAAAAACATTCAAGCCCACATTATGAGAAAAAGTTCACCTTAGTTAAAAAAACAAGCTCATGCAGCCGCAGTAATTACAAGAAGGTAATTCCACACCATTACACAAGCCAGCGTGCCAGTCAACACTCCCGAACACAGTCACCCCATTGAATAAAGCTATTTTAGAAGAAAGAGACTCATTGTAATGCCAGGTGGCAAACCTTTTTCTAAGACAATAAGCCAGGATTTCTAAGCCCCAAAACACAGGCTGGAGGTCGTCAGACCCAAATAATAGACTGTGCCTCCTTTGGATTAGGGAACATAATGATAACAGAAAAATAAAAAGAGTGAATGTAAATAATGTAATTTTTGTTGTATTGGCATCAGACACAGAACTTTTAGCTGGAGATGCTGTCTTTTTGTGAAAAAAGAGGGAAATCTTTGTGCATTAATACCGCGTCGCCGCGACAGCCATTAAGTCATATCCAGCGTGGTGAACACTCCAGTCCAGAGAGTGTCAAGCAAGAACATGCTGCAAGTATGCAAATTTACATTTGCATGTTACACAATCTCTAACGCTAATAAACTAATGTAATGCAACAGATGAGCCCTACATCACAAATGATGATATAAAACATGAATACAATTATTTAATTATTTAGATAATTCTGATTACATTGATCGTAGAGTAATGAAATGATAGCAATGATAAGCTTAGTTGATTAATGAATTAGTTGATCATTAGAACATTTGTAAAAATTATTTAGAAGATTTCTTCTTTCTCTTTGTTTTATATCTTTGTTAACTACCGGTACAACCTTTGGATGTACTGATATTCTGAATTTTAAAACAACAAAATGCAAAGATCACCTTGGGCTATGGAAAATTGTGATTAGCTACTTATACTATTTTTTAATGAAAGATTTACCAGTAATGAAAGGAACCAATTAGTTATGGCAATAATAAGTATATTAAAAATTAAAATTATGTAATGGATATTTCGAAATTTCAATAACTACAGTTTTACAGAGATTTATTCTCTGAGTTTGTTTGTGCCATTGTATTTGTTTTGTGATGTTACATGTTATAGTATTTACCATTTCAATGCTAAAACACCACTGCACCTCTCACATATTGTATTATTATTCAACTTGAACATGTGTTAAGATTTAACTGGGGGAGAAAAAAGATTGACTAGCTGGGAATGCTAACATACAAACAAATTGCCTTGTGTGAAGCTTAAAATGTTATGTTTTTTGAGAACAACAGAGACTTGTGTTCACAAGTCACAGTTTGCGGTGGGTTGTTGTATAGATACAGTACACTGTTAATCATTGTAGTACATCTAAATAATAACCTCTACAATGAACAATATTGTTTTCCTCAAATCCAAATTTGGCCCGACACCAAGAACATGCAAAGAATGTGTGGCCATTGATGTTGCAGCCTTTAGCTTTATGGGCAAATGACCCCCAGTTTGGTGTCTGTCAGGCAGACCCATTTATCTGACAAACCTTCCACTTGCAAACATTTCAGCAGATCAGGGTGGACTGAAATGTAGCTAAATCATGTGTGTTTTAATTAATAGTCACACAAGCAAGGCCTTTTTAATTTGTTTTTTGAAATCCGGTAAGCTTGAAGCCTGATTTGCACATGCAGAGACACGAGGGCCTGAGTGAGAGGAGGGAGTGTTTGAGTAGGTCTACATGCCCAGCGTAGCAGCAAAAAGGCCTCACAGCAGAATTACAAGCCAGAAAAGATTAGCATCCTGCGACACTGGGAACAGAATGGCTTTTGTTTATTTCAGGATAATAAGCTCACCCAAGCACATCACACTAAACAAGACAACCAGTGCAGACACAAATGTTATCACTTGTGAAATGACGCTATCTTTCTCAGTGAACATCTATTATATGTCTCCGCCCATTTAATTCATAGTGAATATTCATAACCTTAAAAGTGGCTTGCTGGCTCGCAATGATGAGCTAACATTATGTAGTTTAAAAAGAGAGATCTTTAAATAGAAAAACCTTGTTGCCCTTGAAGTGGATCACCACCTCTTTAAGCGTCCCGTCATACAGTAGAATCTCATTGACAGAAAACCAGCAGGGAGGTCTTCACGTCAAATAATAATACTTAGGAGCCACTAATGAAAACGTCTGTGTGAATACAAACAGCATTGCTTTCTCCAATAATAACAGAAAGGCACAAACGGAAAGAAAAATCTCAACAGGAATACCAGTATTCCTACAGGATTCTTACCTTTAATTCGACTTGCTTGGAGGGTAAACAGACACAAAGTGAAGAATAGTCCTGACTTCAAAATCATGATGGGTTAATTTATGTAGTTTCAAAGTCCAAAGTTGTCATTTGTAAAGAGACTGTTGCAGACAACAGTAAAAGCAACAATCTCTTTTATCTTGAGTCCAGTCGCAGAGTGTGCAACAGTGTCCACATCTGTGCTGACAAGGTCTTCAGCTTGTTAGCATGTACCAAAAGGAGGGTGTTCAGACCACTCCTGTCCGTGCTCCAGCTCAGTTCTTCAGCAGAATTCAGTTCTTGGATGCTGCTGGATCCCTGTAGACAACCAAGGTGGCTGCATGAGTAGATGAGCAGAGGGAGGGAGGAGAGGTACAGGAAGGAGAGACGGTGGTTTGGCTCAGGAGTTTTCTTCTATGCTGTCAGTGTGACAAACAGTGACGAGGTTAAAAAAGCAGGCTCTGTTTTGAGGCTAATCCCTTTACCTTCTTCTTGCTGCTTGTAATCCCTGCGAGTCCACGTGGCCGCCTGGCCTCATCCTGTTAGCCACCTTCTGGACCCTCATCTGTCAGCTGAACAAACTAGGGGATCTGCCAACCAGCCTCGACCACATAACTACTCCCTGCAGTTGCCCCAAGTTGATCACTGACATCCAGACTCTTTGTGTGTTCTTATCTGCCTCTACATGTCACTGTCCAAATTCCTAGCTCTTCCTCCTTTCTCTCTCAGTTTAGATTTATCCTGGGTGCCCACAGCAAATTCCTGCTTCTCAGGCCAACAATTGTGGGTGCCAAGTAAGGTCAGGATTGCCGTTTTGTTCTGTGCTGTTCACCCGGCTACCAGTCAAACAATGTGCCTCATTCCTACTCTAGCTACACGGCCAAGTTCAGGCCTCTCTTCTTCCTGTAAAGAACAGTGTCTACATCTAACCCTGACCCTGTTGGCTGTTGCTGATGCGGTTTCATCTGCCTCCTCTGTTATCTGCACTGTTACCTGTGAGATGGAGGAACCAATGAACCCAACCTGAGGTGTCTTTTTGATGCTCACTTATTCCATATTTGTCCCATCCAAAGATACTTTGGCATTGCTCCCAAAAAGAAAGAAAAAAATCAGGATCAGGAAAGTCTCAATCAAAGATTGTGTTCCTTATTCTCTCTGCAGAATTGGGTGCTGAAGGTAATGGCTGAATGATGAAAGAAGCCTGTGGGACCTCTCCTGTTATGGTGTATCAGGGTGGGAAAGGCTCCATGTTTTAAGTCTCCACCCTCGCCTCTACTTGTGAAGAGGATTAGCCACCCCTTGTTGGTTGTTAACAATTTACGACAGTAAATGAGCTTTTTCAACAGTAACATAATCCATCCAGGCTGTTTTCTGACACAGTAGTCTTATTTTGAACTAATAATTGTTGCTCCATGAAAAGAGAATTTTGAAGCAGTATTATTCTGTTTATTGGCCACTTAGAGGCCAAAGTTGAACATGTTAAAAAAGTCCCTGCTATTTGAAATCAGACAGCCAACACATACACTGAATTCAAGATTATGTGGTTATATTTCACATAGTCATATGTAATATTTATTTGTGATACTATGTTGATTACTGAGGAATACATTTTGCTTACCTCTTTCCAATGGCTGGTCAAAGGTTGGAGGTCAGGGTAATTAGTGTCTTCTGAAGTTAGTAGAATATGTGACATCAATGCTCTAACGCACCACTCGTGGTCAAAAACTCCACTTGATAGCTCTAACTTTGCAGTCATGAAGTCATCAAAAACAAAAGAGAAAACATTTCATTTGAGCATTAATTTTAGAAATGGAAAGGGCTGATCCCAATATAATATTTAAATATTTTGTTGCATGCAACAAAAGTACATTTGACAAAAGTAGTCAGAATATATTATTTTATTATACTTTACTAATCCCACAAGGGGAAGCTACACTTTACACTCTGTTGTTATTACACACAGGCCTGAATTACACATGCTCAGGTCCTATACATGCACTGATGGAGAGATGTCAGAGTGAGGGGGCTGCCCATGGAAAGGTGCCCCAAGCAGTTGGGGATTCGGTGCCTTGCACTTTGGCAGTGCCCAGGAGGTGAACTGGCACCTCTCCAGCTACCTGTCTACCACCATACTTTGGTCGGTGCAGGGACTTGAACTGCGACCCTCCAGTTCCCAGCCCAACTCCCTATGAACTGAGCGACTGCCACGAGCAAACAAAACTATCGCCATGCACTGTATATTTAAATACTGAAGGAGGCCCCAGTACCCACACTGACATTTGTAAGGACTGCTTTTTTCATGTTGACATTTTTAACATAAAATCTACTATAAATACTTTGACTCCCTAGGTAAATTAAACTGAAAATGTAAATTTAACTTTACATGTATCAACGAATGCCAAGTCCACTCTTGCACACGTTATATGTTGTGTAGTCAAACCTGACCATTCCAGTATGTGATCAACCCAAATCCTTCAGGATTAGGGTCAGGGTCAAATATCAGGTCTCAGTCTAGCTTAACTGTTGGTTCAGGGTGAGGACAAAGAATAAATTTAACATTCGGCCCAAGTATCATTATCAAGTTTAAGTCTAAAATAAACTGACACTAATGCAACATCATTGTTGAATTTTTGCATCATTTATGCATAAAAGCAACCTAATCGTGTAGCTGAGTCTTGTAGGTAATAATGTATTCTGAGATTTATTGTATATTCATGAGTCACTTTGATATTTTTCCCAAGAAAAACAAATCCTTGTCAGTCTTAACCAGGATTTTGCTCAGACAAGCTTGACCTTCTCCCGCTGGCTGATGACTTGAATCATGGTCCAATTAGAGTGGTCAGTTTAAATTATGCAACTGAGGGGAAGTGGTACTTGCCATCTGTCAGAATTGATTATTTCATTAGGGACAGAGCCTAGGTTTCTCTGGCTGGCAGTCTGGCCCAACAAGACAGCTCTGCTGTTACATCCATGATCCATAACGTCAGCCATTACAGTATGCACTGTGCAGTGGCGTTTTTTCGGTGGACAACTACTTTGGACAGATGCAAGATCAGAAAATACTTTTTGATATTATGCGTTATTTCACATTTTCCACACAAGCTATGTTTCCATTCACACATTTTTTTAAGTGATATCAAATAAAAAATGCCTTATGGAAACAGTAAAATTTGATTGGATTTCATGGAAATACATGGTTTTAGGTCATTTTATAGTTTGACAAATGCACCTGCCGGTTTGTTGAACAAATAGCGACGTGTGAATTGTTCAATGCATTGTTTCAAGATACTGATCAGTATCATGGAAGACTCTACAGGGTTTCCCATAGTAACAATGGATTAATTTATCTACATAAAATTGTTTATTTGTCTGTTACATTAAAGGTCCAATGTGTAGGAATTTCTCCCATCTAGCGCTGAGATCATATATCGCAATCAACTCTCTCGCGCCACGCAGTTCAGATTACGTATTACAGCTACGGTAGCCTTCACGCTTTAAAAAGCCGGTCTTTTGCTTTTTTCAATATCCTTTTTCTTTTTCTGGGCCTAAAGGAATACTTGAAATTGATGGTGGTGGTCAATATTCAGTTTGTGAAGGGCAATACAGATTTTGATAATGAACAACTGCAAAAGTTACACACTGGACCTTTAAGGCAACGTGTGAATTGTTTAATTTGTTGTTTAGTATTGTGGATTAATCAACAGTGTTTTCTGTTTTTTCAGGTCACAATGAACAACTTGAGATAATATGGACATGGCTGCTTTTTGCTAGCAAAAGTTACAGAGGGGATTTTTAACTATTACAACTTCTACAGTTATTACTTATGTAGGTAGACGGCAACACTTTGTTTGCAAATGTTTGCTTGAATGTTGCACGTGGAATTGATGGATGTATTGGAGAACGGTGGCATCACATTTGTGCCATTCACCCATGCATTCGCCCTTATAACATGCATATATTATAAAACCAAATACATCCATGCATTCGCCAGAGGCGGTGGGCATGCACATTGTTGTTTTTCCATGCTGGATGGACATTGTGAGCATCCAGCCCATTGACTGTATGGTCCATAGTATATCCAGCCATTGACTAAATTGTTGATTGTTATATATTGTATGTATTTATGTATGTATTTATGTTTCTGTATCTACCTACCTACCTACCAACCAACCCCTAAAGCCACACTTTATTCAGCAATGGGGACTTTACTGCTTTTGTAATTAATGGTGTAGGCCTATATGAAAAATAAAAAAGCATGAATCTCTAAATGTCAGTCATGACCATGTTTATATTCATTTGTAGTTGTGTTCTACAAATAGCAATAGGCTATAACAAAAATCTAAGCTGCTCTGTAAAGCCAATAACTGCCATTACAACTTTTGACACTTGTGGAACTCATGCAGTTTGGTGTGGTTGTACTACCTTTAAATTAAATTTTTAGAAGTATTGAATTTCTTCAACATATTGTAAATATTAATAGACAGACAGTATAGAGCTGATTAAATAACTATAACTATTACTATAAGTACCAAAAAAGTTTCTTTTCTTTTTTTTAATTAAACATTTGTAGGTTTGAAGATTTTATAAGATGTAGCCCATACCTGAAAGTAATATAAAAAAACTCTGATATTCATTTTCACTGAGGTTCCAGCTTTTAGCTTTCCCTTGGAGAGCTGAGAAAGACCAATGCCTCAGGGCTACAGAATGTCTAATATTAGAGTCCTGTTTGTCGTGGTGCTCTTCTTTGGGAAAATCCCCTCTGGGCTGATTATCGATGTGATCCACTCTACTAGACCTGCAGCAGTGAAAGTGTCAGTGTGAAGTCTAAGTGCATGTGCCAACTTCAACTCTGTGACCCGGTACTGGAGTTCATACGTGAGGATGTTCTTAATCGTCATAATCTGTGATGAAGATCTGTTCATAAGTGTAGTAGTAATGAATAGTTGCTGCTGAACTTGTGATGCTTTTGAACCTGTTAACACTTACGTAGACACATAGGCTTCTTACTGCTGTGTGTATATCAGGATGTACAGTAAGTGGCAGTCACATATCTTAAATGTGGGGGCTGAGACACTCTTTCTGCATGACACTAATGTCATGTCCTCTTTGTTTTGTCTGGAAATTAGATTGCTGGGGGGATTTTAGATGTCACGATTAAATACTTTTCACATTTGATTCCAGTCTATGTTCAGACTTAATATACCTAAATTTGATTTGATTTCTTTTAAAACCAATAAAATAAATAAATAAAGTACCACTTCTATTAGTGCCTATATGATACTTTGGGGAATAGAAGCATGTTTTGACAGTTTCTTTTCCAATCAAGAAACGTCTCAATGCATCCAAACATAAAAGTTTTGTTGAATATAATTAAGTTATGTTTCTAGGTTTAATCAGGAAATATTTGATCAAAGATTAAGTAAAAAAGGCTTAAAATCTTAGAGAGCGGATGCAGACGCATTTTAGCCAGTCCTTAAAACATATTGAAGTTCAATACCAGTCTCATAAAGCACAGCAGTTAGAACTTCATATTTACGGTGAAGTGAATGAATGTAATGTAAAACATCAAAGATAATTAAGCAGTTTAGGGTGAATTGGAGCAACTTGATAAATGACCTTAGTGTTTCTAAAATCCAGGCTACAGCCCTGCTCATGCTAACAGTGCTGATCCATTTTGGCAACACAACTGAGGTGTGGTGTCGCGACGTCATACATCCATGGTTGATTCTCCACGCCCCTGACTTGCAGCTGATTGGACAAACATGTCAAGTGGGTCTGGCTGTTTGAGAATTTCAAACCACTGTCATGGCGGTTCCGACGGTATACAATGTCATACTTTACCAAAATAGTTCACTGAAACATGTTTCTGAAAACATTTTAAGCGAGAAATATGCCCTAAATCTAAAGTTTCTGAGTCTGTCTTCATTTCAGATCGACAAAGGTCAGTTTGAAAGATTTTTGTCTCCTTCTACTGGATAATTGCGTCACGTTCATTGTAAAGATGGGCATTGGTCAGCTTTTTGACGTGCAGCATTATTTCAAATGCAGCACCGCCTTCCGCTTTGCGTGCGTCCATAGAAATTGAGAGAAGAAGCTACAGAAGCGTATGGACAAATGAACCACCACTGTAAGAGATTGTTGCTGTAACCATAAGCCTGCCAAATCTGTAGTACTCTATGGATATTGAGTATTGAAGTGTCACAGAAGGTTTAATTTTTACTAATTCATAATTTTGTGCTGACTTTGCAAAAAAAAAAAAAAAAACACCAACAGAGGGCAGCATGTTGAACTGTCCAAACCACACAGTGACTGATTGAAAGTTAGTGAGGAGTTCAGGTAGCCTGGCGAGTGAAGCCATTCAGTTCGTTGTGGCAACGCTGCCAAATATCCAGAAGTTAAAGCCCGAGCAAGAACAATCTTTGCTGAGTTTTGTTGGTGGCCATGATGTTAGGGGTCTTCTCCCCTCAGAGTTTGGGAAAAGTTTGATTTTCCAGCTCGCTCCGTTAGTGGTGTCCAATAGAGCAACGTTAAGCCGACGTTACGGACAAAAGTTAGAGGTTAGTCATGGCAGATCCAGAGTGGCTCTGGGCAGATCCAATAGTTTAAACTTCAACAGAGTACCCGCCTTCAAGGAAGTTAACACTTGTCAATGGAAAGAGGCCAGACCCTCTGTACAAATGAAATGTACAAGAGTCTGGTAGGACCAGGCTAGAGTTCAAGCTCTGCAGACACACAAATAACTCATTCAGAAATAAACCTCTTATTTCCAAAGCTACTTTTGCTTACAACTCATGACCCACTAAACACTCTATAAAGGACATATTTTAGGAAAATGAGGAAATCAATTATTTCTTTTGAATAAATCATTTTCAGTGGATGGATTATGTGAAGTAAAACTCTGAAAAGTACATGCTGAAAGGATGAAGTTGCCAGGAACCTGAAGCAATGCATTTCAGTATTTTGTTCTCATTATATGGTAGATTGCTTATGGACATTTGGTGGTTAATGATGCACATATGAGTATGTGTGCATATGAAACACATCAGTTCTCTCTTTTAACATTGCTTGTCTTTCTTAGAAAGTTGGTAAGTTGACTCCATCTGGCCTGCAGGACTGCCACAGTTTGTCCGTCTGGACCATGTTCTGTCTGATGTGGTGGTGAGTGGTACAGGGGCTCCACAGGGGTTTCCTTTTCTGTTAATCTTATATGCCACAGGCTTCCAGTTCAACTCAGAATCATGTCACTTACAGACGTTTTCGGATGACTCTGCAGTTGTTGGGTGTAAAGGATGGACAGGAGGGAGAGCAGAGAGTGCTGGTCGACAACTTTGTGGAGAATCAGCTGAATGTTAAAGATGTTTTACTAGTCTGTTGTGTCCAGCATTCTGTTCTCTTCCCTCATCTGGTGGGGCAGCAGCAGACTTAACAAACTGATTAGGAAGGCTGTTTCTGTCACTGGCTGCAAACAGTAGACATTTGAAGCTGGGGTGGAGAGGAGGTCTCTGGATGTAAATACAGAAAATGACTGAAGAGTGTTCACAAGAGTGGCTTTTTAAAGGAGTTGGGAGTCAAGTTAGTTATTTGTTTCATGCAATCAGTAGCTTTTCTTCTTATCTCTGGTCAGGCCACATTATGCGCTCTGCTCTCAGGGATACGTCCTGTGCTCCTTGCAAGGTCACTCAGATTTCATAATTAACACATGAAAGACAAAAATACTAAAACACAGAAATACTAAAACAGCAGTTTGGATGCAAATGGTTAAACAAAGAAAATGAAGCAAAACAAGTGTTTAACTCTGTGCATACATATGATATCTGTGTATTATAAAAAATTATAATTATAAAATGTGAATGAACTATGAAGCCCTTTGTAAAAAAAAAAAAAAAAGATATAATTTAAATCGATGAATCTGCAAACTTTTCAGGGACCCTTTTTTAAGAATCACTGGATTCCAGCTGGGGACCTTTGTTGACAAATCACAGCAAGGCATAGCTGTGATTTCATAGAAAAACATGCACTTAACATTCATAAACATTTATACATTAACATTTAACATTAATAAATATCAATCAGATATTTAGCTTTAGTAGTTGTCCACAGAGAAATCTGTAACACAGTCAGAGGTGGGTAGAGTAGCCAAAAATTTTACTCAAGTAAAAGTACTGTTACTTCAGAATAATATGACTCAAGTAAAAGTAAAAGTAGTCATCCAAATAATTACTTGAGTAAGAGTAAAAAAGTACTTGGTGAAAAAACTACTCAAGTAGTGAGTAACTGTTGAGTACCGTCTGGTTTATTTCTTAACACATCAAGCATCAATCAGACAGACAACAATACAAACTAATCATCTTTAGGAAAATTAGTTCATCCAATCAATAAAATAAATTAAAATTAATTTTTACAAAATAGCTTAAGTGAGAGACTTGTCACATCAAATTTGGATGGATACTGCATGTGCAAAACATACTGTAATCTAAAAGGCAAACATTCACCTCTCCACAGCAAAAACTAAAATTACCGCTTCATGTTTCCTCAGGTTAGATGTTGAGTTGTTGAACGCTGACATGTCCGTTTGTTTTGGTCGAAACTGAAGGCGTCGCATAACGTAGCTGCTGTTTCGTACTTTTCCTAAAAGGTAACCATGCTTTCACTATGAGGCCGGGGGGGTTCCTCCTCGTCTGATTTGCCTTGGCGACGTTTGATTCTGACATCTTTGTTTTGCTACGACTGTAACGCTAACCTGTCCCGCCGCTGAGCTCAAGTATGGTCACGTGACTGCACGACGACGTTTGATTGGTTACGTGATAGACCCTTCAGCGGAAGACTCTCGCTGTCAAAATAAAACAGTAAAATGAGACGTACGCTGGGGTAAGAACAATGACGCGTAGAATACCAAAGAGGTAAAAAGAAAAGTAACGAGCTCATTGTAGCCTAATGTAGCGGAGTAAGAGTACAGTTTCTTCTTCACAAATCTACTCAAGTACAAGTAAAAGTATAGTGATTTAAAACTACTCCTAGAAGTATAATTTTTTCAAAAACTTACTCAAGTAAATGTAACGGAGTAAATGTAACTCGTTACTACCCACCTCTGAACACAGTAAACACAAACTAATGAGAAATAATTCATTTTATTTGTCAAATTCCATATGTGGATTTCTCTTGAACACTAATTGCATCCAAATGTATCCATGTGCATCTTATATAACATTTGACACGTTCTGTCTAAAACTCACTTATAGGCCTCAAAATCGCATCAAATTTTCTACCAGAGACATGTACTGGTATCCCATAAAATGGAACCTGTTTATCATGTTCCCCATGGGCAGGCTTTGTTTTATGGTAGGAATGGAGTAAAGCAGCAGAAGAGACAGTGATAGAGATGGGGTGGGAGGGAGGCTGCAGAGGAGAAGAGTAATGATGAGCGAAGGCAGAGTGAGGCAGACATGAAGGGAGGAGAAGATGGAAAAATAGTGGGATGAATCGGGAGAAACAATGCTACATGGCAGGGGAATAAAATGGGTGAGAAGTGGAAAAGGGGGTCAGGTCAATTGACACCCCATCAGGGATGCTCACCTGTTTACAGCCCAGAACTACCTGATTAAGGGAAACCATGACTAAATCCACTGTAAAATATAAACCTGTAAAAACAACATCCACCACAGGCTGACACATGTATTACTGTGATGTTGCCGTGGCTCCTGACTGATGTGATGCCCTCATATTTTTAGACCAGTCAAAACAGAAAATGTAGAAGCATGTGCCAGATCTAAGAACGCCGCTCTTGTCTTTTTAAGGTGTGCATTTTCCTGTTTGTGTGTTGACTTTGAGATTAAATGGATCAGACATTTTTAATCATGTCAATGTGGCTTTACTTAGAGTAGAGAGCTCTTGCTTTGTCTGAAGATGTTCAGCTTTCTCAATGCATTTAAATTCTAAATGGTGAAACGGCCAACATGCTATTCCTCATTTATGGAAATGTTCAGATAAGTAAAAAAAAAATGCGTACCTCAGAACACCAAAATAAGGGTGACCTATGCTGCAACCTCTTACTGAACAGGTACACCACATCACAGCATACTGATTATCCACAGAGAGCCTTGAAGTATAGCTATACAGTGTATATATATATATATATATATATATATATATTATACATAGAGATTGGCCTGGTTTTCTTTCAGTTAGCTTAATATCTGGTTTGATTTGCACTGAGAGATGATCTTATGGAATCTACCTTTTGCTAGGCATGGTGAAGGGTATGCAATGATATAGAGTTATGATCCATGACATAACTGGCCTTTAAAAATAAAAATCTGCCTGCCTCTATGGGAATTTAACATAGGGGTGTATATAGGAGAACATTTATTTATTTTACAATACATTATTATTTACAAAGAAAATTGGTGTCCTGAAAAGGTTGGATTTTCTTAAAAAAATTTAAATTAAGGCAATAAGATCAATTTCCAAAAGGTGTTTTTTATTCCTCTTTTTAATCCACTTTAGCATGGGTGTGTAAACTTTCTCAAGCCACTGTGTGTGTGTGTGTGTGTGTGTGTGTGTGTGTGTGTGTGTGTGTGTGTGTGTGTGTGTGTATATTATAGTGGCAATACACAATACACACATTAAACAGTTAAGTTAAAAAAAACTCAAAATGCACATGTACATTCGGTATACATGGCTTCATAAAGAAGACATTTAAAGTGATTAAATGGGATTAGGCTGTTCAATTTCATTAGCAAATGCAGGCTAATTCTGTCCTTACAAATGAAGTGTTTAGGACCCAGGAGTCACTAGTGTGAGTGCTACAGTGATTTAAATGTAAATTTAACAACCCTGATCAGGCACGAAGTTAGTGACCAGAACCAATCAGGCATTACAGAAGGAGTCACAGGTTAATCTAAAACTGCTTCTACTCCATTTTAGGTTATATCTCATTGGCCAACATATTCGTCCTTCTTTTTTAGTAATGACAAATTGATTACATACTTACCAGTCATAGTCAGAAAATGTGTTATGGAGGAGCGCCAAGGTCGGCCAGTGAAGATTGCAGTGCGGCGGATAGCACCTCCGACCCCCTAGGACACCACTCCTGCAGTTAAATTGGGCTGAAATGAGTTTTCTTAGCAGAGTGGGCTCACCTTGCTCTAATATGGGGGTGACCTGCACCTCCAAAAGGGAGATATGCAATTTAAGATGGTGTGGCATGTGATAGGAATAAACATGTGGACCTCGGGAATAAGAGAAAGTTGACCTGGATACGTCAGCTGCAGATGAATGGTGAATCAGACCACACCCCACAAAGACACTGAAATCATGCTTTATTTGTTCACAGTGAAGAAAACCTGAGGGTGGTGGTATGGTTGCTTGTGTGTGTAGGGATTGTCACAGTCACCACAGTTTGAACTCCAGATTTAATGGGACTGTTAGTCCATGCAACTGCCTCAATAGATGCTCCATATGATCTCACACTGTCAGATATAATTCATGCTTAATTTAATGATTTTTGAGTCAGTTTAGTTTTATGGCATCTCTGCAGGAAACTTCAATATCATACAGTTATTTATTTCAATTAATTATTTTTCTTGACAGACATGCATAATGTGTTGTATTTTATAAGTGTAAGTGTGTACTTAATAGTGAATTTTAAATAAATACTGTGGTTGACTTACAAAGGATAATCAAATACAAAAACTTCATCAGCTGCCATTTGACTAAATGCTTGCCAAAGTTTGGCTTTGTAGTGCAATACAGTTGATTTCTGCCTGAGCTGGTGGAGAATTAATTTTCCCTTCCATCCAAGTGCGACGGTGTGGGATGGCTTTAGAGCAGAAGACCTCTCGGTCCCACCCCGTCGGAAAGCTGATAAAAAAATCTAAAAGTTTGGTGGTGGTTGAGAGATTATGGTAAGATTTTCAAAAGGTAAATGACTATTGATTATTACAACTTAAACAGCATACCTGTGTGTTAAACTGTGTGACATGAGCAGGAAGCATGTTTTAAAGTGAGGTTGATATTGCCTATTAGAGTGGCAGGAAGCTTGGGGGTTGTAGACGGGGGGAAAAAGGCTGAATTAGGTTCTGCCAGGCAGGCAAATTTCATGCTAATAGCTTCAGTGACATTTTCTGTTGTTATTGCTTATGAAAATGGGAAATTACAAAGATGCTAGTTATGTTTCCATCTCAATGCACCTTCTCATGCTTAATATCAAAAGGTTAATACACAATATGTAAATTATCCCCAAGGTGAGGGAAAAAAACTCATTTATATTCTTCAAGGCCCTTGATGAAACCGAAATCCATCTATGTGTGAGGTTGACATGTTGCTTTATTATGCAACAGGAATGCGTTATATCCAGGTTTTTTTAATATTTGCGATGATTAGAAAACTATTTAAATACCAAACTAATGTCTCACTAGGTGCAAATATTTTAGACATAGTAATGGAGAAGGGGAAGGTGAGATATACAGAGAAACAATATGACCTCTTGTGTTGAAATGCCATCTTCTGTGTTGTAGCAGTATCTGCCACAAGGACTCAGTAAAGTTTAGTGTGTTTGACCTCTCAGCAGTGATATCTTAAGTTCAGCACAAAACTACAACCAACTTCCACCAGCTCCTTGTTAGACAACCATTTAGTTTTCTTACTTTCAACTTTGTGCGCCTTGAAAAACTCAGTAATGGAAAGCACAAGTAGTGGCAGGATATTTGTTAAATGTAGCAAGTAGCGGACAATGGATTTCTGATTCTTTCATGTGTGAAAATGTATGATACTTCATGCTCAAATCAAACCACAATTCATCTCTGCCAGGTGAAAACATTTTATCTTTAGCTTTTTAGGAAATACTGAAAGAAACTCGGTTGATTTGATTGCATTCAATGGGGTTTAAAAAATCCAAGTGATCAAACTTTCTCTGTCTATTCATGATTTAACACAAAAGACACCGTAATCTGAGTAAATTAAGTTTTGCGTAACCAATATGGAGGTGAACAGAGGACACCCTTCTTTCTCTCACTTTTCATACACTGAGGTCCCATTGCCAGTGATGCACATGCAGTATGGATGGGTGATCATAGAGCAACTGAATCCACAGCTGCATGCACACCTCCTCTACCATCACCACCACCAATTTGCTGATATATAGCTTGTCAGGCCAGTGTTGATGTTAAGTGTGATAAATTTACCAAGCTCCACTAGTGACGGTCCCACAGGTGTGAACACAGCCAGTTGATCAGATTACCAGTTTGGTGAAATAAATTGACTCATTTATTAAGATTTTCTAGCTAAAGGAGAAATGTGTTCAGAGAAACACATGACAAGACATAGGTGAGCTGGAGGAGAAGCTAATGCAAAGTGCTGCGAGCCTTTGAACTAACCCACTTTTTTGAAACTGCTTGTGGCAATGGATTTGCTGTGAAGCACGGAAAGATAACACATGACTGAAGGCTGTGATTCAACATGAACAATAACATGGTGTGCACTTTGCCGTGAAACTCTCATCCACACATGAGCTGAGGTGTGTTTAGTGTTTGTGGGGATAAATAAGGTAGAAAATTGCTCCACATTTGACTCCACTGTCAAATTTTAAAACATAGATGAATGGTTTTGCCGATAGGTTTTAATGAGAATTGTTTTAATATGATACATTTCCACACTGTTTAGGCTTTTATGTCTGTGCATGTCCATTCACACCTGCAATGCAAGTGAATGGGTTTAATTTGACCAAAGCTTTAATTCAGTTGTCAATATTTGGAAAACATAATGTGCAAAACTATATGTAAGCAATTAAGTTGAAAAAAGTAGCCTATTGTTTTTGGTTACTGGCATATTTGTTCACCAACAAACTTTTTAAGAGTAGATGTAAATAATAAAAAGTTGCATCTTGTCGCATTAGCTCAGGTGCTGTGTACAACAGTATTTCTTACAAAATGCTAACTAAAGGTGTCAGAATGAGGATGGCTGGAAACTGATATCTAATTGTTATTCACCCTCAATATCCTTACCGTCCCGTAATGCCTAATAGATGACTTGCTGACTCGTTCTCCTTCCTGTCAAGGTCAATTGTCATCCCCTTGGTAATTTATTAATAGCACATGGGCCCTTGTGCCTCCATTTTTCAGGTGATGGATGCTGCAAACCTTTCTTAGACCAGAAAGGTTGAAACAATAAAGCTGTTAAACCAAACTACATTCTGCAAAAGCAAATTTTATAGGTTCATTATCCATGTGTTCAGCCTCACTAGCTGTTACATCAGCATCATCCCTCACTCCACAGCAGACCTGTGGCAAACCAGCAATGCAGCACATTCAGCTATGAGAAAAAAAGTGGTTGTATAATTAATGCATTTGCTTGCCAATGTTATCATTCTGTGTCAACAAAAGGATAATGTGTACTGTTCTGCAGCTTGGGATAAAGCAGTGTTACTTACATGAGCCATGCAATATTCCTTTGGATACACAAAATCATAAACCTGTTTGTTAAACAACAATCTCTCAGCATGAATGTGTATCCGGTCCGTAACGGATCAAATCTGCTCTGTATCGATCTCTGCATGCATTCAGAGGGACTGTGACATATGCAGTATAAGCACAAGTGCTATCCTGTATGTGTACTGAAAATATTAAATAAAACATTAAAGTGACCAGAATCTTTAAGTAAAATTCTATCCAAAAATCTAGGGGTGCTTGAAGCTAGTGGCTCGAGGCTACATTAGCCGTTACTGACATAACACACCCTGAATCTCAGACCGAACTGTTTGCGATCGACTTGAATTGTGGGTAGAACGGAGATTCAATTTTGTCTTTCGAGACTCAGGTGACTGTAATTTGAAGTGTTTTACTTTTTCTTATTACTTTCTTATTAGGAGGTGTGATTGAGGACAAAATGCGTTTCTAATGAATCTTTAAAAATACCTTTGCAATAATAATTTTCTCTTTAGCCTAATAATTAAACCTACACTTTATAAGTATGTTCTATGAGCTTCTGTTATATACTTATACTTGCGCTGGTGATCTGAAAAGACATTTAACCTGTAATTCAAACTTCAAAGGGCTTGCTATTGCTCATTGTCCAACAAAGGTTTTTGTTTTAATGTGGGGCAGGAAGATGGCAGAGAGTTCAAACTTTAGTGAGAATCTCTGCCACAACAGACTCTCATCTGACATTAGAGAGAAACGTCAAGAGGAACTGACGTGAACAGACGCCCAATCATCCAAATTAATCTGTATTAGTGAATGCTCTGCCACGTTCTGTGAGCGCCTCAAGAGGTTGTTGGATTTCATTTTGACATCACCGTGATACGCTAAGGGCCATTACTCCATTCTCTTATTTTATTTCAAGGTAATGATTCAAAACAAAACTACAAGTGGTCTGTCAAAATATCTGTGCTGCTTTCAACATGCCAACAACAACTTTAAAGCCTTTATTGCACAGCATCTCTGAATGTGAACAGATAGTTTCCTAGAACAACATACCTTTTATTTCACATAATTTTTCACATTGTTTTGTAGCTCTCTATAGCCATGAGATGGCAAACCATTTCATGCACGAACATAACATACTGTAGGTACCGATTTAATGTAACACACACACACACACACACACAGTAAAACAAGGTGGTATTTGTTAGCAATATTGAACTTATGATTAGCTTTCGCTGCTGGTTAAATATCAGCTACAGTTTCTTTGTTTGACACTGATATGAATCTTTTCTCTTTTTTCAAAAGCATGATTGTGATTAACAAAGGACAACCATACAGAGTAGCAGTGAGCAGTCCATGACCATAATAAAAATGTATTGTTTTTTTTAGAATAAATGGACATATTGTTGATGTCGGAGTCAAATTTTTACACATAATGCAAAAATCAGCTGTTCATGATCTCTCTGATCTCTTCTACTTACTGACATTAATAGGTCAGTCCTTGAATGGGAATAACGGGCTGTGCATTGCTTTAATGCACTGTACCATCCAAACAGGAATCCATACAGAATGTTAACAACCCATCACTCAATTTGACCTACAACAAATAAGGCAAATTTGCTCATCAAGAGTAGCTTATATGACACCTTTAATGGATTTTGTGAGGTCTGTAATTTTTAGACTCAGTAGATCTTGTTTTTTAATTAAATAAAGCTTTTAATTAAGTATAATAAAAATCTGGCCTTGCAGTGGTTTGAGCTTTAAATTATGTCAAACCCTTTTACTCCAGATTTGTTTTTATAAAAACTGGCATTTTAAATCACCATACTGGACCAAATGACTAAAGATGAATGTTGTTTTCTTTTTGCATGCACATCTCATAATGTCTATGAGTTCCACAAATTATATTGCAAGGCATTCTTACTATTCTATATTGTCATACACTTTTAGAACTTCATATCCAAAAAAAATACATAAATAAATCTTATGGGAGACTGAAGGAACATTCGTTCACGACCTGCAGCATTTGAAGCGCACAAGTTTATGGAAGGCTTTCTTGAAGTCCTCATTGGACATTGTGTATATGATCGGGTTGATGAGGGAGTTCAGATATCCCAACCAGGTGAAAAAGTCAAATAACTCGGGGTTAAAACATGTCTCACACGTGGCCACCACCAATGTGTAAATGAAAAACGGCAGCCAGCAAACGATATAAGCGCCGAGGATTATCCCCAAAGTCTTGGTTGCCTTTCTCTCTCGGGCTGCTGAAATGCGCTTTTTCTCCAAAAGCGCGTCCGACAACGTCACTTTCACCTGGTTCTCGCTTGTTGAAGACCCGGTGTCGCTGGACTGAGTGTCGTGTCTTCCGCACTGCAGAGATGTTGTGGACGCCACGGATCCAGGGGAGTTGGTGACCAGGTGCGCTGAGGTGAGTCTCTTCCCCACCTTCTTGGGGGACTGCTTCAGGATCCTTTTCCGAGCCTCGACGTATATCCGTCCGTAGAGGACAATAAGCAGCAATGTGGGGATGTAGAAAGCCCCAAAGGTGGAGTAGATAGTGTAAAAAATATGATCCGTGTTGACGCTGCAGCTGGTCAGCTCCTCCGCCTTAACCTGCCTCCAGAAGAGAGGAGGCAGGGAGATGGAGATGGCGATGACCCAGGCTGTGGCCACCATCCCGGCCGCGCGCCCCGGAGTGCGCTTTTTGGAGTACTCCACCGCGTCCGTGATGGCCCAGTACCTATCCAAAGCGATTACGCACAGGTGAAGGATAGACGCCGTGCAACAAGTTATGTCCGAGGAGAGCCAGATGTCGCACACGATTTGCCCCAACGTCCAGGTGTGTATAACCGTGTAGAGGACACAGATGGGCATCACCAGAATAGACACCAGCAGGTCGGTGATGGCCAGAGAGGCGATCAGAAAGTTTGCAGGAGTTTGCAGTTTCTTAGACTGGGAGATTATTGCTACGACAAACGCGTTGGATAAAGTGGTAGCGAGTGTTATGCCGGAAAGAATCACAGCCAGACTGATCTGATAGGCGAGACTCTCTGCGCTGACATCCACAGTGGATGGATCAGTAACACAACTGCCGTTTGTGGTGTTCACCGGCTGAGTTGGCTCGACTTGATCGGAGCGCTCCATTACTTTTAGTCACTTTTTCTCATATTTGATGTCACCCTCTGAAATGTCTGTCATATTAAGGTGCCCTTCTCTTGATGGACGTCTCTTTATCCGTGCCATCCGGTCACATGAATGACATAATGGTGGAAAGTCTTAACATAAAAACTGATTCATTTCTTCCTCGTTTGCTTCTGTTAGCCTATTTCAGGTATTAATCTGCAGATGCCACATTGGTAAAGCAAATATCCACTGTTCAAACTTTTCCGTTTTTTAGCCATAAAAGAAAACTGCTTAACTGTTGTAGGCCCACACACCGGGCAGAAAAGGTTTGTATGTAAATGTAAATGATGAGCAGTGCTTCCTGATGTCCCAACATCTGGGAAGATGTCACAGATAATCCGCATGTAGGGCAGAAGATCTCCAGAGCTGTGTTTCCTCAGGCCCCCTGTGGTTGAATGGTGAGTCAACCCAAAGTCTCAATTTTATACAGACTCTGACATCAAACAAGTACCACTGATAACAGCCTTGCTTTCTCTCTCTCTCTCTCTCTCTCTCTCTCTCTCCCTCTCCCTCTCCTTATGAAGAGTAGGCTATCTGCTGGGTCATAGTGCCAAGAGTGTCTCATTTGTCACATGTTTTGCACCATAAACATTGATTGATTTGAAAAAAAAATACCTCATATCACAGAATAAAAAACCTGCCACTGTCAATAATATTCATTTATAAAGGGTTTATAAGTTGTAACTTATGGCTTTATTAACAGTTCCAGTACTTTATAGATCCATTTAAAATCATCTGGGAGAACAACCTTTGGTTGCCAGGTCGTGAAAAGTCTCTCTGGCAGTTGTCATTAACAGTCAAGTCCTTAATAATCAACAAAACGTCCTACCTTTTTAATAAGCCATTAAGTTTATTCCTATTAATGTCAGTACGGCATAAATAAAGGATAATAACTTTTAAAATAGCATTTAATAAATTGTTTAGAACACACTACAATGGTAGTGTAGTTTTATGTAGCGTTAAGGTATTTTAAAGTATTTATTAATGCACACTATTTGCCAAAAGTTATAACTTCTGCTATGATGTCATATTCTATTCTATCACGATTGTCAACAGCCTCCACGTATGGGCGCTAACAGGAGGAGTTATATTGTTGACAAACATATTAACAATCAGTCTGTTTACAACTACATTATATTGTATTTCTGTTGTTTGTATACATTATTGTTTATATGAATGCTAAATATCACCATGTCATCTTTTTAGAGAAGCTGTTGTATGCTCCAGTTTCCATGAATTAAAGTCAGAATAGTATAAAGCATTTGTAAATGATTAATAGAGCCATAAGTTACAACTTACACTCTATAATGAGTGCTTTCTTAGGAAGTGGTGTCATCATGGTGTCATTTTAAATAGAAATACTGATGGTTGATGCAGTGATTCTTTTGACATTTGGATAGAAGATTCAATATGAGGAGTTCACTTGCATTGAATCCTGCCATTTTTGGCACTTCGGATGTGTGCTAAAGGCTGTCATAGATATTGACATTGGGTCACTGCCAGTTACACATGAAGCTGTAAACTTCTCATGCCCAGTCAGTCTTTCAGGCTTGTCAACCCCCAACAGCATGTGCACACACACACGACACAGGCACGCACACACATACACGCATGCATGCACGCACGCACGCACGCACACACACACACACACACACACACACACACACACATACACTGGGGCAATGTCCATTTTCCAAACTGAAATGGCTCAGAGTAATGGATCCAGGAGAGCTACAAGAATTCAAGATGTATTGAGCGTGCACATAGGTAACTCAGAAACAGTGGGCTCTTGAACTTTTGACCTGCTTCAGCCAGCAGCTCTGCTCTGCTGGCGCCACTGTGGTGTCAGGTTACAGCCTGTTTCTACGTAGTCATTACTAAGGAAAGATTTTTTTGTGGAAAAAATACATTTTCAACAACAATTGACTACTTCACCGGAAAACAGGACATAAACAGAGGTATGGATTGACACAACTTTTATGGCTTTCTGTCATATCTCAAGCTGTCAGATTCGCTGTGTTCACTCAGAATCACTGCACATGGGTAGGCACTTTTAATGACATTTAGAACATGTTTAGAGGCTATAAACACATTTAAAACTTGCCCTGTTTAAGCTTGTTGGGTGCTAACACTAGCAGGAGGATAACATGGTGTAGGCAGCACCAATAGTTTGTTTTTCTGTCTACTGACAGCACTCCAAATTTCCAAACAACAGAGCTAAGTGTTTAAATCCCCAATGATGATAGACTTTCTGGCCTATAGGTCACTAAAATAGCAGTCAAAGATTCACTGTGCCATTTATAAAATCATGCCAACAATTCAAATTTTAATAGCTTATGCAATAAAAGTAGTATGCATGAAAGCTTTAGATTGCCCTAACAGTTATTTTAGGCCCAGTTTAATATGCAACTTCCTTTGAAACAATTTGTAGTAGGGGGTCACTGCTACATTCACTTTTAGTTAACTTTGCTAAAAAAAAAACATTGAAGACCCCATTTTTAGAGGTGTTGAGGCAATATTTTAGAAAACATTTAATGACATCAACATGTTTGGCACCTTGACCTTTCAACTGTATAACTTCAACTTGAAATATATCATTCAGACTACAAATTCAAACACAATTTTACCCATAAACAGAATATAAGTGACCATGATTTAATGCAATGAAAATGTAATTGGCAAACACCTATGTGTGCTTAAGCTATACTATGGAAGAATATGTGTTATCATTTCAAACTGTATTGAAGATAGTAACATATTTTATATGCTCTTTCACTGTCTGGAAAACAAAGCAATGTACAAGAAAACAAAAGCGTGGTTCTTTGCTGCATCTTAAACATCTCAGTCCAAATATTATACTTCTTTTGAACGCATTCTAGCCCAGAAATTAATGAATTTGAGTCCTTAAACTACCCTAGTTTTGACACAAATGCTTGATAGTTGGGGACTTTTCAGCAGCATCCAGTTTATAAGGACAAAAAAAACTACTGCTATATCAGGACCACGGACAGCTCATCCTTTTTATCCTAATCTGTATTATAAAACATTATAAAACCTGCTGGAACTGAAAAAATAAACACCTTGATTCATGGTCTATCATAATAGCTTATTCTGGATGATAGAGGTGACTCATATCATGACTAAGTCTTGTGCAGTCATGTGGATGTATTTGAACATACCACATATCTTTATGTCAACAGACACTCCTTAGGTCAGTAGGTCACGCTCTTGAGCTCACTTAAGAACACTGTTCTGATTCTCCTCTACTTTAACGTCTGTGTGACTGTCATGATGATCATGATGATGATGATGTCTGCATGAGTCTGTTTTAATCCCACTTAGACTGTGATCTTTTTCCCCTCACCCAAAGACCCCAACAATTGACTTCAGTCATCACTTACTTCCTTGCTGGCAGGGCCATAGCCAAGTAATGAGACAATGAGCTGGAAGGTTATTGTTAGGGAAACTTTGGCCAGACACCAAAATGCTCTAAATCAACTAAATTATTTAGGTGTTTAAGCCTTCTACACACTGTAAAGAATTAAATTCTGCTTGGGGAAATACTGAAATAAGAAACCCTTAACTACAAAATACCCACCAAACCACTCTTAACTGTGGCTACGCTTGCTGTTTTACTCAGCAGTTACATTAACCTTTGTTGTGAACTTCAGACATGCCAATTCAAACAGTGTCAAACAGTTGAGCATCACTGAGAGTTTAATGTACTATGAAGGTAACTCACTGAGGTGCAAATGAATGATGCATTCATCTGCACTCACAGTTTTAACAAATAATCTATGGCAGGAAAAAAGGAACAGACCACCAAAGTCTCTAAACAGCATTGTGCTACTGGGCGGATGTAGTTAATGTCACCCTAAAATAACAGTATCAACGATATTTTTTGATTGATTGCAGATGCATGTACTCGACTAATGCATTCATGTTAATTGTAATTCAGTTTTCCTGCATTTAATCTTCACTTTATAAGCAATTTATATTTTCACTTATGCACATGGAAAGACATTTGTAAGCTTTAAAGGTCCCATGACATGGTGGTCTTTGGATGCTTTTATATAGACCTCAGTGGTCCCCTTATATCATATCGGAAGTCTCTTTCCCAAAATTCAGCCTTGGTGCAGAATTACAGCCACTAGAGCCAGTCCCACAATGAGCTTACCTTAGTATGTGTATATTTCTGAGTCTGTAGCTTTTGAGGAGGGGGGGCAGAGCAGGAGACCCAGAGCTCGGTGTACACCTATCGCCATTTCGAGTCACTGGGGGACCATAGGCAGGCTGGGGGAACTCATATTAATGTTAGAAAACCTCATAAAGTAAAATTTTCATGCCATGGGATGGCTGTGGCTCAGCGATAGAGCGGTTGCCTGCATTGGAAGGTTGGTGGTTCAATCCCTGGCCCTGCAGTCCTATGTCAAAGTGTCCTTGGGCAAGACACTGAAACCTGAGTTGCCCCCGATGCTGCGCATCGGACTGTGAATGTGTGTGCATGTTTATCTGATGGGCAGATGGCACCTTATACGGCAGCCTCGGCCACAGTGTATGAATGTGTGTGAAGGGTGAATGTATGATGTAAAAAGTGCTTTGAGTAGTCGTTGAGACTAGAAAAGCACTATATAAATACAGCACATTTACATTTACATCTTAATGAACAAGAGTCAAGTTGGTGATACTCATCTGGGAAGAGTGAACAGTGTGGTGATAAATCACTTTAACTGACTCAAACACCAACATTATCCAAAAGGCATAGGCAAAAGGCACATTGACACCTCGGAAAATCACATTAGCAATGGGCTTTTCTCTGATCCCAGACAACACTGTCAGTAAGTAATGTTGTAAAACCTGATTATAGTGTATATTTTGCTCCTGTTGGGCATACCAGATTGTTTAATTTTTGGTGAATTCAAAATGTATGTTGGTGAAGTCAAACTATGTCCTCAGAGATTTCTGTGGTTGTTTTGCACAGAATTCCCCTGCAGGCAGCAACAAACAGCAATTATATCTCTAGATCCAAGCTCAGCAGAGAGTACCATGAGGCGGTACACAGTGAAACAGACCCTCCTGTGAGTTCATGATTGTACCCCTTGACTGACCATGACCGTCTGGCACTGCTAATGCATGAGAACTGGGCCCAATACAGCCACCATTACCATTGTTTACACAAAACACATGCTTGTTACTGTCATCCTAATGTGTGACACTTTGTTTTGTTTCTCAGTTGTAGTTTTTTGTGTGAAAAGGCTTTGGTGTGGAGTGACCCAGTTCAGCGACAACAGCAGCAGCACTGGGCAATTTTTGTGACTCGGTGTCTGTTATCTTCCCTCACCTCTAAACACATTGCAGCAGAGCACAGTAGCTGGCTACATCCAATCTCACACTGGCCCTAAAAGTCCTATTTTTAGTCAGCTAATAAGGTATCCAGTGAGACTTAAAGTTGATACATTCTACCACATGCAAGCACAGGGCAATTTTTCAATCCTTTCTCTTACAATTCGATAAATGTTACATGACTATTAAAACAATTGGTAGAGTTCCCCAGATGGTGTAGTGGAAAATTAATTTGAGTTTTACAATACAATCTTGCAGTGAAATCTGTTATAGTAATTTAACATAAATTAAATGATAATTAGAGTTTTCTGCTTATTTTTATTTGAATTCATCCTCTTGAGCTGATTTAAATTAAAACTATAACTTAGTTGCCTCTGCACAGTTTTTACCTTAAATACTAGACATCTGGCAGGGAAAATGTGAATTTCTGGCATGAGTTCATCATTGTTCAAATGAAAACTGTGGAAGCTTCCACACGTGAATATTGATTAAGCTGTAGGTCTGCAGTACAAGTTGTCTGAAATTTGCAAAGTGCACAGCTCCAGGTTGAGCTATGAACATAAAATTTAATTAGTATCACGTTGCTGTCATTATGGCTAACGTGTTAGAAAACAGTTGCTTCAGCAGACACAGAGCAACATTCACATATATTAGGAGTTGTGTTTCTGGCCACCAGACAAGTCCAATATTAATTTCCCTTTTATCTCTGTTTTGGTTCTTCACCACCTCCTGATAGAAATATCTGGCTCTTTAGCTGCTAAATGCTCCATTTTCCCCAACTAGTTGCAAACTTTGTATGTCTGCTGCGGAGGTAGATGTTAAAGCTTACCAAAGAGCTGAGAGCAACTGCAGAAAATATTTCACTCAGAGTGACAAACCCACCCTTTGTTCATATACAAAAAATGATTAGTGCAGCTGTAAAGTGAAATACAGGTAAAGACACATTAGCAAGAAATAAAGAGTAGACTTTTCAACAAACACTTATTTACACTTAGTTTCCCTTTCTCAGAGTGAAGTTTAATCAAGAGTACTTTTAAAACAATTTTAGGGGTGGCCTTTTGTGGACTTCTGTTTCTATCTATAACTGACAGCTGTAGAGACTGAGACCAAATAGGACAAATGCAAATCAGGGCAGATCCCTTGTTGTTGTGAGACTTAACCCTCCCTCTCCACCTACCTTCTTATCCAAATATTTATTGTATGAAATGAGACTCTGGAGAAATGACCAAGCTGAGCAGCTAGGTCAGCCATGTTTGGAGCCTGGATCTTAAAAGTTATGAAGCTGTAAAAAGCATGTAAAATATATATATATATATATATATATATATATATATATATATATATATATATATATATATATATATATATATATATATATATATATGTCAGTTCCATTTAATTTGACTTTGGTCACTCAATTAAATAAAAAAATAAGTAAAGTTACATTACCTACAATATTTAATCAAGAAAGTTAAATAGTGTTCATAAACTTTTCACTGTCAATATGATAAATTGTTATATATTAAACATCCCAGCAGTATATAAAGTAATTGAAATTAGCTCCACCTCAACCAGACAGAACATTTAAAGGGGAAGATCGCTACTTTTATACATCAAAGTCCATTTATAAGTGTTGTGGAGTTCTACTGCGTATGTGGAAAAAGTTGAATAAAGCCTTTTGTGGCTCCAGAGGGAGCTGTGTGGAGTTTGATAAATGTCCTCATGTAGCTATTAAGTCACTTGAGTCAGTGGCCGATATGTCTGTGGAAGAGTTGCATTGTGGGTAATGTTGGTGCAAAGTTATATGAGTGCAATGCTAAATCAGTGGATAACTCTTTAAATATGCTGCTTACATATTACTAATGCACTGTAATGACAATTCAATACATTTACGTATACTTCTCTCTAACATGTTAATGTTAATACCTGCCACTGTATTACTTAAGTGAAATTGAAATGTAATAGAGTATCTTTTACTTCAGTGCAGGATCTGAATACTTCCTCTACCACTGTGTATAATCTATAGGCTGAGTACAATGACAGAATCAAATATGGGACACATGTTGAGTTGCAGAACCCGTCCCACTGCAGCGTGCCCCGGCCTAGTCTGATGGCAGATGGTGCATTCTGCTCCGCCAATCAGCTCCCGAAGGCCTATTTCTAAAACTGTAACGGTGGAGACATGGGCTTCTATTTACAACTGGAAGCTTTTTTTGAGGTCTTTCCAAATCTGACAATTATATGAAGGAGCTGGTGCCACAGCCCAGTCCACCGTGTACGGGACTGAGACACTTTTTGGAGGGGTTGTGCTCCATTATTGTGAGTCCCTCGCTGGGAATATTGTGTAGGTCACTCAAGTAAAGGGCTGCTCCAAGTAACATTACAGCACACAGCTACCAGGAAGAAGAGGGAAAGAAGTGTATACTTAAATGCACTACATAGGGGAGAATTCCATTCCCTAAAGGAAAACATGTGACAGGAAATGAGCTAAGTGGTGATGATGACTGACTGGTTGATAACAGGTCTGTTTTACTGCGGTCAGACTAATTTTGGCTTGAGTGTTAGTCTCCAAGTCCATTTGGAGACTGCATGGTCAGATTGGGAGACGGACTGCAGGCAGTTATGAGTTATAGCAGAACTTTTAAGAGCTGGATCTAGTTCCCACTTTGAGGAGGAAAACGGGGAAAAGTAGAATTGATTTATTAAGCCCTGGCAATGAGGCTGCAGTGATACCATTGTGTCAGTCACTGAGGGTTTGTTGCATAATGCATATCATTCTCTCTCTAAACATTCACAGCATGCAGCTGCCATATCACAGATGGCCTTATTTTAACAATTAAAGGGTTACCTGGCGGTATTGACTGCAAACATTGTAATAATCTAGACATGCTGCTCTTTGATATATGTGCGTGTGTGTGTGTGTGTGTTTCTCTTTACTTATATACTGTACATGTGAGGTTTGAGCACAGAATTAGGGTGATAGCGAGAGGATGCGACCAGCCTAATTCTGAGTGCACGAACAAGTGCTAATAGCACACATCAGTGAAAGGCTCGTGAAGTGTGAAGAGGAGAGGTTATTGAGCAGGACGGGCACGGAGTGGAAGTTAGAAACAAGCATTACTGAAATTCATCACCCTGGCAACAATATGTGCATTGCAAGGCTGTGGATAATGGCAAAACATTATATATTGTTATATATGTAATGTAAATGTAAATGTTTCAAATGCAGGGTTGCAGCTGCTGCTTCATATCAAAGCAGTGTATAAGAGAGTGCAAGAACAGACGATTTATTGAGTAAACACTTCTCACCTCACTACCTGAAGACTACCATCAAATATATCAGAAGGTTAACCCCCTTTATCACTGCTGCATTTAACTCAACAGAAAATATTGTTTTGGTCTGTGCAAGAAAGGGCTTTTAGCCCCTCAAAGGAGCAGTAAACAGAAGCAAAAAACTATAAGGCTCGATTTACCCAATATTACTGTGCGTGCGTGCGTGCGTGCGTGCGTGCGTGCGTGCGTGCGTGCGTGCGTGCGTGCGTGCGTGCGTGCGTGCGTGCGTGCGTGCGTACAACACCATCTGTCTAACTGTGTCAACTCCTGTGTCAAACTGCACCAGATGCACACTGTTAACCCAAATTAGTTGACTTTACTAGAAATTTTCGCGGAAACCTGTTGCCTTAAACCATTTAAGTTTTTACACATCGTGGAACTTGACAGGTTAAGTTGTATTAACACAGAGTGGTAAGTTGATGTAGTAGACAAATCAAGTTTATATTACTATTATTAGTAAACATAAATAATTTTTTTCTGGAGTCATGCTGTCTAAAATAAGTATGTTAAGTTAAAGTTTTAATGCGCAACTTTTCATATTAAAGTGGCTATATGTAACTTTCAGTTTGTGTCTTTTCTTACGGTGCTGTATTGCCCACTGTATTACTGAATTAGCGTTACAGGAAGGGCATGTAGTTGCGATGAATGTTTTGTTTAAGTTATAGTTAAATATATATAGTTATAGTAACTTAGCCTACTTTGGATGTCTCGTGAGCTAAACCTGTCATGGTTTTGTCAAGTGTCTGTTGTAGTGTGTTTTATGTTTTCTGTTTTTATCTACTTCCTGTTTTGTTTTGAAATCCACTTGGTTTGGTTACATCCTTGGTCACTTTTCTTCCTGGCTTTGTCTGCTTTCCCGCCCATAGGATTATTATCTCCGCCCCTAATTTGCTTCCCCTGATCCCAGCACTTAAATCAGAATCAGAATCAGAATCAGCTTTATTGCCAGGTATGAGGACACATACGAGGATTTTTTTTTTGGAGCATGGTTCGCTCACATTGTGCTTACATACAAAAACAAAAACAAACCAAAAACAAAAAATATACACACTAATATATACACAATACACACTAATATATAATTACTCACCATAAAATACTCACCATTCCCACTTCACCTCTGCCAGGTTGTAGTTATCTCTATGTCACTTTTTCCAGCGTTTTCTTTAGAGTTTGCTTCTCCGGTGTTTTTAGACTTCAGCCAGTTTCCTGTTTACATTTCTTGCCTGCTCATTTTGCCTACCTGATTGTTACTGGACTTCTGCCTGCCTTTTGACGACGATTACTGCCTGCTCCTGCTGTACTGTTGCCTGCATTGTTCTTTGGACAATAAAAGTACTTACCTTTTATCACCTGTCTGAGTCGTGCATTTGTCACTGTACCGTGATAAAACTGGGTTTCACTGTCCCCTGTGTTACAAGCCAAACCAATAAAGCCACATTAAAAAACTTTTCAGCTTTGGTCCCCCTACAAGTTGGAAGCAGAACTGTCCATTACAGCTGCTGTAATGTCTCATTATGTCTCACTGGAACTACAGCTCTGCTTCCCGATCTGGAAAACTTGCATAGTGCGGTTATAGCCGGTAGAGAGTTCACCCTGTTACGAGTTGATGAACCACTGAAACGATTTTGGAAACATTATTTTAAGGTACATTATTTTGGTGCAGGTTTGCCAGATCGGGTAGCAGATCCATAGTTTGAATGAGACATAAGAATAATGGTAATAGTAACGGTAACAAACAATTCCGCTTTCAACTTGTAGGGGGACCTAAGCGCAAATGTTCTTTAGCGTTGCTTTACAAGATTGTTGTAGCAACAAACGTAATAATAATTTAGATTAATATAAGATATAATACATCATAATTCAACCAATTATTAACATAAGATATAATATATAATAATTCAACCAATTATTAACATAAGATATAATACATAATAATTCAACCAATTATTAACATAAGATATAATATATAATAATTCAACCAATTATTAACATAAGATATAATATATAATGATTCAACCAATTATTAACATAAGATATAATATATAATAATTCAACCAATTATTAACATAAGATATAATATATAATAATTCAACCAATTATTAACATAAGATATAATATATAATAATTCAACCAATTATTAACATAAGATATAATACATAATAATTCAACCAATTATTAACATAAGATATAATATATAATAATTCAACCAATTATTAACATAAGATATAATATATAATGATTCAACCAATTATTAACATAAGATATAATATATAATAATTCAACCAATTATTAACATAAGGTATAATAAATAAAAATGGAACCTATTATTGTTTTCACTCTAACAACCACCTCGCTCTACAACATCCCTTACATATTAATGGAGTACTTCTCACTGCTGTAGAAATAATTACACTGCATAACTATGGTTTTTATCTTATAACAGCTTGATTTTAAGAACAATATATTGTTCCAATATTCAAACATCAACACAGGTGTAACATAATAATAGAACAACAGTGCTCTAGGAGGAAAACTTCTCTTTATACCCAAAAGTTTTAATTCCAACCTGCATTGAAATCAGTAACCTCATAGTGACTGCCTAGAAACCATCAGTCCACATCCGGGTCTTGGCCATGGTTCAAACATAAATGTACTGTACATAAACATGAACACTATATTATCCATACAAACTAAAACCAAGATAACATTAATTCACACCTAAACATTGACAAAACGTTGATAAAGCACACTGTAACTAGGACAGAAACCGTTAAGAACATTTTTTACCCCATGAGCCTTCAACACAGTTCAAATGACCCCACTCTTAAAATCTACGCCGTGGCTGGTTTGTTCCTGTCACCTGGGAATATCAGCGACCCCCGTGATTACATTGTTTTTCCAACTGCCAGTGTTCCCATGATGCGTGTTCTTCTTCTTCTGTTATATTGGCGTTTGGCGTAAGAACTTGCATGACTGCCACCAACTGTTGGGCGAAGCCTAGAGCCCCTGAAAACATGGAGGCCACAATAATAAAGATTTGCTCAGGAAGGAAGGGTGAGCCACATGCAGGATGTCAGGCAAATATCCTGGGAATGTCCTTCCGTTGATCCAAACTAACTTTTGGATAATAATAAAGTTGAAAATCATCTTTTCAAATTTTGGGATCTTTATGTAATGTATGCAAGCATTTAAACATAAGTAACTTTCAACACTGATATTTGATATTTATTGTACGAGGAATACCTCTTGAGATGTGTCATCTCATTTTCGAGAGCGTCCCCGGTAGGAATGGACAGTACAGAAGACTAGACATTACAGTACAACATATACATTCACTCATATACAAGCTCCCCCTAACCTCCCCCCCTCCCCACCACCGCCCATACCCAGACATCACCAGGAATGATCATAACAGAAATGTATAAGTAGTGATTAAAAACAAAACAAGAAGATAGAGAAATAACAGAAAACTGTTAGAAGGGTGGATGCTGACTTGACAGCAACTCAGGGTTTCTGCAAAGGCCAATGAGATTTGTTGCTGAATAATGAAGCTCAAACTTATTGTGCAATGATGCATGCACTTTTATTCACACTATTATTGAGTTATTTTCAATTTCCATCGCTTACTGGGTTAATTCATTTTGTTGTGTCATGTGTTATTGATGTTGATGTTCCTCCCTCATTGCTGAGAACGGTCTCTTTTTGTTTCTCACTCAGAAATGTCTGTGGATAGATGGTCATGAACCCAAATAGTCTGCACTTGTACAGCAGGAGAAATTGAAATGAGACCTAAAAAGTTCAGAAATAATTGTCATTCCCCCTTGTAACTAAGGAAACTGTGTTTTTTACTTTGTTAGTTTTCTAAGGGCTGCCACAAAAAAATAGTCTTCACAGGCAATCTGACCTATTTTTTTTTAAAGTACAAATTAAATCATAACAATGAATAAATCCTTGCTGTTTATGAGTCTTCATTACCATTTATTGTGATGTTCAGAAAGGATATTTCAGCTATTACTGAATTAGTTGTCTATACTATTAGGTTATATTTCTCTTAGAGTGTTTCATCTATAAGGAAAATAATCTTTGGGAGCCACAATGTTTCTATTTGAGTAATATTTGATTACTTATTTTTTTAGTCTCATTCTCTCCACTAAGGGGTGCTGCTGGTTTAGAGGCACTGTCTTCAACAGAACCAAGACTAGAGATCACCCCATAACAGACGTCTTAGTAAGATGCTGTAGAGTTGTAAATAGTCATTATTTTGTATGTGAGCTATTATAATAGTTTTGGGGATATTAGTGAGGAGGGTCATGTTTTCAGTATTTGTACTAGCAGTCGCAACAGACCTTTGGTAAAGTTAAATGTAGAGGGTATGGGAAAATATTTTCCATTAAAATATTGGACATGAAAGATACTGGGGGGAGGATATTGCATTTTTTAAGTTGAAGGGAGGGTCCAAACCAAATATTAATAACCGTGGAGAGGGTCTAAAAATTCATTAATAGGACTGCATTATTATTTTTTTTAATTATGAACCATTAATAAACGTATTAGTTACATGAACCCAAGCGGGAACTAATATTGAGAGCCCAGTATCTTCCCGTGTTTAGTTTATCACATCCTATTCCTGAGGAAAAGCCCACGTCTTGTTCACGTGCTACAGCTTACTTTCTGTAACTGGTGCGTTTTTACGCACAACGACACAATGAGCGCCTGGACGTCTCGGTGCGCTCTCTTGACCTCGCTCTGTATCTTTCTAAACTATTCGGGCACACGCTCGACTTTCGAGGTGACACTACTTAACACAAACGACAATCATGCACCAGCGAGGACTCGGGGAAGTGTCCAGCAGGGGGTCCATGCTTCGGCGGGCTCGCCAGGAGGGTCACTAAAGTGTCGGAGATCAGGAAAAAGGAGAAGAACGTGTTGTTGTTGGATGCTGGAGACCAGTGTCAGGGAACTGTCTGGTTCAACTACTATAAAAGCGCCGAAGCAGCGCACTTCATGAACAAACTCGGTTATGATGCTATGGTAAATGTTCTTCTAATTGTGTTATTTATGTTTCTGAGATAAATTGCCTGTATAATTGTAGATGTATTATTTGATTAGATGAAATCACTGGAGTTTATTAGTTCATAAAACTGTGGTCTTTTGTATTTAAGGCTTTTGGAAACCATGAGTTTGACAACGGAGTGGAGGGCCTCATTCAGTATATCCTCCAAAATGTTTCTTGCTCTGTGGTGTGCCAACATTATACCTGACCAGACTCTGGCCGCAAAGCTCAGCCGCTACTACCAGCCCTACACAGTCATAAATGTGGGCTCAGAGAAAGTTGCTGTGGTGGGCCACACCTCTGCTGAGACCCCCTTCTTATCCATGCCAAGTACCAGCATATTCTGTTTTTTGATTGATGAAGTATTTCATGTATTTATTGCTTAATTGTTGCATGCAGCAGTTCATTAAGTTAAAGCTTTGTTAGTCCAGGAGATTTAATAATGAAACTTGGATTTAAGACACCATCTGGAGCTTTTTCTAGAGTGGTTACATAGGCTAATAGTTTTTTCCCCACTGTTTTCTAATGCACTACTGAGGTTTGCTTACATTTCAGCACTTGTTTCCATTTCCCCCCTGTGTGTTAGGCCAACACTTAAAGTTTGAGGATGAAGTGAAGGCACTTCAGGTTCAAGTCGATGAGCTGGAAACACAGGGCTATAATAAGATCATCGCCCTGGGCTACTCTGGCTTTGACGTGGATTGAGATATCGCCACGCGCGTGAGAGGAATTGATGTCGTTATTGGAGGACACACCAACACATTCCTCTATACTGGTATTTAGTATCCCATTGTATTCCGTTTTGTCCTATCGTAGTGGCTGAGGTTGTATCTTTTAACTGTTTTTTTGTATTTAATTTGGCTGCAGAAGTCCTTTTTTAGCATTCACACTATGCTCAGATACTTAAACTGTGCTTAATACAACAAATAGGTTCCAAACTGCAAGAGCAAAAACATTGTTTAACCTTCACTATCACTGGAAATGAGAAACCGTGCATTGCAAACTTTCTTGGCAGGAAACCACCAATCCACTGAAGTGCCTGCAGGGCCAAACCCTTTTATGGTGAGGTCTAAAGATGGGAGAAACGTGCCAGTGGTGCAGGCCTTTGCCTTTGGGAATTACCTTGGCTACTTGAAACTTACCTTTTACGACTTTGGGAATGTGGTCAAAGCTGTTGGAAACCCCATCCTAATGGACAGTAGCATACCTCAAGGTAGACTGGAATGAATATCAGTAATTACACATGTGGCCAATATTTGACTTTTTAGTTGTTGTTTCACAGAAGAAGAAAAAACAAGATTTAACATGTGACATTTTACATGTAAAATCTTGTTTTTTCTTGATGTGACATTTATGTCCGTCTGTGTGCAAGGAAATCAATACATAATGTTAATCTTAAAATAATTTTGGTAATAACTGATGTTCAATCAGCAATTAAAATGCTTAGACTACTTGAGGATTATGTAAAAAATTCAACTGCGTCTTGTTTAGGCCTACTTCTGTGTCATGTTTTCATAATTCCTTTGCTTACACAAATTTTGCTCGTTGTGTTACTCTCTCAGACCCAGATGTCCTTGCTGACATTGAGAAGTGAAAAAAGACTTGGCCCAGTATTTCTCACATTATGTCGGACAGACCTTAGTCTATCTCACTGGGACATTTGAAGAGTGTCAATTTAGGGAGTGTAACCTTATCTGTGATGCTATGGTAATATTTATTATTATTCAGACAGCCTTAGTTTCTCCCTCACTCTGTTGTTTAGTTCATTAAAGCTTAAGTGCGTAACTTGTTGATATTAATAAACGTTTGTTACATTCAAGCCATTGCCAAATGAGTTGCTACAAAGCTAATTACAGTAAGACTATCAGCTCCACAGATCACTCTCTGTATTTCTCAGTATGGCTACGTTCAGAAGATTGTACCGTCTCGTGAATTTCCCGCACAGAGGCTCAAGTGAAGATTGTCACTGCCCGATGCGAGTTGGGTGCAATGTGAGTTGCGCATGCGTCACTTTGCAACAAGTAGCCTACAAGATGCTAACGAGAGACTTCTATAATGTCAATACAGTAAAAATGGACCTAGCTACATAACGAAGTTTGGTCACTGCTGGCTACAAGCTAGCCATCAAAAACAGCAAAGGCTGTCACTTGAATGGCATTTTGAGCTAATGTTAGCAATCAAACAACCATAGCTAAAACGTTTTTGAAATGATTTCCATCTTCTGTTATTGTTTCTAATGAGAAATGCTCGAGTTTTGTTGTCATTACTTAGAATTCCTCATGGCGGCGACGGAAACTACGCATTATAGCTTTAATAACTGAGACAAAAGAGAAACACTTTTTTTGTCACACATAAACATCCTTAGTGAACACCAACTTTAACATGTTTGTAAATTCAAATCCCGCCTGTGCATGTTAAACATTAGGGGGGATTTCTTGGAAATTAAAGGGCTGCTTTGGAGGGGGCTGACACAAATGTCAATCACTCACTCTTTAGGGACAGTGACAAAAGGTTGATCTCCAAAAGCACAAGAGAGCAACTATTTTCAAGAAGTTGAGTTTGCCTCCTGTTTAACATGTTTTCCCCTTTTGTATATATATATTATACATAAAGTGTTAATCTGCATTGCTATTGTTGTGAATATGTAGGCCACAAGAAGTAATTAGGTTGTTGTTTTTTGTTGGCTCACTTTTACTCACAACATGCTAACCAACAACATAGGATTCCATTCACTATGCTAAACTAACTAGCGGGGGCGCTGCTGGTGTTGCACCGGACTAAAACTGAGACAAAAATGCTTTGACCCACCTATCTACGGCTAGGGGAGACTGTGATAAGCCCTATTTCAACAACCGGTGACCTATTCCTTTAACAACTAAAGATTTTGGTTTATGACTTAATGTAAAACTAATGATGTTCCCATCAGCCTTAGCTGTACTTGGTGGTTAGTGCCATTTATCAAATATTAGAATGTTAACAAGCTAGTCAAAAATAGTGAGGATGATAAACACATGCTTAATATGAGGATTGTCACTGTAACATGTTAGCATGCAAATGTTAGCATTAGCTAAATATTCCACTGTGCCTATAAATACAGCCCCACAGAGCTGTTAGCGTAGCTGTAGACTCTTGTTTTTGTGTATTTTATTTCTGTGCAGTAATTTAGAATAAAAATATTTTGCATTGGCATTTTACTTACTTGAAATTAATTCAAGGACATAATGACTGCAGAAGCAAAACACTGCAGTGGCCGTTTATCCATCAGTAATCCTCTCATTTTAGGAAAGAGTCCCTATCTGCTCATTTTAAGAGGGTCCCCTCTTGATGAACTTATTTAACTCACTCTGGTGGGAATGTTTTATTTAAAGCAGATGCATATTTTTTAAATTGCTCTGCAACTGTCTGACACAAATCGAATAGCACTGTTAAAATAGAGAATAATTTGGTTTTAAGCATGGGAAGCATGCATAAAACCAAAAAGCATAAATTCAATTGTATTTGTAAAATATCATCAAATACTAACCAAATACTAATCAAAGCTGTAATTTTCCCACCTGGACATGGACATTTCTATTTTGTCCAAATACATCTCAGACATGAAGCGTGTGTACCCAGCAATGGAAGGCCGGATCACATCCAGGAACTCTGCTGTCTTTACAGCTCGTAGCCTTGGATTGTTGCTGCTGGGTTTATGTCTGTCCCTGATCCTCTGATTGGCAGTCTCGGGAACTGTGATTAAGGGCACATTTGGCTGCTTGTAAACTCCTCTGGGACTTTGTTAACTGCCTTTCTATCTTGCTGCTTTTGTTGCCAAGGATAACTAGACGACAACAGGATTGCAGGTTTAGCCTCAGGGTAGATTTAGTCAACTATCTAAATATGAAAACGGTAAATACAGTATATATTGGATATTATTACCGCTATTATTGTTGAATTAAAAGTGCAGGTAAGTTATTTGTGGTATGAATGTATCTATATGGTATGAAAGAGTTCAAAGACTGCAAGGAGCGTCCAACTTCTTAGTGGGATAATGAACAAAAGAAAAGCTGTCAACTGCTGTATCTGCCTTTCATTACTGAATACTAATGGATGGAAACAAGCCAAAGCTTTAAAGTATTCATGCACCTGAATGTGCCTATACATATTGTTATTTTACAAAGAATTATTGCTATTCAAGTATGTCCATCATCAAGTTACAGAAACAAATGTATTGCTACAGCAGATATATTGTAGATATGACCTGTAAATAAGCCATCATTTTTTGCTTTGTGAACATTTCTCTGTATGCACTTGACATATTTACACACGCTGTATAAATTAAATATTAAAAATGGAATTGAAAGGCATTTTCTCAGGTATTCTTTTTTTACGTATCAAAGAAAAATGGCATTGTAACAACAATTTGTCAATATGAGTCATGAATTTCATATTATACTAATAGTTCTACTGTTAATGATTCTTTTTTATTATGAATTATTTAATCATAGTCGAAAAATTGTCAACTAAAACTCAAGCCTTAATTAAAGTGAAGTTAAATTACTTACTGTGTCGCTACACACTTAACTGCTGCTAAAAGGGTACGTTTCGGCTACCAATTTCAAAATACTGATAAAAACTGATTGCTCTAAATCAACAAAGCAGTTTGATTTGGACTTACACATTCTTGCAAATATCACTCATCTCCCCCCCATCACACAAAAGTTAAACAACCAAAAAGCCATTGGAGGCTTAAAATTAGTAAAGACTATTGTCTGTGCTGATTTTGAAAACAGTAACAAACAAAACAAAAAAGCAGTTTGACGGAAAATTTGGCAGCAGTTAAAATGAAGTTAATTAAATAATTAATAAAAAAGTTACTGTGATTTCTTCAAAGTTTTACTGCAATCAACTGCACCTGTCAAACAGCACCCTTTTACACTGCTGGCATTTTAGTTCAGACAAATTACACAAAGACCACTGTTATATAATTTATTTATATAATTTATTTTGGAAAAACCTTGGGTTTCCTCTTCTTGCTGTACCATGCATCCAGGTCAGATACTGAACATGTGATCTGCATGTTTTTGGTAACCGAACAAACAAATCTCTGCATGTGTTTCGGCTGAGTGTAATGCCTAGAAAGCATTTGAGCTCGTGTGAATTGAAGTGTTCATTTTACATCCATGGAGCCATCACAACGGTGTCCTTCTGCACCTGCTGAGGAAACACAAACGCAACATAAGCACTAAAATAGACATTCTCTGTTGTCAAATATACATAGATTTGAATACAAAATATTTTGTTACTATAAATTACACAATGACACAAGATATCCTAAAAAGCATAATAGATATGACAAATGTTATTGTATAAAGATAAGTTGAACATTATATATATAATTTCATAATATATCTTATAATAAAAATATGTATACCGTACATTAAAAACCATCAACAGCCCAAACAATACTCAGAAACTGCGATGTTTGGCTGAAGTATGACATTTGCACTGAGAAAATCAAATATAGAAGAAGATACGATTTCGGTCCATGGAACCATAAACCATAAACCATAAACGTTTTGGTTGCCTGTAATGTAAACTTGTTAATTCTTCATTGCTTGCTTGTCTTCTGATTTATAGGAAAACACCTGGAACAAATAGCACATCTGTCTGGATAACATATAACTATTCTGGCAAAAATATGCAGAAATCAAAACCTTTTTCACACTCTTCAAGACAACATCACTACAGCTAATCTTGGCTCTGTAACTGTGTAACAACAACAGGTGATTTTCCACTTCCAAAACACTAAAATGTTGAATTGAGATATTACGACAAACAACATTGTATAAGGTAATTACAGGGACACTTTAAAGCGTATAATAGAAGTGACTATTGCAGTGAGTTCCAATCACGTAAATTGAGTTAAAAAGACTTTGGGTACTTATTAGTAAGCATAAAGCTAAAATAAAATAGCGATTTAAATATTTAACTTCATGTCATGATATTGTATCTCTGCATCTACTTCTAGTGATCTGTCATTTGTCAGACATTATCATATAGTCACAGTTTCATTTGTTAATTAAAAACAGGTGTAATAATGACATTTACAGATATGATACAGATTAATAAATACATTTTTTGTCCAAATATATGCAGATTTCCCTGGCAACCCTGCAAACTATAAGCTGGTATAGATAATGGATGTATGGGTGACTGTTCAGACTCTATATTTCTTTACAAACCAAGGATATTATCATATTTACCTTGTTTAGCTCAGGGAAAAGTTCTTGAATGGCGATGTCCAACAGCACGTATGTCAGCTGAAGGCCAAAAGGAGGTAGAGGATGAAAAGCAATAACACCAGTGATCTTCAGATTCAACTTCCATTCCAGCAGGGAAGCAAAAACATACTTGGAAAATGCTGTCTGTGTGTGTGTGTGTGTGTGTGTGTGTGTGTGTGTGTGTGTGTGTGTGTGTGTGTGTGTGTGTGTGTGTGTGCGTGTGCGTGTGCGCGTGTGCGTGCGTGCGTGCGTGCGTGCGTGCGTGCACAGTGGTGGAATGTGACTAAGTACAAATTTAAGGTACTTATACTTTACTTGAGTCTTTTCTTTTCATGGCACTTTCTACTTCTACTCCACTACATTTCAGAGAGAAATGTACTTTTTACTCAACTACATTAATCTGACAGCTTTAGTTAATAGTTACAAATTAAGAGTTTTGCACACAAAATAGATGTAATTTCTAATTACAGTATAGTATAATATAGTTATTTATTGTTATAAATGAAACCACCCAAGAATATAACGGCCTACAAGTCCAGCTGAAACGATTAGCAGATTAAACACTAATTGATTGGCAGAACTGTTTTTTAAACGTTTCCAGTTTCTTCCACCACTGTATCTATATCTGTGTGTGTGTGTGTGTGTGTGTGTGTGTGTGTGTGTGTGTGTGTGTGTGTGTGTGTGTGTGTGTGTGTGTGTGTCCTTATGTACCTGTTTGTTAAGAACTGGCTGTTGCAGTCCATCAAAGAGGAGGCGTACTCCTTCATACTTGGCCTCTTCTCCGATACATTTCCCCAGAAAGTCTAAAGATGAGCAGTTTAGGAATTAGCAGAGTTCTCACATCTGCACGTGTCTTGTAAGTGTAAATGTTGGCAGTAAATTGCTCTATAAATTACTACCTGTAAGTAGTGAAAGAATACCTGGAATGTAGGTCCTCATCTGATCAAATGTCCTTTTCGCCCTCCTCTGCTTGTCTTGGGCCGATCGAGGAACACTGCTCTCACAGAAAACTGTGTCTGGGAGGGCAAATATTACATATTACATCATTCCACCTCATTAAATTAGCATGTTTCAAGGAATAGTTCAACATTCTGGGAAATACACTTATTCTCTTTTTTCTCAAAACTTGCCTCTAAGCAGGGTGATGAGCGAGACTAGCCGGTGCTCCTGGACAACCTGGTTCAGCTTGCACTGAAGGTAGTAATCTGTGTAGGCTTCAAGTGTGTTCTTTAAAAGGATCCTGCCACCCATTAGCAGGTGGTGCAGCCAGTCCGGGATGTGGAAGACGACTCTGCCTGACAACCATAAAGAAGAAAAAGAAGAAGAGCGAGAGGGGAAGAAAAAGAAAGAGAGTGAGTGAGTGAGTGAGTGAGTGAGTGAGTGAGTGAGTGAGTGAGTAAGTGATGGGCTTTACCTTATGTCAGGGGTCTGGGGTTGTACTTGTCATGGTGGTAATTTATGAGGGAACACCAACTCCCTACTTCTAGTACAGTTCTGCAGCAATGCGTTTTATACATTTTCTTTTTATTCATTGCTAAATGTAAAGTACTTTTGTTTTTTTAACTGGGCTGTATAAAGTATATGTAGTTATTACCATTATTAGATTTACCGGCTCTGGATAGTATTCAAATACGCTGCATTTTTACAATACAACAGTAACCTTTCAAACAAACAAATTATCATAATCACAATGCAGATGTCCCATAAAATCAATGGTACCAATAGTGTTAGTTTTACTTGCAGCTAGCTACTGTTACATACAATTTTTTGGTGTCTATCTAGACTGAGTAAACTCCACCCATGCTCAATTTCAAATCTACTGACCTTGGCTTGGTCTGGTGATAGCCAGACTAGTGTCTATCAGCTATGTGATGTTTCATGTAGAAATGCTTTTTGAAGATTTTGGTAGTCACTAAATAAATAAACAACACTCAATTTCCAGAGGCTTTCTTGTAATTTTTTCAAAAGGTTCGGTGTCTTGCCCAAGGACACTTCCACATGTGGACAGGAAGAAAACAAACCTTTAATGACCGATAAATAATAAAATGAATGTGATAAACCAAATAGGTTGGTATGAACATATAACATATATATATATAGCAATAAACAAACTCCAGGAGAACTCACTTACCCAGAAACATTAAGTAGTCATACAGCCCTTCAACGGTGATCATTTCCATGAAGTAATTCTGATTGTGTCTCTTCTCAGTCAACTCTGATCGGTTGGCGTTGTTTTTGAAGAGGTCGTTGAAGAGCTATAGGAGAGAGGGATTTACATCAGACTGACACCTATTTAAAACCACAAGACCACTATTCTTCTCTTCTGTTTTCTAATCTGAGTGACTCACAGAACTCTGCAAATATATAAATAAAATATTAAAAATATGCATTTTCTAGTTTTAAAATGAAAGTATTGCAAGAAAAGTTGTTTTTTCTTTGCATTCATCCCTTTATTTTGAGTCAATGGCACTTTGTTCTAGAGCCATAGTTTTGGTATTAACAACTATGAAACTAAATTTGAGCGTTAGGGATGACTCTAACTGTCCATTAAGGACAGTACAAACAGAGTCATTCCTTGGCTTTCAGAAAGACAGATTTGAACACCCAACCTTTTTATCATTTTCCGAGGTGGGGCTCAGGATAGTGAGCTCAGGGCGGCTGGGTTTGGGTTTGGGAGATTCACAGGAGTTAAAAAAGGACTGGATGAATGGCTCCAGATGCTGCCCTTTCTACAGAGAAACCACAGGACACAATCTGTATAAGTTACAATGACAGTATAATCTTGTATGGACATGTGAAGGATCTAAGAAATAGACTGCTTAATTGCTGTGATATGGAAACATTTGTATTGTAGAAAGGTGAGATAAAGAGAATCTCTCTCTCACACACACACACACACACACACACACACACACACACACACACACACACACACACACACACACACACACACACACACACACACACACACACACACACACACACACACACACACACACACACACACACACACACACACACACAAAGAATGCATTCCTTACCTCTTTTATCAGTTTGCTGGGAACTGACTTAATGATTTTCCCTGTTAAACATAAATACGTTATCTCAGTGATGTATGGTTCTGTCACATTCTGCCTCTGTCCGAAACACAAATATTGTTTCACTGCAACCCAAGGTCAGGCTGTTCAAACATTTTCACAGCGTGTTTGACATTTTCTGCTGTTCAAACATAATCCATCTCACTGCTCTTTGTCTCAGTCATACCGTACCCAGGTTCACATCAGGTAACATCTTGTCCAAGAACTGAGACTCCATACTGTATGGGGACAGGAAGTCGGCGAGGAGCTGACTGTTACTCAGCTCTGGGTGCTGCAGAAGTTTCTGCAAAGAAAGCCCATGTAAATATACTCTGCTGTAAGCTGTGCTCTTATATAGTGGTACAACAGACGACCTTGAATCAGTGCTGTGACTTTTGATATTAGACGTTAGAAGATACGCCGAGTAAAAGCAAGCGATATATACGGTATATTACCGTATATATCGGGTTGCTGTGTGGAAACATTCAACCACAGAATTGAACAGAATTTTTATTATTGCTGACCATTTTCCACAGAATATTATTATTATTTTAAAGATTATGTTTTTGGGCATTTTTAGAAGAGCTTAAGACAGGAAAGTGGAGGAAAGAGAGGGGGAATGATATACAGCAAAGGGCCGCAGGTTAGAATTGAACCCACAGCCGCTGCGACATGGACTAAGCCCCTGTACATGAGGCACACGTTCCACCAGTTGCGCTAACCAGGCGCCCCAGGATATATATAAGTAATTTCTAGCCTTCAAAATAGTCTTTAATGTCCATTAATTTCAGCATGCTGTAAAATAAACATCTAGAGACTAATTCTGACATAAGTAATCTATTGTAGTGAATTGTTTGACTGCTTTTTAGCCATGCTAGTGGCATGGCTCTCGAGATGGCAATGTCAGTCTGTTAGTCTCAAAAACAACTGGATGGATTGCCATTCAATTTTGTACAGCTATACCCCCTCGGGATAAATTGTAATCACTTAGGCAATCTGCTTTCTTTTCGTCTAGGGCTACCAATAGGACAACGTTTTAATTTGTCCAATACTTCAGTTACTATGGTGACTAAATTGCTGCAAAACTAATGCCATTCCCATCAGCATCAGTTGTACTTCGTGCTAATTAGCATGCTAAGATGCTAAACAAGGTAAACATTACCTGTTAAACAGAGCTGCAAGGATGGGTGTGTAGACTCTTTGTCTTGTTATTTTGTCAGTTCTCACCTTGTGTGATGCGTCTCCGAGCAGGGACCATTTAAAAACCTTTGCTTGTTAATATGTGCTCAAGGACGCTCCAGTTACAACACATCTGGGATTTGTGAGTCTTCAATTTGCAGTTGTGAAAAGGATGTGACTTTGGTCATTTGTCTGTTTGACAACCAAGTCTCCCATCTTGTTAGAGGGTCCTTGAAAGCCTTGATAAGAACTAAGAATCTGAACTGTGATTTTAAACACCGTGGCTGCCCTCATGATAGCAAAATGAGACATACAGATAATTCCTTCTTCAATTAGAACAGTGATTTAACCTGTCCACAGTTTTGACATTCAGTAACTTTTGTTCTTTGCAATCTTATAATAATCACTTTTGAAACTTTTTGAAACTGGATGTTGAGTGTTCCTGGAACAAATGTTCCAAAATTGAGACTAGTCCAACTTAATCTTGATGTCTGGTTACTCAAGTGCAGCCTGCTCCAGCCAGATGTTGTGAGTGGATAGAGTTGCCTGGAGCACTGTGTGTGTGTGTGTGTGTGTGTGTGTGTGTGTGTGTGTGTGTGTGTGTGTGTGTGTGTGTGTGTGTGTGTGTGTGTGTGTGTGTGTGTGTGTGTGTGTGTGTGCGCGCGCTCTGGGCTTGAGAAAAAGTGGAATTAAGAAAAAATTACAAAAGTGAAAATGCACTGAACTTTCACTGTTAGTTCCACTGCATAAAGTCATTCTGATCAAAATACTACGGGTAGGGTGCTTACTTTCTGGAGTACATCAAGGACTGGTTTGTAGCCATCCCACTCTGATTATATATGCAGAAGATGTGAGCCTTGTTTCCCATTTGGATTGACCAGTGTTTAGTTGGAAATGGGCACATGTTCAAATGTGAGTCATGCATTTGCTTGACAATTATATGATTCCACTTTTATCGCACAGAGATTGCAGTCACAGCTGTGTGTTTAAATAATTTTCATGCCTCTGCGCTGGAACATTACACAATCAGAGGTTTGTTGTTAAGTTCTGACTCATCTCTAGACCCAATGATCTACCTGAAGGTACTCCTGGAACTCCTCTCGCTTTGATGTGAGGAACTCATAATTCTTAGGACCGATGATTCTCTTCGAAGGCAACTGCGCGTCTGGAAACGAGCCTACAAAAATATAAAAGAATTAAAAGAACATGCTTCCTTTTTACTTACAGTAAACTTGAAAAAACAGTTCAGTCCAAAACAAGTCCCTAAATTATGCAACAAGGCCATCAAACTAATTTCCCTCCTAATGTTCTGTGAATCCACTGGAATCTGTGAGACCATTATGGTGGCAAATTCTTTCCATATGACAATAAATGAAAAAAGGACCCTCTAATGCAAACAAAATCCTTACCATGAAACTCAGTGAGCTTTGATTCAAAGACATAGAATTCCAGATATCTTCTGTACACAGACCAGTTCTCAGACTCATGTCCCACTGCAGACATGGAAAACATACAGTAAGATGAATATGCTAGACAGGCAGTGAGAGGTAACTGTATGTGACTGCTGCAGAAGCAGACACTTACATTTTACACTTAAATTTTGAGTGACTGCATTTCGCACCAGAATGTCAAACGGGGAAAATCTTTGAGGTTTTTGGAGATAAGATGCTTTTGCCTGTCTGTCATGCCTGTCTGGATATTTTGGGAAGCATGCTTAATTTTCTTTCTTGCTGAGAGGATTGATACCACTCTGTCTGTATGTCTGTACATAAAATATATAGCTCTAGCTGGCAGCCGGTTAGTGTAGTTTAGCATGAAGACTGGACACAGCTAGTACCTGTCCAAACATGAATTGTATTATTATTATAAAATATTTTTCAAAGATTATTTTTTGGGGCTTTTCCTCCTTTAATGGACAGCACAGCTAGGTGAGAAAGGGAAGAGAGAGAAATAAAAATAAATATTTCAGGGGCTTTAAACATTTCTGTGAACAAGAACAGTATCACACATTATTGGTCAAGTTCTTACTCTGAATGCAAAACTGTATCCTACAGAAAAGGGTGCCACAGCTCCTTCTAAAATGTCATGCAGCAAAGCAGAATGACTGCTCAAAGATGACAGTAAGTAAGACAGAAGTCTCACCTGCCTTCCGGTCATTGCGCTCTACATCGATACAAAACACAGGAATCCTTTCCCTCTTCACATCGTCGTCATAAAAATCAATGTATGGGATGGTGATGTTCCAGGCTGAGAGGTTTCGGGGAGTGCTGGGGGTGGACGCTGCCTCCATGGGGGAGTCGTCCTCCAGCACCATCATTGCTTCTTCCACCTTGAATAGAAGGAAGTGAGAGAGGTTAAGGTCAAGTAGAGTAAGAAGAAATACTGTAGGTCAAAACTGCTACTATTAAGCTGCAAAACGCTGTGTACAAGCTTAAGAGCACTACAGGCAGGAGGGTTTGGATTTATTTTGTTCTTTGAGTTACGTTTATTTTGTACTGAATTACACTCTCACCTCTATAATTCCTTTAATATGCAGTGTACACCTATCAAATTTACAATCAAGGAAATGACTAAAAAAAAATAATAAAAATAAGTTGGCTTATTCACAAATAAGGGAAATGCAAAATCAAACACAGCATATCCCTTTACACTAAATACAGGAAGGGACATTAAACAAAAAATGTCCAGACATTCAGCTAACAGTCCTGTTTTACTGCACCAGCTATGGAAGACAGGTCATTATATCTGTACATATGGTGTATTTTCCTAAACACAATATTTGTAAAATGATCAGTTAGGCCCTTTCGATACAGAAAAAAGTCATTAGGTCAGAACTGTGAAAACAACATACTGGTTGCATTTCTCTCAACCAAAGCCGATGTTTAGTAATTTACAAAAGTCTCATAACCCGTCAAACTTCTGTCAATTTAGCATGCAAACTCACGTTGTAGACAAGTATTGCTGAAACATTGTGCAGCCATAAAACATGTATTTTAATTTTGGACAACTTCAGCAGAGCTGAACTAAATATTATTCATGTATTTGTCATGTAGAATATTGTTCTTACTATTTGCAGATAAATATAATAAGAATGTAAAAGATTTCCATAAGAGACCAAGTCTGTTTTGGTGTATGCTTATTTAGCTTAAGCCATAACTATAAGGTAGTTATAGGTCACAGTGGCCTCGAGCAAAGTACATTGAGTAATAATAACAAGTGAAACAGGAGCAGAATGTACTGCTTCAAGTGAGAGCAAATGAGGATGAGACATTGGACCCCACCCTGGTGTGTGTTGTGTGAAGATAGCAATCACACACATTGTCCCAAAAGGGGGGACACAGAGCAAGAAATCTCCAACAATCACTAGGCCAAAAAGGTTATCACATTCTGGTAAGAACTGGGAACATTAAAGTTCTTCAGAACAGCATAATCACTTATTGGAATGATATAAATGTCTTGGGACAGCAGCGATCCAAGACTTAAACCTCTGATATCTATCTAATGAAGCGAGACGTATCTGTGTATATTTGTATATGCGTGTGGGTCCGTGTTTGGGGGGAAGGTAACCTGCACATCACACGCAGACGCCACTGTGAAAAAAAAAGGCGCTACGCTTTTCAGTGTCTATTATTTTGATAAGAGGAAACTCAATAAAAAGCCATTTGCCAACACTAAATATCAAACAAAAGCCAGACACTATATTGTATTAAGTTGCTGTGAGCTGTAGCCTACATTCACCACTTCAGGAAGAACATCACATAATCTCAGAAATTATTCCTTCACAGCGCTGTGGAATGTGAGAAAATCTAAGAGCTGAACCGGGCAGACACAGCAGTTTTCATCAGATTCACCCTGGGTCGGGTTAAATAAGTCTACTGCTAACTTGCAAAACTAATAACATTACCGTCACCAAAATACCCCCGCGAATCAAATTCGATACTTCACCGTAATGAACACCTCTGCTGAAGTGTCATTAATGATTATACAACACAAAACAACGTGTATCTCTCGCTCTCTCTCTCTCCACATTGTCATTGTGATTTTTTTGTGATTACATTCTGAATATACAACGTTCTCTGTCAGGTGAATGTAGAAGTACAACGTCTTCCTCCACGTAGACTACACTGTAAAACAGCAGTAGGCTATACAGTAGGGTTTGCATATTAAGTGGTTTGGGGTGCTTCTGTAAGTTGTTTTGGGGTACAATTTAGTCTTGAAGAATTCGACAAGCAGCAATACCACAGGCCAAGCAATCGGCACGTTTCAAACAGGCACATTTTTAACGGGCAGAAACAGAAAGAAACTCTGGAGTTAACACATCGGTGTACAGTGTGGCTTTCCTTTCTTTACTCACTAACACCAGCAAGTGGAAATTTGCTATAGTAATGGTGTAGAGGAGTGCATTAGTTTGAATTTGACCTTTTATGTTATTTGTTAAGCACAAATCGAAACAGGAAAATATTTTTGTAATTACTTTTTGTTATTTTGAAGTATTGTTTTAAAGTTTACATGAATCTAATCAATCAGAATCTGAAGAATGAGGAACACAAACAGGACAATTTGATTTGTTTAAATCTAGACTTTGTGCCATTGGCATTATAACAAATGCTTTAAATCATCTAAAAATGAGAATATTTTTTAGATCAGCCTCACCATATCGTCCTCTCCCTCCACAAGCCCATGGGATGGCAGCATGGCTCCCTCCATGGTTGTGCTCTTGAACACTCCTTTGATCTTACTGCCAATGCGGCTGATCCCAAAGGACTCGCCCCTCTTCGATGTGTTCCTGCAGGCCAAACAGGGAGGCTTTTAAACAATGCATAAGGGAAATGTGCATGGCTTCAGCAAAGCGCATGCAGCTTGACAGAAGTGACAGGGACAGAACCGTAGAGTACAGAAGGGGAAGCAAGGAGCAACGTACTACATCGGTTTCATGACTGTACAATAGGGAGAAAAAGCTAAGGTAGCCAAACCCAAAGCCAAAATGTCACAGCCATCTCACAGTGAAATGCCTGGTTTGTTGTTAAAGTGCTGCAGGGCCAAGCACACAGCAGTGATTTCATGAACAGATGTCTAATTTGAAGGGGATCACAATTTTTAATGATCACAAAAATACTGAATGATCCGTTACCAGACAAAAAGGACATCACAGGCGCTCTGTGTGAGTGCCTGTTAGATAAAGTGAAATAAAAAATATAAACTATATGACGCATGGCGATATACCCATTATCCATTATATAGCCATTACATGAGAAATTGAACATTGAAACGTCACTGCATTGCAAGAAAAATAAAAAGCAGGCAAGTCTTCAGCCTTAACAACACGACAAAGATAGAGGAAGGACACGTGACAAATAAAAAATCCCATGCATCAGTTCCACCATGCAGGCGTCTGGCCGGGACTGGGGTCACGTAGGGGAAAGTGGACGGCATGACATCACACTGAGCTTCCAGTGTCACACAGATGGACCCTGACTTACTTGGGTGATGAGTGGCGGTGGGATAGCGAGCCATATGAGAAGGTTGTGAACGTGGACTGGGCATGGAGGGAGTTAAAAGATGCAGGTGAAGAGCTGCCAGAGGCGGTGAACATTGAGGACGGGGACTCGGGGCTCCAGTCCCAGGAACTATAAGCAGAACAGGGTCACGTCCCCACGGGCATGAGGAGGGAGAGGACCGTGGGTCAAACCAGGGCAGGCAGTATGGTAGTTACAGAATCAGAGGGGACATACAGTCACAGACACAGCACGGTGGCGGCAATACATATATGGAGTAACAGGCGGACAGACGGGCAGAGTGGAAGGGAGGTTACTAAATTGCAGACATGGAGGGAGTAGAGGCTTGTAGTTGGTCAGCGTTTTCAAATGGAGTGCAAGTGAGAGCCATTTTCTGCTACCTCATCTTTCTCCTTTGAGTGGTATAATTCATGCTGCTTTAAAAATTGCCTGTATACAAGATTGCTTTTTTAAACAGTTGAAAAAACAAAAACACAAAATCAACTAACATCAAGTAACCCCTGATGTTTTTGTCACTTTGCAAGCAAACCCTTAGATTGAAAATGTAGCAAGAAAATCATTAGGCTAAAGCATTCATCTTTTTATATGGCATGTGTTCAGCAGCATCACTCTTGATTAACTTGATTAACATATGATTAATGATGACTCATGCTATGATTAACATCATAAGCTGAATAAGGTAGCTTTTCTCAATCTTCTCTCATTTGCATTTACAGCACAGGCACCAAATAAAACATATTTATGGGTGAAATTAGATTAGCAATATCTACTAGTGCTCATTGAACTGAAGCCCTGATTGCAGCAGGCCCAGAGCACAGTTCATTTGTTACAAAGGCAGCATGTTTCTCTGGAGACAGGTCAGGCAAGAATGAAGTGTAGTTTGAAGTTTGTATCTTGCGTGCAGCAGCACTACTCAGCCAGCAACTGTTCTGATCAGCACACTAATGCCTTATACTCACCGGATGTCATCCAAACTGAGGCTATTTCTGGAACAATATGCACAAGGAGTTAGTGGCAGGGCCCCTTGGCCACATACACACCACACCCCGTGATAGATACATGGCAGTCAATACCTGGGCTCAGGGCACCTCAATTCTTATGTAAGTTTTATTATACTGCAAAGTAAAAAACTATTTTTTATTTCTGATTTTCAGTTAGTGAATTGAAGTGATAGGAAAATTTATATAAATTTCAGGCAACTGGCACATACTATATTCTGCCTTCACACTGCAGTGGCTACTGGGATACAGAGAGTTGTGAACATGCAAAAAAAGTTTGATACATTATCAGTGAACTTCAGACAAATTAAAGGAATTTGGGTTGCATGTGGATGCAGAATAGTGAGTTTTGATCACCTAGTTTAAACACTGCCTCAATTTTCTGCCTAAACACATAAAACACCGGTTAAACTAAATGATTAAAACTCACCTGTACTTTCTGTCAAATACTAACTGATGAATCAATATACTGGCAAACATTATGGACGTGTTTAATTGTTGTACACAAATACAAAAAAATTGGTAAAGTGAAACCGACCTGCTCATCCTGGAATTCCTGGCAGGGGACTCTGCCCCTCTCAGAAGCTGGCGGAAGTACTGGAGAATGACATGGTAAGAGCAAATAAAAGGTACGTAAATTTCAAACACAGCATATGCAAATTCTGGGACAGTATGTAAGCAATATTAAAGAAAAAAACTGCAGAATGCATATAGTGACCTCTTTTTGTCTTTATAATCATCATGACTGCATTGTTTATTTTGGAGCAAGAACAGGAGTGGCAACAAAATATCAAATAATATAATTATTTTTCAGACACACTAGTCATGCAGGGCAGTGGCCTGCTGTGGACAATGGCTGACCACTGGTCCACCCAGCGGTATTCAATGAAACAGCCTCTGAGGGGTGAAATTCGGCTTGGCAGCTTGGCATAATGCCAGTGTCGGCTCATTGGTCAGTTGGGCGTCTGGTATTGATGACACGGCCGATAGTGGTTGGTGGTTGAGAGATCGGAAGAGGGTAGCGCAAGAGAGTCGGTTCAAATGAATTCTTATTGCAGCATTTGGCAAATGTAGTTTTGTTAAATCTGACACATGCTAAATTCAAATGGTAGAGGATAATAACATTCAGTCTGTGCTAAAACAAACATATTTTGAAAGGAATGTAATTAGAAATCTGAGCATGACCGACAGCTGCAATACAGATATGAAAAAAGGTGGACTCATTAAGCCTCAGGAATGTGTTGTCAAGCTGGGTGACAGTGAGTTGAGCGATTTATTTCAAGGTGTGGACGCTAACCTCATCACTGTGACAGAACATTGGGGTGAAAACATTCTCCAAGAGGGACAGGACGTGCTCATAGGCTTCAAACAAACACCTCATGGTCTGCAGCTTCACCACCTCTGCATAGGGGCCCTCTGCAACTGGGAAGTTCAAGACAAAACACACACACACACACACACACATCATTAATAGCATATACACTTGTCCAAGTAGGTAAAAATATACCCTTCTTTGAGAAAATGTAATTTCAGTGATTGACATACTGTTGCGTATTTCTTCCACTATAAAGGGATCAAAGCGGATCTTGTCGATGCTCTCGTCCAAACAGTATGTCTCATAGATCTTCTTCACCTCCTCATGAAGCATTATCTTTTCTGTGTCAGACAGCTCTGGGCACAGTATCTTGTCATTGAATTCCTCTGCAAAGTTAGAAGAGTCGGACAGCTCAGTCTCCCTGCGTGAGGGCCTTTAGGAATGCATCACTGTGGTATCCATGAAAGTCAAGATTATGGACAGTTTTTAGTGAGCTCTGCTGATGCTTTCAGATTGACTGTGAGGGGTGAGGTGTGAGAGAAGGGCTAGAGTAAGGTTGAAACCATCTGAAAGGTTCGGGACACGCTTACCGACTGCAAGGCAGAACTGCAGCACGTGAACGGCCCCTTCTTGCTTCAGGAAGTTCATGAAACGGAAGAGAAGGTCTTGCTGTTCTCTGATTTCCCTCAACTCCAGTTTCAGCACCTGATGAGAGAGAACAATGGTAAAACAGAGAACATAAATCACAGTTAACAAAGGCAGCTTCCAACTTCTTGTTAAGCTCAGTAAGACCTGATATAGTGAGCTAGAATACTGGATCTGCATATTGTGATGACAGGAAGGATGCACTAGATGTGATTAAATACAGTATCTGGCAGTTTGCTGGGGAGTGGGTATTTAGAGTATGTGTTTTGATTTGTTCAGAGGTTGGCTGCAGTTTAAACATTTTCGGAATCACTATCATAGTATTACATTCTCCTGAATTAGAGGAAACACTTACAGAGGGCTTTTTGTTGCGAATGTCAGAGTACTTTTGTAGAAAAGGAACCAAGGTTGAAGTGGGCTCCAGAAGTTCTTCAGGCTGGAAGGAAAAACATGTTTACGTTATTCACCCATACATTACACACACTCTGCAGCAATATAATAATGTTTAAATACACGGAATGGAAATGACATTGCCTGTTCACGTTTCAACATATACTTACAGGAGAGTTTTCTATGAATATCAAAAGTAAATGATTTACTGTGTCCTGAAAAAACAAACAGCAGTCAGTAAATTCATATAACTTCCATAGAACACTGTAACTACTTTTGATGATCTGAAAGAGACACATATTTGTCTTTCATTTGCATGCTCATGGTACATAACATTTATTACATTACGTACAATAACATAATGGTACATAACCATTAAATACTGATTTGAACATGAGTACAAATCGGTATTTAGACTGACAAACTAGTCTAAATATGGCTTCAAGTGACAACCGTTTTGGATTCAGAAAAGCAGCCCTTCATGTTGCTACACTCACAGGATCAGCCAAGTAGTCCATTGAAGGAAGGAAGACAGAACCAGCCAAGACTTCTCTTATCAGGAGAGTAAGAGATCTGAGAGGAGCGAAGAGATAAGGCAGCAGGAAATAAGAAAATGAAAGAGTAAAGAATGATCCTATTATACTTTTGTATAGTGTCAAATCTATGGGACTTTCTCCTTGGGGAAAAATGCACTGATGCTGTGATGTTTTGTTCCACACTTTGCCAAATATATGGAGGCACTGCCTTTATTGTGACATCACTGAGTTACCTGCAGTCTGTAGCCTTGGGTGGCAGGATGTAAGGAAAGAGCATCTCAGTCAACTTCCTGAGGTAGAGGAGCTCATCTCTGCGACTGCGAAGGGCTACATGGAGGTCAGGACCATATTCCTCCAGGGCAGCTTGTTGAAGAAACTCTGCGTTCTTTACTACAGAGGAGAGCAAGAGAGTAGAGATGTTTGTTGTTTGCTTTTCTCATGGCAAATACAAAGAAACAAATCTGTGGGTGATCCATATCAGCAATACCTTTCTGTCTTGCTTTGCTTATTATTTCAATGTGCTTCATGGCAACTTTAAGAAGCTTTTTTGTGATAAGGGATGCCACATCCACCTGAGAGGAAAAAAAAAAACAGATTAAAAATAAAGAATGGTCAGTCAATCAGCATCCCAAGATTTGAACTTCATACAGAGTCTAATTTGTCACCTTCTGGGTCCGTCGGACCAACACAGCTGCAAAGAAGCGCAAAGTCACTCTGAGATCGTCAACAAACGCCTCATCGTCCGTGATGTCTCTGAAATGAAACATAGTACAGTCACATCTGTCACTATATGTATAACATATTAAAGACCACCTCACTTTGTATTATGACATGCAAAAAAACACAGAGAAATGGCTTACCTATACCAAGGATACACAAAGTTTTCCAGAACCAGCTCCAGAATCTTGACCAAAAAACACATAACTGGACTATAAGATAATTTGGTCTATTTAATTAATAACAACTTCAACTAATCCATGCATGTATTACCTCTGAAAGAGAAGCATCCACCTTAGAGGGAATGTTCAGGTCAAGCCATGGTTGATAGTTTTCCAGTAATAAAGTCGGTCTATCAGTAAATTGAAAAAAATAAATTAAATGTAAGCATTATAGAGTGATATTATAAGAATCCTTTATGACCACTAGAGGGCAGTGTAACACCTTCTATAACTTGATAATAAACAACATTGTATTACTGAGCACATTGAATGCATGTTGGCCCAATACTATAAGATTAAGGCTGCATGATATAAGGAGTCTAACTTCAATTAATCCAGATCACTCTTTTCTCCAATTTAGCTTACTTCTTGCTTCCAAATGGATTACTTTGTTTGATTCTTACCCTGTCTTTTACAAGTAAATTACAGATAAAAGTCACATGGTAATGTACATAGTCACATGGAGTGACCATTTACATCTGTCAACTTTGAGAGTTTACTTAATCAGAATAACTACTGTTGACACAAATGATAAGGCCATAATACAACACATTACAGCCACTACCTCAACTACCACACCACAGCATAACCAGGTAGCTCACCTATGCCTTTTGCATTTGATTTTTCCACAAACGGCACAGCTGTGGCCCTGTGGAAACAGCTCCGGTTGGTACGACTGCAAGAGAAGGTTAACATACTGTTTAGCATTTATGTGGATCCTATACCCATCATTCACTGCAGCTGCAGAAGTGTTAATTCAAAGGGAATTTTGTGTCCAATTAAATATCAATCTGTATATCCAAATTTTCTTTAGAAATCACTATAAACCCTAGATGTATTGCAAAAAATCATCAAAAGACACAACAAAGACACTGTCAATGTGTTATGATCAAGGAACAGACAACTCTATTTAGCAAGTGTTGCTTTCTGAGGTACCTTGGTTTTTGATTTGATGGAGACCAAGACGTTGGGCAGCAGAGATTCAGGCCCCAAAGAGCAGTAGAAAGTGAAGACTCCAGCCAGGAAGGACCAAAACACCATCATAATATGAATATACCTGTCAAAACAGAAGATGTATATGACCATTAACTTCGTAAACCATTTTAGAATACAAAGGGAATAGATGCAATGGATGTTACATATCAAGTGGTGTAGCCTACTGTCGGGGCCTTCTTACCTGTTTAAAAGCACAGTAGACAGCAGCAGGACCAGCATGAGAAAGCAGAAGACTGGATACTGTCGGCCGAGCTCTCTGAACCGTTCCAGCTTCACCCTGCGTCTTATTTTCTGCAGACAAGCCCTGATGCACCCCATATTCGCCGCTCTGGGGAGCCTGTTACGTGCAGCCTATTGCATGTTACTGTTAAATAAAGAAGACATCATGTAACGACGCACTAAGAAATAAGCACGTTGCGGCGACACATAAAACCGTCACGTCAAAATAATGCAATGTTGTGCTGCTTCTTTACCTTAAATGACAAGCAGGTTGTAGCGATTTTATCTATCGACACCAGCACTTACTCTAAGTGTACAGGTCAAGTTAAGGGCTATTTTTCATTGTAGTTGAGCATCGACACCATGATGAATTTGCAGAATAAATGCGCAGGTTCCCGGTTTATAGGATCAGCGTGTAGGAGGCGAGCTGTCGGACAGCTGGAAACCACAGCAGGATTAGAGCTAATTACGCAGCATCATCTGTGTAATACACTGCCCTACTCCGCTGTTTGGCTAATGGCTGCAGTGCTCTCGCTGTCATCTACTGCACATTGAGGGGAAACAGTTGCTGCCTGGTTGTCAGCACTGGGGACGCGTGATGTCACCTCCGCTGCGCTCACAGCTACAGCACCAGTTTGTAAAAGTCCGTTTTGACGTTTTTGACAAGCTAACGTGAAAACTATTTTCGTCTAAATCACCAGTACGCGTTAGCTGATTAGTTCACATCAGTAGCCTACTGTTACTATTGTTAGATGCATTGAGCGGAACTGCGTTTGCGGTACAAAAGCATTTTAGCGACGCCGGCCAGCTGCTCAACTCGCCTTGTTTGTTTGGTTTACGTTCAGTTTGGACTTAAATGCAACTAGAGACCAGTTGAAATGTAGTTAAACAGAGGATACTTTAATGTTGACGTGAAATGAATTAAAATCTCTGAAAGCTCAAGTCGCTCTCCATTAGTTTAACAATTTAAAGTCCAAACTGCATCTTTAGGGCAGCCATATGTCCCCCAAAAGGAAAACAATTGACGTACATTGGCTTCATGATTGCCTTTGGTAGTTATAAACAGTTTACTGCGGTATTTTAAAAATGTCATGACCAAAGCCAACATAGTCCTGCATTTGCACGATAATCGGATAGTGCCGATGTATTAAGACAGAGGCGGGATCTTGGAATTAGATGATAGTGCGCAGAGGGCAGGTGATGGAAAAGTTGTTGTACAACATCCTGCTTCACGTTACATCGACATTTCACGTCTTGCCACCTCAAAATGAATAGCTTTACAATTTAGCTTTGCCAAGGTAATTAGATTGTAGGCAACTGATCAATTCTGAATTGGATTAAATCTGTAGTGGTTTATTAATAAGGTGTGTAAATGGTCAAAATACCAAAAATGCATTTTCAATTCAAAATGGCTGACTTCAGGTTGCATTTGAGATTTGGTTACAAGAGGCTTTACTGCAAGTCTGGACCAGAGAACCCCATCAGATGTAAACTTTTTACCACTTCTGTGACTGGCAAGTGTGCAAAGTTTCATAACTTCTCCAGCATGTTTAGGTCCCCAAAATTGCGATTCATTTGGACTAAGATAAATAAACAGCAATTTCAATAAGTCTTTTGCTGGCCCCAATGAGTAAGACAGACCTGTGGCAAATCTAAATCAAACACCAGCCAATTAATAGAGCATTCGCACTGCATGAAGATGTTAACCAAAGACTAAGACACAGATAGAAATCAAAAACTTTATTACAAAAATAAGTTACACTCACCTCCATTTTACAGTATAAAACAATTTATTTGCAGGAATGCAAAAAACGTTGTTGGCCACCAACAATAGTTTAAAACTGCTAACATCTTTTTTTTTTCCAAAAGGTGGTTATGATTTTATTGAGGGAGTTAACTGTATAGAAAACTGGGATTGAAGAGCAGTTTCCTTTATGCTATACCTGGGAAATGGAAATCCTTCACTGCAGTATCCCTTCTACCACTATGTGACTGATCCCTCACTAAATCACAGCAGCTAACGTTAGGCACACATGCTCACTGGGCAATATGGCAATTCAGTCATCCAAGATTAACTTGAAATATCTTTTACAAAGTTGCTGTCTTTGGAGCTGGGAAGGGATCAATCAAGATTAACATGATGTTATATGATGAGACTGGATTAGGTTTTTTTTTTACATGATGTTTGAAAATGTATTGGTATCAATATAAAAACAAACCCACTGGAATAATACAGTGGCACAAAAGGGACACTGCAGGGCTTTATTTTTGTTTATTTCTTTTAATCAAAGGCAGTTTGATGCCTGTGATCTTTAAGCCTTTACAAAAGTAACATTTTATCCCGAAAAACTATACAACCAGTAACTACATACTCTGAAGAAGCAAGGCAGCTAATTCAGTTCAAAATAGGACAAAAGCAGGGCTTGTTCAGACTCATCATATGAGATTGTTTTGCATGCCCAGTTTGACTGTTTGCAGTGTCAGAGCTGCAGCTAAAATGACTATTACATCAAGTACTTTGTTTTCCCGCTGCAGCTCTTGTGCATATTTTGTATGAAAACAAGCCCTGCTTTCATCAATATAGTTTCCCTATTTACAGTACAGGCCGGGTAGTTTAGTCCTCTGTACTGAGGTAGTCAACCAACCCTTTAAAGACAAGTTCTGAAAAGAACCACTTTCATGGAATGCCTGACTTATCCATGCCAGGTGGGTACACCCTAAAAACCTGCAAATGTTCTCCGTCAAACATCCAGATCAAACGATTAAGAACATGGATATTCCGACAATAAAAATTGCGATTAGCACAAAAATATACAATAGCATCAAGCTCCTTTGAGCCACTTCAAACCCAAGAACTTAAAAAAGTGCAATTTCTTCAATAATTATTTAAAAATGGCATGTTCAGGGACAGGGAAGGGGTAGATTGTAAGGGCAATACATAGGGCCCTGGAAATCAGGGATGGGTACAAGGGCTTGGGGCAAAGAGGCTGTGGCGAGTATTTAGAATCCTCCGGTCATCTTATTAAGGTGGCAGTTTCAGAAAGAAATATTAAAAAAAACATGGGGGAGGGGAGATGCTTCTTCTGTAAGGCTGGAATATCATTGGACCTTTTGTCGTGCTCTTTTATTTCAACATCCATTGCAGCTTACGGTGTAACCCCACACATCAAGTCAGTACCCACTGTGACAGGTCAGGACCGCCCTCGACCCCGTTTCCCTGCTGGACCAATGAGAAGATAAAAATTAGTACAGAATTTTGAAAACAAAGTCCTGACACCCATGCTGCACCCATCAATCAGCAAACTGACAGACTAATGACACGCCACAAAATTTAAACTGAAGACAGTTTTGCCACTTGGAACACAGATGGCCTCCTTAAAAGTAAAGCAGGTTGTGAATGACCTTTTTTGTTGGCAAACAAACTGACTGGCTACTCTGAAGGATGACACCGTTTAGGGATTAGTTATGAGGCCAAAAACCAGGTGTAAGTAAGTAAGTCTCATAATTACTACAAACATTTCAAGACCATCAATACCTGCGCTATAGGTAACCCTCAACTCCCCCTCTTTACAGCTGCTTTCAATTGCCAATCTTCCATACAAGGCATTCCTCTGAACTAGGTGTTTTGATAACTGGCCCACACAAAAATTATGCAAACACCAAGACTGAGCTCAGTCGTTTCTTTTATAGTGAACAGTAATTATCTGTATTAATCCCAACCATTTTATTTTACCCACTTTGAAACTGCATCACACAGAAGTTTAAATTTACCTCTGCTTGTTCCAGGACCTCCTCGCTGGGAGAAGCTAACTCGACCCCTCGGTGTGACGCCACCGCGGCCCCTGGTCTGACTAGCACCGCCACGAATTCCTCCCCTCACTCCTCGTACTCTTCCAGACCCCTGGAAGTCATCATAGCCGTAGTACGGGTCATCGTAGCCACCCCGGTAATTGTGGTAGTCGTATCCATAGTAATCGTAATAGTCTTCATAGCCATAATAGTCAGGGGGGTACGAGTAACCTCCGCGCCCGCCTCGGCCCCTGCCTCTCGTTGGTGGTGGCATGTGGGGAGGCCCGTAATAATAGTATTCGTCATACCTAAAATGATACACTCAACTTAAAAATGGCATCCTGCTTTATATCAAAATTTAAATTTGATAACAGAATGAGTAAAAAGTCACAGGCTGGAGATGTATTGTTCCCTCTTACATGTGTGTTTTAGCGGCTTGTCTCTGGGCTTTGCGCTCTTTTCTCTTCTGGTCAGGGGGCTTGGCAAAGACGATTTCAATATGCTCTCCCTCGAGGTCTTTGCCGTTGAGATCAGCCAAAGCCTAAGAAATACCAAGATTTAAAAAAATAAAAATAAAAATAGTTTTTTTAACTGCACTTACAAACTTAAATTTAAGCTCATGATAAAAAGGTCTTCTATGTTAGTCCAGTGTCAAAGTTTATTTTTGCATCCATACCTTCACAGCACCATCTCTTTCTTCGAAGTGGATGAAGGCATAGTCTTTCAATTTTTTCACTCGCTCCAGCTTGCCAAACTGACTGAAGGCCTTTTCAAGTATCTCCTCTGTAACAGTGCTCGCTAAGTTTCTCACAAACAGCACTTTGACCTGGTAATGGAAGCACAAGGTAAATTTATTTGCAGAAAAAAAGGGAACAAATAACTGCAGCAGTCAATCATAGAAAGAAAACATTTTGGTCACATATACACATAGCAGTATGCTAATGACTTCTGGTCCTGTGCCTTACCTTGGCCATGACCTCTGGGTCTGGGTCCTCGATAGGATCAGCCCACTCCACGGTGACCACATTACCCCACACCTTCACCTTGCCGCTCATCAGCCGGCGGCGGGCCTGAGCCGCCGTCTTGTGGTCTTCATACTCCAGGAAGCAGAAGCCCCGATTCTTTTTCTTGTCGTCTGGCTGGTGGTACAATATGACATCATTTAGACCCTCTGTAGAGACAAGAAATGGGAGAGAAGTGGAGAAAAGGCAGCAGGGTGTTAACTGCATCTATTCCACAGAAAATACAATTACATCAATGGCCTACCAACAATCTTGAGACATCAAATCACCCTTTAGAAACAAAACATGTAAAAATGTTTACTACGTTTAATGTCCAATCAGATCTTAGCGGTAAACCATCATGGTAACGTAAGTCACTCCAGCATGGTAATGAGGTCATCATTTGGACACAGAGGAAATGCTTCAAACAAATTAAGATTTGTACAGAGAGTACAGACATAAGTTGTGTATATATGTAAATGTAGACATGAAGCTGTAGAATATTACACAGCATATTATACAGAAAGAGAAATCCAAGGATGGTGCTGACTCACCTGTGACTTTTGCAAATTCTTCAACAATTTGCTCTTTTGTTTTACTCTTGGGAATGGAGCCAACAAACAGTCTATTATTGGCCACAGAGATGCACACACCAATGTGTTTACCCGGTCGGATTTCATTGTTGTTGCACTGAGGAATTATGGAGGATATTGTAAGTAAGGAGAGAAAGAAAAAAAAAAAAAAAAAGTACAATTTAGTCAACAAGTAAGCTGTGTTTTAACTAACAAATTCCATCAGACCCTCCCCTTGTTTTTTGGTCATACTTGCAGTAAACGTACCAATTTGACAGCCTGCTGTGCAGCTTCTTTAGTGCAGAAAGTGACAAAGGCGTAGCCTCTGTTCAGGCCACTGAGGGGATCCATCATCAGGCGCAAGTCCCAGATGGGGCCAGCTTTCTCAAACAGCGGAACCAGCTCATCCTCAAAGAGGTCTCTGGGGATTTTACCTACAAATATCTGCCAGGTTGAGAGGAAAGGAAAATACCGTGGATTAGAGCAACACTTTAATTTGACATGTAGTGTTAAGGCATTAGGGCTGTAACTCAGCTCCACGAATCTGTGTCGGGGAGCGAGAAGGCAGAATCGCGACACACCCCTTCCAATCCAGATCCAATGCTACCACATCTTTAAATTACTATTAGTATTAGTCCTTTTGGTGCCTTATTCCTGTTCCGTATGGTAAATCTAGCTAACTTTAAAGACAGCTAAAAGTGAAAGGGGGAGGCATCTGTAATGCTAACGGAGATGTAACGTTACAAATGGCCACTGTTCTGACTCAAGTGTCTGGGTCTGTTTCCCGACAGTTCAGTAAACTGCCGTTAGCGTCCTTAGCACCGGCATTAAGTGCTGACCGGGATGGCTGCTAGCTGGCTGGGGGCTGACTGTGGATGTGGAGGGTAGGGCTGTAACCTCCCAGTCGACTAGTCGATTTATTGGTTGATACGTTCTGGCTCAACCAAAATTCTGGTTGGTTGATTTTTTGCCATGTTAATTTCATCAGGTGGATGCATAGACCGTAACGGTCTATGGGTGGAAAGCTCTAACTGCTAATGAGGGTGTTTTTAAGAGCATCCCTGTTTCACAGCGAACAGTCTGTCTTCAGAACACCCCCCTTGTTTTCACCTTTTTTGGTTTAGTCCAACCCACCGGAGACAGATTGAATAAAGTACTAGAAAGCCTTCGTCTGATGGTTTGCTGAATATTTAATTGTGAGTGTTTCATTTACAGTCAGTCCTCGACCATGTCGAAGACATCGCCAGTGTGGCAGCATTTTACAAAAAACGGAAAAAAGTTGAATGCAAAGTTTGCAAGCAACAGTTTGCATATTGCAGCTGACTACAAACATGGCATATCACCTAAAAACGGTAAGCTAACTTGTCTACATTAGGTTGCCCTGTCTGTTTTGAGTAGGCTATATGAACATATCAGAATTGGCATATTTCATAGTCTAATAATCGTTTTATAACTACAGGCGCACCCACCCGCAACAACGGTAGCGTTCCCCAGACACACCCACACCACGCTAGATGTTACGCCTCTATCATCCAAACGCAAAAATAATATCACGGGAAGGAATTGTTGACTTTATTGCTCAGGATAGGAGGCCCATTGGTGTTGTGGAGGGCTGAGGTTTAAGAACTTGTACAGCCAGCACGCCACACCATCACGCAAAATGTGAGGGACTCGAAGAGAAAGTGTCAGAGTTAATACAACACAGCGAGGCACTGAGCTTGACCACAGATATGTTTAAATATACATTAAAGTGGACGTGCCTTTTGTGTTTAAGAGTAAAAGCTTTAAATTAGTCTATTTGTGTCTAGCCTACAAGGACAAGTACTGCAGGACAGTACAGTTAATTAATCTTGCATTTTTTTCCTAAATTACCATTAGATTAGTCGTCTAGCTATACAGTTAACATTACTGATGAATTGGTTGGTTAGCCCAGAGTTGTTAACCGGGTCAAAACAACCATACTAAAAATAACTGAGCGTGTTGACCGGTGTCGTAATCTTAAATTACCCCACAAGAATTTACATTAGCTACTTGTCAACCAGCACCTTTACTGTAGGCAAAGCACTTTTCCTCTTCATTCCCCTACAGGTTTGGAGCGGAACTGTTACCATTATTCTTATGTCTCATTCCAACGAGTTAATGAACCACTGAAACAATTTTGTAAACATTATTTTAAGGTACAAAAGAATCTTTGGAGTTGGATTGATTGATATTGAAAATCAATAAATAAGGTATCTGTTGTATAACTGTGTTGCAAAGTAGGATGTAATCAATGACAAACCAATGCCACGTGGCAGAAAAAAAAAGTTGGATTCTGTTCATTATGAACCCAAAAAAAAAAAAAAAAAAAAAAAAATGTTTGTATCGAATCGTGGGTCAAAAATCGTGATACGAACCAAACCCTGGGTTTGGTTTATTGTTACAGCCCTATAAAAAGGCATTAACGGCATTTAGGAAAGAAAAAAATAAAAATAAAAATAAGTATCCAGTCAGCTCTTAGCAGTAAACTATCAGTGTAACCATGGTTACTACAGAAGATAAGAGTTTCATCATTTGGACACTGTATGAAACCTGAATGGACTTTGCCCATAACAACAACAACCAACTCAAAGTAAATACCAGTGCATTGTTTTGGCATCTTTATGCTCAAGAGAATTCTGGTCGATTCCAACACATAGCTCCGTTTGTAAATTTGGAGTGTTAGTAGAGAGAAAAATAAAAACAATCAGTGCTGCCTACACCGTGTTCTCCTCCTGCTAGTGTTAGCACCCAAAAGGCTTCAACAGGGCAAGTTTTATCATCATTTTAACATGTTTTTAGCCTCTTAACATGTTCAAAATGTCATTACAAGTGCCTAGCCATGTGCAGTGATTTCTTCAGAGGGAACACATTGAATAGGACTGCCGTAGATGTCAGTCAAAGAAATGAATGAAAGTTGTGCTAATTCAGTTGTGTTTAGTTCCGGTGTTGAGATGGCAGAGTGCTTAGGGACCGTCTACAAACTCCAACACAGAAGAGAGATGAAACAAAAATATGTAGTCTATCAATTTAATGATTAAATAAGGTAGCGTCTCCAAACTTACCTCAATTATAACTTGTCTCCTGCTTGTTGTACTACAGCACTTTTAAAAAATAAGCATATGCTTATTTTTTTGAAAATATGTTTGCATCATATTTTAACACAGTGTAGGCAGCACCGATAGTTTCTACTGACAGCACTCCAAATTTACAAAACAGAGATACATGTTGGAATTGACCAGAATTCTTCTTTAATGAATGGTATAACTCAAAAAGGTGAAATGTTCTGTACCTCTGTACCAATTGTGGGCTGTATCCCCGAGTGAGCAGACTCTGGTGGGGGACCTCCATACTTCCTCTGGCCTGTTGTCACATCAAGTGTGTAGCCAGTCCTCTCCAGCAAAGCCTGATCATAAGACATGAAAAATTAAGGATACTGTTTAATTGACAGATTAAAAAATAAGACTTGTGGGAAAACATTAAAAGCATGCGAGAAAGAACCCCAAAAAAATAATCTAAAATTTGAATGACTCTTATATGGTTACAGAGAGGAACTATACTCACCAGCCACTTTAATTAGGAACACCTGTTCACCTGCTAGTGAATGCAAATATCTAATCCGAAACTACTGAGCTACTGGGATATCCACGCACACCCATCTGTAGTTTGACAAAGAATGGCCCGAAAAAGAAAATATCCAATGAGCGACTGTTCTTTGGTTGAAAATGCCTTGTTGATAGAAGTCAGGAGAATGGCCAGACTGGTTCTAGCTGATTGAAAGGCAACAGTAATTCAAATAATACTCATTACTACTGAGGTACGCAAAATGTACCTTGTCAAACATCTTGAAGCAGATGGGCTACCGCAGCATAATAGGCTACAGTTGGCACCGGCTCTCCAAAATTGGACAATAAAAGATCAGAAAAACCTTGCCATGTTTGAGAAGTCTCGATTTCTGCTGCAACATTTAGTAGGACTAACAATATGCAATATGAAAATGAAATCTCAACACTCTGATCTAGAAACCTGTGAGAGGGCAGAATCGCAACACACCCCTTCCAACTGCCAGAGTTACCCTTCCCGTCCAGATCCAACACTACCACATCTTTAAATTAGTATTAGTCGTTTTGGTAAATTATCCCCATCTGGCGTGCAAACAGTTAACGCTAACGTAGGTGTAACGTTATGAATGCCCGCTGCTCTGACTCAAGTGCATGGATCTGTTTGCCAACAGTTCAGTAACCTGCTGTTAGCATCCTTAGCACCGGAGTTAAGTGCTGACCAGGTTTGGATTGCTGTAATGATGGTGCCTGGCTGCTAGCTTCACGCTGACTGTTGATGTGTCCCGGGGGCTGTTGTCAGCTCTTATTCTGACTGAAGCCTTGCAGCGCCGAGAGAGTGAGGCTAACACACAGGTGTGCTAGCTGGCTAAATTACCATTAGCTTAGTTGTCTAGCTATACAGTTATTAATGATGAATTTGTGGATTAGCCCAAAGTTGTTAACCATGGTCTAAACAATCATTCTAAAAATAACTGAGCATGTTGAACACTGTCATAATCTTAAGTTAACCAAGAATTAGCCAACGTTGTAGACCAAGCATTAGCTACTTGTCCACCTGCACCTTTATAGTAGGCTAACCTTATAGGGGCGTTACGCAGCTTTGGCCATTTCTTCGCTGTTTTCCTGCTTTTTGCTTGCAGGTTTCTCTATAGAGCTCCCCCTACAGCTTTGGAATAGATAATTGGCAGCTCCTATGTTTACTTGTGTCTGACTCCTCGCTCGGTCAGTCCGCCATTTCCTTTCTCTATTCCTCCGACAACGCTTTCCTAGCTTTCTGCAGGCTCAGTCATGACAATTATGTGAAAAACTCCATCGCTACCTTGTTGGCCGTTTCCTGAATGGACGTATGTCTGCAGTGCCGTGAAGCAATTTGTTACATCGCGAGACCTGATATCACGCAATACTTCCTTACGCCGAGTCCAGCAACTCGCTGGCTGAAAGTTTAAATGGTAATTTTCCGTTCACAGGCACTAGGGGGGAGAAAAACGACCACCATTACACTCAAGAGTCATAACCATTCCACCACCATTTCAATGACTCCAAAGCTGATCAATTAAGGCAAATTAAGCTTAAAAAAAAAAAAAAAAAAAAAAAGGCAACACGAAAGCACTTTTCCTCTTTGGTCCCCTACAGGTTGGAAGCGAATTGTCCATTACGGTTACCATTATTCTTGTCTTATTCGAACTACAGATGCATGCCTTACGCCCTGTTACGAGTTGATGAACCACTGAAATGATTTTGGAAACATTTTAAAGGTACAAAAGAATCTTTGGTGTTTGATTGCTCGATATTGAAATCAATCTATAAATAAAGTTTCTGTTGTAGTACTGTGTTGCAAAGGAGCGTGTAATCAATGACAAAACGTCATTGATTACAAAAACGAGTATAACTCCCACCCCCAGACTTTCGGCCCCTTAGTACCAATTTCGCATTGTTTAAACACCACTGACCATGTCCATTGTTTTATGACCACAGCATACCCATCTTCTAATGGCTACTTCCAGCAGGATAACGCGCCATGTCACAAAGCTCAACTGCTCTCAAACTGGTTTCTTGAACATGAGTTCAATGTGCTCATATTGTCCCCACAATCCCATATCACTCCAATAGAGCACCTTTGGAATGTGGTGAAATGAGAGATTTGCGTCATGGATGCTGACAGTAGACAAATCTACAGCAACTGCGTGATGCTATCATGTCAATGTGGTCCAAAATCTGAGGAATGTTTCCAACACCTTTTTGAATCTACGACAGTTATTTCTGAAGTCAAAAGGTCCACCTTGTTAATAACAAGGTGCATCTAATAAAGTAGCTGGTGAATGTATATTTCCACGCTCAAAGCATTACTTTAGCATTTCCACATTTTGTCCCAAGCATTAAAAAAAAAAAAAAAAAACCTTCTGAATTTACGATTAGTTCTCACTTTGATTTTAGCTTCATCTGGTCCTTTATTGGCATCTGACACTTTGGTCCCTTGTTTCTCTCTCTGTCTGTACGTCTTCATCACGCCACAAAGAAAGGCACTTTTGTTCTGAAAAAAACAAAAAAACAACTTAGTACTATCAAACGAATATGTAAATAAATCATTATGACACAAAATGAATGTTACATGACAATGAAAATCTGTCTTCTAGATCAGCTATTGTGCAACCACAATTCCACTACAGACCACTATACATCCCACTGCACAGAGGACAATCATCCACAATGAATGAAGGCATCTGAAATGACAGATTTAAGCTATCATACCAGTGGTTCTCAATAATACAACCCTTTGAAAAAAAAAATTCAGCCAAGTACGCACTGACCAGGGCAAAACTGTTTTGGCAGAAAAAAGGGCAATATGAAGAAGTAAAGTTTATTTGTAGAGCACCTTTCACAGATAAAAATCAGAAAGTGCTTCACAATAAAATATGATACAAAAATTAAGATACAAGAACATTTAAATACAAAATAGAAAACCATTAAAACCCCTCAACTAACTAAAAGCCTGCTTTAACAGCAGAGTCTTCAATTGCTTTTTAAAAAGACTCAACTGAATTCACAACGTAGAGAGGGAGGCAACTACAAGTACTACAATGCTGCACCAACAGTGTTGTTACTAAACAATAACCTTGCAACTGAAAAACACTTAAATGCTATTTAAAATGTTTAGAATCCATCACTTAACTCACCATTCATAGTATATTTTTCAAATTAAAATGAATGTCCCCCTGCAGTACTCAAAAGTACCCTAGGGGTATGCATACCCACATTTCAGAAACGCTGAGCTAAACAATACACCAACGGTGCCACATGCATACCTGAACATGTGAGAGGTCGCTGTCCTTAAATTGCAAGAGGACTTGCAGAGCACCTTCCTCGTTGAATTCTTTTAGCGCTTCAATTGCTCGATCATCTAAGTCACTGTGTGACACCAAACCTGGGGGAGGGGGAGAACAGAGAAATTATGAACTACTAACAAGAAAGTGAAAAAGTTTCATTACGAACTTCCTACTTAACACAAAAGGATCAAAGATAAACATTTGCAAGCGTGTAATTTTGCAACAAATATCGTTTACACTGTAGTGATAAATAAAGATTACCAACATTGGGAGGAGCAGGAACAGCATTATCTAAAATGGAGCTGTATTCAGTAGTCAGGCTGCACTTTACTCTCCAATCAGCAACAAGATTTTGCAAAACTAATCACAACAGATGTGACAGTGCAACTTGATATGCCAGTGCCCTTCTATACTGTGACTGGGAGTTACTAATGAGCCAGTCTGCATTCTCCTCTGTGGAGGGGTCGTCACCTGTCCCAGGCAGCTACACACCAGACAGCTGCTGCCATTGTTTCTGTCCCATCTGGCTGAAAAGGCCAGACCAGTACTTTGAGATCGACCGACCAAACGAGTCCTAAAATAACCCCCAAACTTTGTCACTGCAGCTCGCCCCATACAAACAGGTAAAAATCTGACCAGAGCAACAGGAATTTAAGTTGTGACTGACATACTTACACCAGTTCGTCCCTCTGCAATAATTTTATAGAATGGACAGAAACTTCATGAATGGAGAGACAGGCTCAACAAGCCACTCCCAGGGAGAAGACAATTTATTGGCCCTGACACCAGTAATCATGCAACCATATTGGGAATGCAAATGCTGCAATCATTTACACATTTTCACACTTAAATTGTAATCTATTTTGAAGCACTGCAGTACCCATTTTGGTAGGAAACCACAAAAAGTTGCTTCATGATCCCAATTTCCCCCATTCAAAAAGGTGATAAAATGACAGTACATGCAAGAACTTGATAAACAAAAAATGTGCATATTTGATATGCAAGTATAGTCATTGTGTCTTACCTGCTATGTAAATTTCATCTAGTTTTTCAGCAACTTTCTGTGGTAAACCAGCTTCTAATAAAGTCTGGAAGTGCTCAGAATGGGTAACTGCAGCAGAGGTGTCCATTGGTTCTTCTGGACCATTTCCATTAATATGTTCTGTGGCCATGTCTCCAGAAATCTGTGTAAATGCAATGAGCCAAATTAATCCTGGGTCAAGGGCAAGACTTGGGATGGGTTCAGAAAAGTGTAAAGTCTCAGATTTACCAGGGAAATAATTTTAAAATTATATTTACAAAAATATGGTTTGGTCATTTACGATCTTAGATAGTGACTTTTGAATTAATAGGTACAAATTATCAATAAACAGGAGGTTTTGATGTGAGCAAACAAGTTGTCATGGTTGTGTGGTCTTGTACAGTCTGGAGACTTTACACTATCCTGACATAACATTTGCAGCTCTCAGCTTGCATTAGATAGAAGCCCAGAAACGTGTGTGTAAGCATTTGACAGATGTTGGAATATTGCACGCAGGACAGACATTGCACATACCAAATTCCCCACAGAAATCAATTGAATTACATATTGTACAACAACAAAAATACTGGGTTTGTGTCCATGTGGCAGAATTTTCCATTCTGGTTTGTTCTGGGTTAAGAAGTTTTACAAATGGTGCCAAGTTCACTTGTTAAGCCTGTATCACAGCCCTCATCACTGCTGGTGTAGACGCCTTGTCTGCTTTGGTCTCTAAATTACATGTTAACTTACCTTCTCACTGCTGACTTCAGCACAGGCTAGATAGCTGATACACGTGTTCCATCAGAGAGTAAGCCCTGGTTTCCGGTAGCTGACCAACGAGCAAGTATGCACCCTTTAGCATTTTGTTTCTTGACACTGATATTGTGACACTAAGCTAACTTAAAATGTTACTTTAATGGCCAACTCAACAATTACGTCTCATTAGTGTGTAACGACAGACAGGCATGAATTTATGCAAACAGAAATGTAACTGCTCTCTGGTCACATTACTAACTATATCCGGCAACGCTGGACTGAGCAAAACGTGGACGGCAATCATAACTTAGCTAACCTTACCTTCTATCCTTATCTAATATCAGCATCTTAAAGATATCTTCCAACTTATTGTGACTGTTAATTTCATTATATCGGTAAGCACGTGCTTTGTCTGGTTATAAACATTTTTGCAACGTTGAAAGTAGCTAACTAACGTTAGCTAACATTAAACCCCTCGTGCAAATCAATCTTGGATTTTTTTATTTAATGTTAACAAATCTCGGTAATACATTTTTTAACCGACGTTAATGATAACGTTAGATTTAACAGGGAGGTACTGACTCGCACACGTTGAGGCTAACGTTAGCTAGCGGGCTATTTTGCACAGCTAGCTAGCTAATGTTACAGCAACCAAGCTAACAAGGGACCAGGTCAATAACATGACGCGCTAGTATGCATATGCATTTAATATAAGTTAGTAGGCAATGGGCATGTCATGTTAGTCCGGTAGTAACGCAATATTGCAAATTCGTGCTAAGATAACTGGCTTTTACCACCTAGCTGCGGTTAGCATACGATGACAATGAGCATGTCATTTCCATGATCTGTCAAAATAAGCTAGCATGCTAATTCGAAAGGAATTTCAATGAGGCCATTGTTACAACGTCATTTGTTGGTACGGACTTCATCAATTGACAAATTATGGCTTGTAAAATTAATTGTATTTAACGAGGCCTTGAGAGCTAGAGGTTTAGCCTTCTAGATGCGTGGTTTGTCAACGTGCCGCCATATAGGAAGAGTCCATTTTCAAAAAGCCGGTCTGGAGAACTCGTTCCCAACCACCACCAGTTTCCACATTGTTTGAAACAGCACCGCACGATTCAGACTTTTTAGCAATCAATTAAGCTACAATCACGTGACAAAATAGTAGCAGTCGCCCTACCTGCCGCTGGATCACCAACGTGTATGGTGTTGATTATTTAGGAAGATAAATGTGATATTTAAAAGACAGAAAAAGTGTAAAACTCCCGGCACTGATCCGGCTTCAGTCATTCACTCTTGATGATGTAAAATGGCTGCCACGTTCACGCCTCGAGTTTTGTCTCGTCGATGGGGTTTCTTGGACATCCCTGCACGGGCTTGCCTTGTATGCATTTGCCATAGACAGTAAAAGGAGTAGCAGGTCATTCAAAGCATTCATCATAATTACCGTACTGACCACGAGTAATTTCAACAGTACAGTTTATGTGACTGATACAATTGTGGGTTAATAGAACAGTTAAAAGCATAGCTACAGAAACAAAACATTGAGACTGAAAGCCAGAACTCTGAACTTCAATACAAAAATGGCATTAAAGAAATAAAACAATCAATTAGCCTATAGCCTACAACGAAATAAATTAGCCTAACATAATAATTTAGGCTACTAATAATCTAAGGACAACAGATGTTAAGATGGTCACTATTCCCAGACAAAATGTTGTCAGATGACAGTAGGCTACATCTAAAACTACTGTTTGTTCGACCTTATCAGACACTTACTGAGTATTTCAGGAGTGTTTGACTGAAAAGTAATGAGGTAGATCCCACTTTCCACCACACAGTGTCACTCTTCTCATTGACTGAACGTTAATCTGCTACATGAACAAAAGAATAGGACAGAGTAGGTGCATGTGTATAGAAAACTAAGCTATATGATTACTGTATTTGCTTGATACAACACAACATAAGGGTCAAGGGTTTGCACTACTGAAGAGTATTAAGTTTTTATAAAAAAAAATGTTTTTACTGATTTTGTAAAATATGATATATTATAGGTAAGGAAAATTGTAATTGCATTGCAACAGGAATCAGATTAAACCGTTGTTGTGTCTGTTTGTTGAAAATAAAGTAGTTTGTAAAACAATGTTATTTATTGTAAACATCATTCTATGGGTTCAAAGTGACAGTGTTGACAATACTTTCAAATACATTCCATTGACAATACAATAGTATGAATTTGGCATGGGCAATCTGCTATTTTCATCACAGCTAGAATAAATCATGGGCTTAATGTTTGGCTCAAGGCTGAAATGATAAAACTTTAGCAGCTAACTGACTCCAACAACCCCCACAGGTATAGAGCATTAGCAGCTGGAGGATGATGGCTGGAGGATTTTGAATAATAGCTACAGAATGATTGGATGTAATAATAATAATACTAATAAAAATGGCACAAGGCAAAAAATAACAATTGCAAAGTGTAACACAAAGAATAAATCAAAGGGTAAAATTTCAAAAGTAAATATACAACTTCCAATTCAGTAAAAGCTTTGAGCCTGTTCATATCATCCTCAGATTGTTAAAGACCCCAGAAAAAGTGGAGTTCATAATAATGTATTTTTTGAATTTATGGGACTACAATAAGTGACCCTAAACTGCAATAATAACTATAAAATAAAACTTTTTTGCCATAAAACTCAAATGAAGATCCAGTTTTTCAAGTCAGCATCATCATATAGAGGTATTACCAAGATAATTAAGGTTAATGTATTTTGAGGGTTTAAGAAGTAAAAAAGGTCTTTTATTTGCATCAATATTGCCTCTTTAACCTAGAGTAAATATGGCATTACATATCAAACTGATATAGCCGTTGATGTTTGTTTTTTATTTCAGTAATATGACCATCTTAGAAATGCATGCTTATTAAAACAATTTGGCTTTCTGTTTGTCTGTCTCTGACAATGTCTGCTTGTTTCAATTGATATACTAAGAGCCTGTGATGGCCAGCAGAGCCACTGTTTTATGGCTCTTGAATGAGATAAAGGACCATAAGTCCCTATATTACAGGCCTCTCATGCCACCGTGTGGAGAGAGTGTCCCAAGCAAAATGATCTGTCTCCTGAACAGCAAAACATGGATGTCTAAGATATGTGTGTATGCCTGCATGATGTGAAATTACTTAGATCAATTCTTAAAGTTACATGCAAAAATGGTGCTTTGCTTTTAGTTTATTTTATTCTCTCTTTTTCATTTCACTACAGCTCAACATTGAGGAAAACATTTCCCAGAGAAACAAATAGATGGAATTTAATACCAAAAGACTAACTTTGGAAGCTATGCACTTTATTTGGTTAAATATGCAGAAGGCTAGCTTCAGATTGACATTGTAATATATTTTTGATCTCCTAACACAGCATCTTCTGGTTAGTTTATCACACACACACACACACACACACACACACACACACACACACACACACACACACACACACACACACAGTACAGGCCAAAAGTTTGAACACACTCTCATTCAATGCCTTTCCTTTATTTTCATGGCTATTTACATTGTAGATTATCACTGAAGGCATCAAAACTGTGAATGAACACATATGGAATTATGTTCTTAACAAAAAAGTGTGAAATAACTGAAAACATGTCTTATATTATATTATAGTTTCTTCAAAGTAGCTGTACTGATTACTGCTTTGCACACTCTTGGAATTCTCTTGATGAGCTTCAAGAGGTAGTCACCTGAAATGGTTTCCCAACAGTTGCTTAGCACTTGTTGGCCCTTTTGCCTTCACTCTGCGGTCCAGCTCACCCCAAACCATCTCAATTGGGTTCAGGGCCAGTGACTGTGGAGACGCAGCCCTCCATCACTCTCTTTCTTGGTCAAATAGCCCTTGCACAGCCTGGAGGTGTGTTTGGGGTCATTGTTCTGTTGAATAATAAATGATGGTCCAACTAAACCCAAACTGGATGGCATGGCAAGCCGCTGCAGGATGCTGTGTTAGCCATGCTGGTTCACTACGCAGGATGCTGTGTTAGCCATGCTGGTTCAATATGCCTTCGATTTTTAATAAATCCCCAACAGTGTCACCAGCAAAGCACCCCCACACCATTTCCTCCATGCTTCACGGTGGGAACCAGGCATGTAGAATCTATCCGGTCACCTTTTCTGCGTCGCACAAAGGCAAGGCGGTTTGAACCAAAGATCTCAAACTTGGACTCATCAGACCAAAGCACAGATTTCCACTGGTCTAATGTCCATTCCTTGTGTTTCTTGGCCCAAACAAATCTCTTCTGCTTGTTGCCTCTCTTTTAGCAGTGGTTTCCTAGTGTGTGGTATTCATCGGGTCTCTAATCTGAACTGATGTTAACTTGCTAAGGCTGGTGACTCAGATGAACTTATCTACAGCAGCAGAAGTGACTCTTGGTCTTCCTTTCCTGGGGCGGTTCTCATGTGAGCCAGTTTCGTTGTAGCGCTTGATGGTTTTTGCGACTGCACTTGGGGACTCATTCAAAGTTTTAGCAATTTTTGGATTGACTGACCATCATTTCTTAAAGTAATGATGGCCACTCGTTTCTCTTTACTTAGCTGATTGGTTCTTGCCATAATATGAACTTTAACAGTTGTCCAATAGGGCTGTGTATCAACCTGACTTCTGCACAACACAACTCATGGTCCCAACTCCATTAATAAGGCAAGAATTTCCACTAATTAACCCTGTCAAGGCACACTTGTGAAGTGAAAACCATTTCAGGTGACTACCTCATGAAGCTCTTTGAGAGAACACCAAGGGTTTGCAGCACTGTCAAAAAAGCAAAGGGTGGCTACTTTGAACAATTTAGAATATAAGACATGTTTTCAGTTATTTCACACTTTTTTGTTAAGTACATCATTCCATATGTGTTCATTCATAGTTTTGATGCCTACAGTGATAATCTACAATGTAAATAGCCATGAAAATATAGAAAACACATTGAATGAGAAGGTGGTTCCTGTGTGTGTGTGTGTGTGTGTGTGTGTATATATATATATATATATATATATATAGATATCTATATATATATAGATATATATATATATCTGGAAAAAATTAAGAGACCACTCCTTTATTTGTTTTAAATCAGTATCTTTACGTGTATGGCAGCCATTCCACTCCAGTGGCTGTTAAATTCCAACACAGGCACACCTCATTCTACTTAATGAGGTGCTGATTAATTGATCACCTGAGCCAAATCTTATTTAACGAGGAAAAGTATAAAAGCCACTGCTGTGGTCATCACTATCCTCTTGCAATATGGCCTGCTGGATGGCAGAAACAGGGCTACTAGTACCACACAGGTAATCAAAACAAAAAAAGGAACAATTGACCATGCCAAAAAGAGTTAAAAAGAAAAGTTTGGGCATTGGGGACAACTAAGCTACAGACTGGAAGAGGGCAAAAACAATGGTCCACTGACCGGGATGACCGCCAACTCATTCGCATGTCACTCAAAAACCGTACAATGACATCAAGTGATTTACAAAAAGAATGGCAAACAGCAACTGGGCTGAAGTGCACAGCAAGGACTGTGCGAAACAGGCTCCTAGAAGCAGGGCTGAAGTCGTGCAAAGCCAGAAAAAAGCCCTTCATCAATGAGAAGCAAAGACAAGCCAGGTCAATCAAGGTGTGGATAGACGACCACCAGATCAAGACCCTGTCATGGCCAGCCCAATCTCCAGACCTGTACCCCATTGAAAACCTCTGGAATTTGATCAAGAGGAAGATGGATGGTCACAAGCCATCAAGGTTATTCCACCAAGTATTGATTTCTGAACTCTTCCTAAGTTAAAATATTAGTATTGTGTTGTTGTTGAAGAATGAATGTGAACTTGTTTTCTTAGCATTTTTTTGAGGTCTGAAAACAATGCATCTTTTTTTTATTTTGACGAGTTGTCATTTTCTTAAAATAAATAATCTGAATAACAACATTTTTATTTGGAATTTAGAAGAAATGTTATCAAAACATTTGTAGAATAAAACAAACATGTTTATTGTAATCAAACACATGCTGTATATATACATTTATACACACACACACCAAGGTCTCTTCCTTAAAACTTTTATTTAATGACTATTTTTAGTTGGCCCTCAGTTTTGGGAATGAGCCATGATCATACTTGGACTTGATGGGTTTCAATCTTTATTCAATTGAATACAGTAAATATCCTGATTAGCTTCATAGCCAAGTAAACAGATCTAAGCTAATAAAGTAATTAGTTGTCTGGTGTCACTGACCTATTGATGCCAGGGCACCTTGGCTTTGAAGTGAGCCTGGCTAATAGAGCCGGGCGATATGGAGAAAATCAAATATCCCCATATTTTTGACAAAATATCTAAATATCGATATTGTGGCAATAGGGTTGACAATTAGTGCTTTCATAAAATATGCACACAATGAGATTTTTTATATATATACCTGTAGGTTATGTTGATATAACTGTGGGTAAAGGCAAATAATAGAACAGCTAGAAGTGGTGTGAGTAGAGTGGTGTGTTTAGAAAATGTCATTAATCTACTGTAATGCAGCCTTTAAAACCAAGAAACACTTGTGTCATATCAGGATATGACAAGATTCCACAGTGAAAGCATCGACACTGGAGCCCTTGAGAACAATCTGACTAGTGTTTCACCGAGCGTGACCACGTAGGCTATACAATTTACTCCACACCTGAGGCTTTCCACATCTCTGTGGTTGTCATCCTCATCCATCCAGATCAATGTACCATGTAAATAGAGAGTCTGAGCTACATGTATAACACAAAAAACTCAGCACCACTCTTTGTTTTTCATAAAACAGGAGGCTAGAAGCATGTCAATGAGCGGATACACATATAGAGAGTGGGAAGCTGCACATGTCCTCAAAGTAATCCTCTGTGTTTTTACTTTCACCTTGGTGCTTTTTTTGTCAATGAATTATTGTTGGGTTTTAATGTACAACATATTTTCCTGTGTCTTAAATACCTCATATCTCTCATCTCTTAAACAAACTCACCCAGCTCAACTCCATTGTTGGTCCGCTCCATGATACTTTTAAGCAATTATTTTAGACGCAGCTGCAAATAGCCAAGTGTGACATTATATAAGAATATGATATGATTAAAAAGCTACCAAATCTGGAGCAATGTGATTGTTATTCATTTTTATCTGTTGATATTTGAGATTCTGTTTTTATGCTTAAACATTTATGTTTCAGAATAGGCCTATTGTGTCGGGTTAGGGTTAACCCGACACAATTTCATTGACAGGACATTTGACATTTGACATTTTGATGGTGGTGGACTGGAAGCTGGAGAGGTGCCAGTTCACCTCCTGGGCACTGCCAAGGTGCGAGCAAGGCACCGAACCCCCAACTGCTCGGGGTGCCTTCCCATGGGCAGCCCCCTCACTCTGACATCTCTCCATTAGTGCATGTATAGGTACTGAGCATGTGTGTGTAATTCAGGCCTGTGTGTAATAACAATGTATAACAGTGTAAATTGAAATTTCCCCTTGTGGGAATAATAAAGTATGCATTATTATTATTATTATTATTATTTGGTTTGATGTTGATAAAATGACAAGTGCCATAAAGCAATTGCACACAATGCAACAGCCACTAATTTCAATCTTTCAGCAGGAATACAATTTAGTACCGCTTTTTAAACTGTAGGGTTTACAACACAATGTTACAAAGAAGCAAGAAAACAGACAATAGAACATCTCGTCTTCCGCACTTATTGAATTACGAGTCTTAGGCCAAGGATTTATCACCAGCACGACCAAGGAAACAGAGCATGGGTACTTATGTCAACAGACAGATGAAATACACAATAAATTAATATTCATCCTTGGCATTTCCAATGTTGGAGGCAGAGGCAGAGATGGATACTGCTTAACAACTATCAGATATCTCTCCATTTATTCACAATTTCTTCCATCAATCAATTCCTCCAGTTTTGAAAAAGCATGCAGCATTGACATTAGTTTTTACACATAGTGTAAGATTATGTGTAAAAAGAATACACCCATAATAAATAATTGATGTAATGTTTTATTAAAGTTTAGATAGATTTACTATCTGTCTTTTTAAATTAAATTTGTTATCTTAAAAGCTATGGCATATGGCATTATTCCAGTAGATCCTATAGTTCAAATTCTGGGCACCAGTATACATTACATAACATGTACAGTATCCAACGTCAAAATTGCATGTGTTGACTGATGCAAATAATGATTAGTGTGCAGATTATGCTTTGCAACTAATTAATTAATTAATTAATTAATTAAATAAATAATCAATTAATAACTTGTTTAATCAATAAACATAAAATAAATAGTGAAAAAATGGGTATCACTTGTTTTGTCTGACCAAATATCCAAAACGCAACAATATTCAATTTACATTCATATATGACTATATAAATCAGGAAATTGTCACATTTGACAGACTGGAAACACATTCATCTTATTTGGCTTTTTAAAAAATAACCAAAGTTATTCATCAATTATTAAAATAGTTTTGTCTATTGACTAATGGATTCAGCTCTGAACTGATGTAAAGATTTCAACATCATATTTTCTGTGTTAAATTGAGATTAATTCTTGTATCATTAATTTAATTAAGTTTACTAATAAGCAGCCTCTCATTGGTCTTCACAATTGGCATGTCTCTCTGACAATGTACACCTATTTATTTAGATTTTACTGGGTGATATTTTAGCATTACACTTTTACACTCTTCATAAATAAAAACTCTTTAAGGCCACGTGCAGCCTAAAATGGTCTTTATGCAGTAAACCAAAATGCCCAAGAAAAACCTAAATGACCCCTGATGATGATCACTTTGCTATGACATGACAAATAATAATAACCCCCAGTTACCAAGTAACTAAAACCCAGGGATTAAATGCAGCATCCATAGTCAGGATGGAAGGATGATGGAAGTATGTTTTGGCTTTCCACAATTTGTTATTATCATTTTGTCCTTTAAAGGGATTATAAGAAAGGTAGCAAAGAGGTCAGTGAGATCATTGATAAGGTTGGTAGGTTTCACCTAATCCGCCAAGTTGCCACAAACTGAGGGACACAGGTATAAAACGGCATGAAGGGAAGCACAGAGGCACAATGAAAAAGGCAACTTCCTTTCAGCATGGTAATATTCTATCTCTGTGTCTGACTTACACATGCTTTGATTCAACCAATTTTTGATTGATCACCCTTTCTTTTGTCTCTTTATTAATAGGTAACTAATGCAACCACGATGGGCTCAGTGAAATCAGCTGGACTTTCTGTTCTTCTGTTGTCTTTTCTTTTTTACATAGCTGATGCTTACCCCAACACTGACTTAAACAGTAAGATTTTTACAGATACAAGTACTAATGTGTTAAGTATTCTTCTCATAAATCTAGTACAAAAAACAAGATTTACTTCAGTAAATTAGCACCATCTGCATTTATTTATCTCTGTTGACAATGATTGTACACTGTGCTTTAAATCTCAGATGAATCTCAAAATGTCACTGTATCAAAAGCTGTCCATGATCAATAGCATTGTCTTTCTCCAGTGGGCTGTGAGGAGTGCAAACTAGGAATGAACAATCTTTTTTCAAGGGATCGTCCGGTCTACCAGTGCATGGGCTGCTGCTTCTCTAGAGCGTACCCAACACCTCTCACGGCCATGACGAAAATGGAGATCCCAAAGAACATCACCTCGGAGGCAACATGCTGTGTCGCAAAGGACTACTATGAGGTACAGGTGCAGACAAAAGATATGCCAAACAAAAAAGATACAAATGTATGTTTAAGGCATGTTTCAAAAGTATTCCTTCTTTTTTTACTATTGTTTTACTGCTGCTCAACATTGAGGGAAACATTGACCAATGAAACAGATTTTCATATCAAAAATACTATAACTTTGGAAGATATGCACCTAATTTAATTAACTAAGTTTGCAGAAGCCTATTAGCTTCAGATAAACTTTTGAATACATTTTGCACAAAACAAGGACTGTGGATTTTGTCCCCCATCACCTACACTAAAAAAGCAAATAAGGAATGGACCTTCTAATATCTCTTCACACTGCTAAAAAGACAATTTGATCATATTTACTGCTGTAGATTGATATGACTTTGTTTATAATCACTATTGTGTCTTTTTCCTCATCTGTGCGTCTTTCAGGTTGAGGTGTACGGCATAAGGGTGAGAAACCACACAGACTGCCACTGCAGCACCTGCTACTACCATAAGATATGAACATGCTGGGAACTGGAGACAATTCTGCAGCGCTCGGCTTGGCAACAAATGTTGTTCCTTTTATTTTGCACAAGCTCATTGCTTTTAAATTGTATGCTCATGTGTTGCCAGATAATATTTTTTTTAGAAAGGCTGTGTCTGTGTTATTAGCCTACATTCTTTCATTGTTATATAATTAATTGTAGTTTGAAAAGCAATTAAAATGTGCAATCCAGATGTTGCATTCTCATGAATGTGTCTGAAATGCATGGGAATAGAGTGTGTGTGTGTTGGGAGCAATTTTATAGGTGTGCTACAACTCACTAAGTTGCTTTAGTCAAATGTGTCTGCTGAATTAATGTAATGCAAGGAACAACAGTAACATAAGTAAGTGTCTGAAAGTGAAAATAAGGTTGATAAATGGCGTGTGTCATGACTAATCAGAAGTGGCAGCCAAACATATGTCAAGTACCTATTAAACAACAGAGCTGAAATTGAAACCAACATCGAAGAGAAGCCATTTAAAGGCTCCAAAAATTAAATTATTGGTTTAATTTCTACAATACCATGACAACTGAGCAAACTTCATCTGATGATGAAGTGATATGATGGAAAAACTCCAGAAGAGCTTCAGCATTGCTTCAAATGCCTAATTCATTTATTGAGTGTGTAGATGGTGATGTGTAGAGGTAAACCCATGTGTGTATTTGTGGAAATTGATGGTAGTATAAAACTTCAAGAAGTCATACGTAAGTATACAATAACCAGTGATATTTTGGCATCGCTGTTTTTTAATGCTCCTCATAATTTACTGACATAATCATCAATCATCAACACTTTTTATAAAGTAACATGCTTTTGGGCCAGGTGATTAACCAGGAGTCTTTCAGCTGACTGATCCCTACTGAAGTGGCTCTGACCAAGTCTCAGTGATGCTTTTGGAGCTTACAAGACAGACAAGAATATATATATATATATATATATATATATATATATATATATATATTTGGGATATTGAAGGTTGATTTAAATGTTTGTGAAAATATAGTGCCTGGATAGCTGACCTCTGTATCTTTGGGGTCCTCAGGGAATCCAGTAGTCCAATCATACTGAGATTAGATGATGAGCAAACATTTCACGTTCAGTCTGTTTGCAGAGAGGGATTTTGTGTCACTGTAAGGCCATGGATGCTTTGTTGACATCAGGGGTAGAATACATCCATGTGTATGTGGAGCACACTTTGTGCTCTCCCTTCCCCCTCTGCGTGCGCGTGCGTGTGCGAGTCTGGCAGCGTAACATCTGTGCGTACGCGGTCGTGATTGTTGTGAAGATGGCGGAGGGGGAGACAGAGAAGGAATATGACACACGGAAAGCTATCGATGAGCTCCGAGAGCGGTTCCAGGATTTGACCACAGCTTTGAAAGAGGGCTCGAAGTCTCCCTTGGAAGCCTCCCTGCATTTCTGCCAGGAGTTTTGCCAGGTTAGCCCGTTCTCCTGCTGCTCATCCCGGGGAGCCTGCAGCCCCTCTGGCTTCCTGGCCGAGGATGCGCGTCTACGTTTGCTACAACAATGTAGCTAAGGGGCTAGCTGCCTAGCTAGCAGCCTGGCATTTCAAGATGGGGAAAAAGCTCCTCCGTGATTTTCAGCCATTTTCTCAATGATGTTTGTCTGGGGCATGAACTTATTTGCAAAGTCTGCCTATGAGTGCGACGAGAAGTCACATCAATGTGTGCGCGCCGTGCATGTATTACTCGTATTTTCCAGGCCAGATCGCTAATAGCAAATTAATGTTGCTAGCTGGTATGCAGGGTCCCCCTGCCCTGTGCAGTGGTCATGCTGTGCAAAAAATGGGTAGCTACGTTAGCGAGATTTTACACAGCGATTGCATTGATTTGCACTGAAGTATACGCTTGTGTTCTCCGTGGAACATAGCACCCAAACGTTTTAACGCTGCATCTCCATGCAGGTTTTAGTGTAAAAAGGGTTACTTTTGTGAAGCTGTTTTATTGTACGGAAAGATCAATGATTTTTTCCGAGGTGCTAGCCCAGGCCTTTTGCACTAATTAATCCAGCTAACCACATCAGCGGAGATGCTTATTACAGTCATATAGCCAGCGCCAGCTAAATATATTATATTGATGTCAGTGTTATAGCAACCGATGTGCCTGCAGATGGCGGAGACAGTGATTTAAAAGGGAACGTGTGGCAGTGGTCATTGACTCCATTACACATCCTTTTCATTAATTTGCTCTGACCACGAAAATATCAAGCGAGGTCTCCGTTTAGCTGATATCACACTGATACTGCAAGGATTACTGCCACTGCACCACATTAGTTTCATGTATTGGTTAGTTTCTACCCCACACTAACCGGCAGTGAGGAATTCATTCAACTTAAAAGTTATTTAAGTGAAAGGGGACGAGCCTCGGGCTGCATGCTATGGTTGTGAGCAGTTAATTCATGATGGAGATTTGTTTCGTAAGAGTACAACTCTTCCATGTCACAACGGAGTTATTCAGGATGAAATTGATCTGCATCAATATATTTGTGTGTTGAAGGAATTGAGGGAGTGTTCATTGATTAAGGTTAGGCGTTTTTTTGTGCTGGTTGTTAAGGAAAAAAGAGGGAGGGATTAAAAAAAAAAAAAGTTTTGATTTTCTTGCAGAGCCACACAAAACTTTGGTGCTTTGTTGTCTTTGTGTGTACATCTTGGCTATATTATGTAAATAGTATACTGTATATCATTTTTTTTTCTCCCACCCTCGATAGTTGAGAGTAAGACTTTTATTCTTCATCCAAAAGTTAGCTGTGGCTTTTTGAAATCAAAGTGAACCAAAAAGTTACAAGTTTGACTATTTACACTCAATATAAATTACTTTTACTTCCATGTATTCAGTACAAAGGAATTAGATCTTTTTTTTTTTAACATGTTTGATTTTAAAACTGAATAAATACATGAATAGTGATTATAGAGTCTGCATTTTGTTTTTTTTTACTACCAAGGCCAACATTTTCTTGGCTTATATTATTGTTAAAGGGGCATCGCTAAGCATTATTTGTCTATATGTAATTACACCTGTACAACTGCTGAGTTAAATAAAGTACCAGTATACATACAGTGGCTTGCATAAGTTTACACACCCATGCTAAAGTTGACTAAAAAGAGGAATAAAAAAAAAACAACATATTTTGAAATTGATTTCTTAATTAAAAAAGATTAGGAAAATCCAACCTTTTTAAGGACACCAATTTTCTTTGTAAATTAATAATGTAAATAAATAAATGTTCTTCCTTAAAATACAAGGGGGCATAAGTATACACACCCCTATGTTAAATTCCCATAGAGGCAGGCAGATTTTTATTTTTAAAGGCCAGTTATTTAATAGATCCAGGATACTCTGCATCCTGATAAAGTTCCCTTGGCCTGTGGAATTAAAATAGCCCCACATCCTCACATACCCTACACCATACATAGAGATTGGCATGGGGAACTTTCCATAAGATCATCTCTCACTGCAAATCAAACTAGCTATTAAGTTAACTGAAATAAAACCATGCCAGTCTTAAATATTAAACAAGGACAAAAAGCTACTACTTATACTTAGCAAATAAGCAAAATATGGCTAAACCTTAAGTTTTATTTTTGTTTTGAATTATTGATTCATCTGTTGCTGTTCAGATAAATTGATTATTTGCTGGGTTTATAAAATGTCAGAAAACAGTGAAGAATGCATATCACAATTTCCCAGTGGAAAAAAGGTTTAGGTGTAGTTTTTTTTCATCCAGGCAGGTGCAAAATCATTTACAATGAATGAAAAGCTGCATATTCCTCACATTTAAGAAACTAGAAACGAAGAATGTTCTGTATTTTTGCTTGTAATTACTTTTAGTGCTAAAAAAATATATTATTTATTTATACACATGGTGTTTGTTTTTACAAACTTGTATTTTTATTTTTTCCATTTTCCAGGTATTTTTTCAGCCTGCTATTCTATACTATGATGCCTTTTTAATTCTAATTGTAGTAATTTATATTTTCCAGGTCCTTGTGGAACATGCTGGCCGTTGGAAAACTGATGAAGATCCACTGCCTTTGCTGGAGGTCTACACTGTGGCCATCCTCAGCTTTGCTAAGGCTGCCTCCTGTCTCTCCTCCGAATGTGAAAACGTGCCACTCCTACTTGAAAAGTTAGCACTGTGAGTAGCAACTCCAAGATGGGTGTCACTGGAAATACAATTACCTTCAAATCCTTTGTTATTTTTCGTATTCTTTCTAACAACATCTTCCCAATTAACTTGACCTGTAATATGTGTTACACATTAATGACACATAATGCTTTAAATTGTATGTTGGGGAAAGCATCTTCATTAAGTCTCAAGTTTCCTGTAGTAGTGTAAAGTAGATTTGGCAAAGAATGGGTTACATGGTTTGGATGTGCACATGGCATTAGACCTAACATTAGTTTGCTTTGCAGTACCACTGGTGTAGTTTTGTTTTTGGCCAACTTGTCATAGGTGATTGCAAAAACAGACAGCGATCTTACAAGAAAGCTACACAATACTTGACAATAAGAATTAAACAAAACACACCCACATCCCAAAGAAAAGTTTTGAAATAATAAAAAACAGTATGTAGAAACTACTGCACTATTCACACAATGCTCTCGGTGTAGCTATGAAGGCAATGTCCTTGCTGCTGAATAGAAATGTAGGCTGCCTCTGGGGAGGTACCTACTGGGGAGCTTTGACATATTTAGGATGAGCTACAGACTATACTTTGCACATGGAGATGCAGGAGATGCAGTGTACACACAAAAGGAAGATAATCTGATGCAGCAATTAAGTCAGGGGTATAACATTTTTTTATAAATAATAGATCACAATAACTGATCTGGCCATTCTGAGCTGTTTTTTTTTTTATTAATACCATATGAAAAACAAAAGTGACTATTTGATATCACCTACACATACCTGAACTGATGTAACTAAAGTGCCTCTCTCGCTGCCGCTGAGTTACACCCCCATTTCTCCTGTTTGTCATCCAAAATGCCACACTGACTTTCAGCACCATACTTTGTGAATAGTTATCCTTGTATGGTTACCCTTAATTTGTGGAATGTGTGCACACCCTTGACCTAAATGTGGCTTTAAAATTGACTGGGTTGGATTTACAGGAGCTGTGCGGAGCTGCTACTCTTACTGCCCCAGCATGTCCCTGGTGCCTTATGGGAGGAGTTCCAGTCCTCCATGAAGGTCAGTTTTCCCAAGGACTTTTTCTGAGGCTGTACTTTGCAGTAATAGCCCTGAAAAGTTGAATGCAAGTTGAAATTTGAACGCATTGGTTTAGCTCATCATTGAAAACATAATAAATAAATAAATAAAACATATTAGCTGAATATTTGGATCTGTGAGTTCTTTTTACAAGAATGACATTTCATGAAATGTTCTGTTCACTGCTGCTTTTGTAGAAATGTAAACTGTTGAATGTTGACACATTCACTTCAGTAACATTGTCGCAACAGTTATTTTATACTCATGACTGTCTAACATTTAGTATGACTCACTCACGTTTTGAAAATTAGGTTACTACATCATTACTTATTGTCTCTTGCAGTTGGCACACAGCCTTTTGCAAGAAAGTGGGAGCACACAGCTTTGTCTGCTCTCAGTTCTGGCGCAACAGGACGGCGTCTGGTCCAACACCACACTAAGCAGCATCCTGTCCAATCAAGTCCCTCAAACTGAGCAAGGTTAGTTCCTATTGGGTTTGAACATGCTCCACGCTGACTTGTAACACTGTAATTGCATGAAATTATAATTGTTCAATGTATTATAATTGTCTACATCTAATCTGCAGTTTCTTACCTTTTCCCTCTGTCTTTTTCTACTTTTTGTTTCTTAGTTCGTGAGTATCTTGAGTTGGAAGGTGCCACGCTTCTGAACATGAGAATAAAGCACCTAATCAAAGTGGACAGCGTTGATAAAGCTGCTGTCCTCGCAAAGATGTGCTCGGAGTATCCGGGATATGAAGGAAAAGGAAACTTCAAGCAAACCTACTTGCTTTGCCTCTGCATGGCAAAAAGTCAGGAACAGCTAATGGAGGAGGCAAGAAATGACACACAGAAACACAGTTCTTTGTACACACAAGATTATTACATTTAACACTTGAACAGGTGCCCAAAAACTGATCAGTGATGGTATATCAAGTTTAAGTTCTTTATTCTAATCATATGCGCAACACTTACAGACACCCAGTAATCACCCAGTACTCGTTTGATATTTGATAACAGAATCTCCCAATAGTGTTGTCATGTGTCAGATAGTTATTTGATTTCTCTCTCTCTTTCTAATAGATTGCATCAATTGAGTGTAAAGACGCTCTTGAAATGATCTGCAACTTGGAGTCAGAGGGAGATGAGAAAGGAGCTCTCTGCTTATGTTCTGCCTTTCTCAAGCGACAGCTTCTTCAAGGAGATGTTTATTGTGCCTGGTAAGTTTTGCAGTTTGTTTCAGATTAATACTTTTAGAACAGACAAAATTACTCTCAGGAATACAGGGGTCATGGAACAAATATATTATGCAATTTACTTTTATCCATGAAGCAATCTCTATAAAAATCATGTGCATGAAAGATACCCTCACTGAGCATATTGCAGAGGCTGACTCAGTGTTTGAAAGTCCATGTCTCTTAATAGCGTAGTACTTGAGGGAAGATTTGCATGTGAATAAATGACTCACTGTCTTTGATACAGTAATAGTTAAAGTAAAAACTATGCCATACACTTATAGATTTGTGGCCATCTGTAATCTCAATATATGTACTTTTTAATTCCAACAGAGTAATCAGAAGTTAATTGGAAGATGAATCAATAATATTTGCCAGTTGTTTTTAACAGTTTGTGATGTTTTGCAGGGAACTCACACTGTTCTGGAGTAAGCTACTAATGCGTTTAGAGTCGTCAGCGGATGCATTTCTTGGACACAGCAAAGAGATGGCTCTTCTCTGTAGAAGCGTCTGTCATATTCTGTTTCTAATCAAAGTCATCCAAAATGAGGTAATAACAATAGTCTACAAATTTGTAGCAGAACCATTACACATAAGTATTGACACCAACAGTGACTCATATGGTACTGCATCTGTAAACCTTTGGCATTTATGTTGCTTTTGTTTTGTAGGTTGGAGAGGTGGGGCTTCCAGTGTGCGTTGAAATGTGCATTCAAGCTCTGAAAATGACATCCAGTGACCATAAAGATAGCAAGTCCACCATCTGCAAAACTATTTCCTGCCTCTTGCCAACTGATCTAGAGGTTAAGCGTGCATGCCAGCTGACCGAGTTCCTCCTCCAGCCTACCGTTGACTCTTATTATGCTGTGGAGTCACTGTACAACGAACCCGACCAAAAGCCTGAGGAGGACGGGAGTTTACCAGTGCCCAATTCTTTACGCTGTGAGTTACTGCTGGCCTTTAAGACACAGTGGCCTTTTGATCCAGAGTTCTGGGACTGGAAAACACTGAAACGCAACTGCTTGGCACTGATGGGAGAGGAGGCAGCTATTGTGTCATCTATTGACACACTCAATGACACAGATGAACAAGAGGTGGAAGGTGCACTTGGCAAACCCCCGGAATACAAAGACCTGGAGGACTTTCTGCTAACCACTACAAATGAACTCAATGAAATCACGGATGAAAGAGAAAAAAACAGAGAGGCTAAAAAACTTCGGGAGCAGGGTTTTGTGTCTGCCCGGTTCAGAAACTGGCGAGCATACATGCAGTATTGTGTTTTGTGTGACAAGGAGTTCTTGGGTCACAGAATTGTTCGTCATGCGCAGAAGCACTTCAAAGATGGAGTGTATCTTTGTCCAATTTGTGCTGACAGTTTTGAAACTAGGGAGGTTTTAGAGCCACATGTAGCATCACATGTAAAGCAATCTTGCAAAGAGAGACTAGCTGCAATGAAAGCTGCTAGAAAGGTAACCAAACCCCCTCAGTCACCTAAAAGCCCATCGAAAAATTCAAAAGTTGCTGCTATGGTGAACATTAGTCCTGTTAAAATTGAATCTCAAATTGGCGACCAATTGGCGACTCCTGTTAAGATAGAACAAACTACATCTGACACAAATATAAGTCAAGACTGTTTCTGTCCTGTCAAAAATTGTTCCAAGGCTTTCAAGTTTTTTCGCAACCTCATGGCTCATGTCAGATCTCACAAGGACGATGAAGAGGCCATGAGGTTTTTAGAGATACAAAAACAGAAAGTGGTGTGCCAGTATTGCAGACGGCAGTTTGTTAACGTCAAACATCTTAATGATCATTTGCAAATGCACTGTGGCACTAAACCATACATCTGCATACAGTTAGATTGCAAGGCAAACTTTAACTCAAATTCTGAGCTTCTCATGCATAGAAAAACACATCCTGAATTTAAAGCTCAGTGCATGTTCCCGAACTGTGGCCAAGTTTTCAGTGAGGCCTACCTATTGTATGATCACGAGGCGCAGCATTACCTTACCTACACCTGCCAAACAGATAACTGTGGCAAAATATTCTACTCACAGTCTCAATTCTTGTCTCACCAAGAGAATCATTGTACAAATGATGCAGTTAACAATTTGCCCATCACATATCAAAACCTTCCTGAGACTCCAAAAGTAGAACCACCACCTGAGAGCACCACAAGCCTTGAAAGGATTAATACAGATGTATATATGAAGGAGGCATCAATGGTAAACACATCACCATGCAGATTACCAGATCTTGCTAAAGAAGCTGTCACTGTGAGAGTGAAACACTCAATTGAAAGAATGCTGAATTCTGAAGCACATCCTGAAATGAAAGAACCAGAGAAATACTACACTCCACTGACAAACCCCACTTCAGCACCAGCTGGTGTCAAGTCAGCACCGGAGGCCCCTCATGCACACCAAAAAGTGGCTGGGCAAGGTGAGATCCCACCAGTAAATCCTTTACCAAGTCCACTCAACCCTGTGGCAAGTCAACAGGAAGAGGGTCTTACAAATTTACAAGGCAATGATCTTCCAAAAGTGATTCCACAAATAATTTCTCCAAGTCAAATCAAGACAGAAATTCCTTGTTGGGTGCAAGGATATCCTTCCAGCACTGCAACTGTTGGCAATGAGGAGAACCTGCATTGCTGTCCATATAATGAATGTACAAGGGCATATAGTACAAACAAAAGTCTGTCTAGGCATGTAAAGAAGCAACACCCTGAAATATTTGAAGATTGGAAATTGGCAAAGAAATATAACAAAGTGTCCAAAATTACTGCAAAAAAGGTACCAAGTGGGTCAGCTTCATCCAATCAGACTCAACCAAACCAGGGAAACAGGCTGTCAAGTCAGCCAGGAATACTATGCAAAAAACCTGGGATGCAGCAAATGGATTACCCAATGGAATCTTCAACCTCACCTGCCCAGTGTTATCCTGGATCAATGGAGCCTGTGCCCATCACTCCAATGGTGAATCCCACACTATACCCGCCATGGGGAAGCCCAAATATTCCCAGCGGAATGATGCAGTCAGACATGTCCCAGTCATGGTCTTCACCTCCAATGAATAACTGCTATCCAGAAACCTTCAACATGAATGAGTACCCCCCTCGGAGCTATCCTCAATGGCAGGCAGATCCTTATCAAACCACAGCGTCTCTCCCTACTGATAGAGATCATCCAATGGCAGCTATACATGCTCCCTCTATGTCCCAAGCTCCTTCAGATTCAAGTTTGATGTCTCAGTATGTGTCCAGTTCGTTGATGCTTGACAATGGAGGGCAAATACATAACGGAGGGCATCAGTATGGACTAATGCATCCAGTAGTAGGCACTGGAGACAGCGTAGATGTGGGAAAAAGGAGTGCAAGTATGACAGGCCAGTTGGATAATGAAAACAGTATCTCCACAATTGATAGCCTTCCTGAAGGAAGTTACCACACTCCATATACTCGGAGTGAAAACTCTTGTCCTACTCAAGACTCGTCAGTTGATATTCCCATTAAATGTCTGAGCCCAGAGGCCGAAGTTGCATCAAAAGCTATAAATGAAAGAATTAAAACAGAGAATGTGCCCACTCCTGGTTATGAACAGATGGATAACTCTGTGGATGGCATGCTCAGTCCAAACAGTGTCATTCACACAGAATTCCCTTATGAAGAAGACTGTCCTAGTGCTGACTGTGAGCCTACCCCTTCAGATGAAAAGGCTGGTGACCCTGACATGCAGAAAGGAAAACGCAGCAGGTTGAGCAAGCGAACCAAATGGCCAGCCATCATTAAGGATGGCAAAGTCATCTGCAGGAGATGCTTCAGAGAGTTCTCAAGCACCAAGTCTCTTGGGGGTCACTTATCTAAACGCTCACAGTGCAGGCCTGTAGATGAAATCGACCTAACAGCCGATCTGCCAACATCTTTTCTTGATTTTCTCAATGACCCCCATGTCCCTGATACTAATGGAGCAACATACAACATGTCAAATGGGGATTTCTCACAGGAATCCTGTAGCTTGACGACTTTGACTTCACCCATGGTGTTAAAACAGGAGCCCCAAAATTCAAATATAATGGACTATTCAAACGCCACATCTGTTTCCCCTGAAATCCAGCAACAGAAAGACGGAGTGTTGGCTAATCCAGCCCTCACTGTACCCTATCAAGAGGATCACTTGATGGAAATTTCACATGCCTTTCAAAGGTTGGATTTGATTGAGGCTGCACAAGGGAAGATGCGGAGTGCTCTGTCGTTAGAACAAAATGTCAGTCATTGTGATACAGCTCACAACATTGAAAAAGGTAAAATACTGAGTAAAAGTGATGACAAGCCCTCTGAAAAGATCCCCAAACCATTTAAATGTGACCAGGATGAGTGCGAGTACTCATTTATGACAAAGGAGGCGTTATTCAAACACTTGTGTAGAATGCACGATTACTCTAATGACATGATAGAAGAACTAAAAAAAACCCCATCCAAACTGTCTCCATATCCATGTCAGATTTGCCCCAAAACCTTCACAAGAACTACCGGTTTAAGAATTCACTATGAAAAAGTCCATCGATTGTCAAAGGCAGAAATGCAGAAGCTAAAAATCAGTGCTCGAAACAGGCGTGCATTTAGACTGAACAAAGATGACGTGTTTAGCCGTGTGACCACTGATGCCAACACCAGTCGCACGACACAATCTGCGGTTGTGTTACCTGCTATAAAACAAGAACCACTTGACATTGCAATTGCACCTCAAACAGACCATGAGAACAATCCAGAAGTTCCTAAAATCACTTCACCAGGAGATGTAGTTAAACAGGGCTTTATGCCTGAGGTTTCAATTGTCGCACAACTACCACCACCACCTCAAAACTATATTACTGATGGGTCGTTCTGTGAAGTGGCACCATTGGTTCATGAAAAAAGTAACCTAGAGCAACCAATAGTGGCTGTTGTACACAAGAGTCCAGATGTGAAACAAAAATCCAGTTTGCAAGAGAAACTAAGTCCGGTTGGCAAAGCAAACGAGCAGCAAGGACGATCAGATACGTCATTTAACAAAGTAAAGGAGCCAATGTCCAGCCCTTCTTCTACATCTGCTTCATCCTCCCCAGAGAAACCCAGCAGCTCCAAAAACACACCAACGAAGGATGAACACCAGAGGAAAGAGAAACCTCAAAAAAAGTTGAGCCTCAAAATGTGTGAAACGGACGCCTACAGTCCATATAGACCATATCGCTGTGTTCATGAAGGATGCACTGCCGCATTCACCATCCAGCAAAATTTGATTCTCCACTACAGGGCCATGCATCAGGCATCCCTGCCTCCCAGCAAACCTGAAACTGACACTGAAAAGACTAGTGTTAATAATGGACAGGAGAGCCATCAGAGCATAGACAAAGATGATGAAGTCAGGTGCCAAGTGAAAAACTGTTCACGGGTGTTCATGGGAATCGCAAGGTTAGTGCAGCATTACCTCCTACTTCACAAGTTTACCCGTGACAAAGCCACTGCCATGATGGCAAGCATGACCATAGGGACTTTTAACTGTGACCGGCCGGAGTGCGCTCTTCCCTTCAACTCTGTAGAAAAATACATCGAGCACATTAAGAATTACCACAAGGAAATCGCAATCTCTGAGAGCGGTTCAGTTGACCCAACTTTCAGGTGCGAGTACGAGGCATGTGACCGCGTTTACACTACAAAATCAAACCTCCTCCGTCACCTGATAAAAAAGCATGAATATGTTTATGATCCTAAAACAAGTGACGGAAGACGGACTAAATCAATTGGGCTCTTCCCAGGGGTTAACGGAAAAGAGAATGTTGAGAACAGGTTCAAAGTGAAGAAGAAAAACACTAAAAAAAAAGAGGGGAAGTCCATTGAACACTGGACTAGTTTTGGAAAGCCTACACTAAAATCACACGATGAAGCATCAGCCATGTGCACCAAAAAGTCCGCCCTGCAGTACCCATGCATGATAATAGGCTGTGATGCAGTGGAGCGGGCTGAAAAAAGTATATTTAAGCATTACACCACTCATGGCCTCACAGAAAGATACATTGAAGACCACAGGAGCCAGTTCATTTTCTGCAAAAAGTGCTCACGCGCCAGATTCAAAGATTCAAGCAAATCAGAGGGCGCGTCAAGCTCTGATTCTGAGGAGAAAGAGCTTGATGACGGCGAAAAGCCTAGTGACCAGAAAATCGATGAGCTGGTGGATCGAATAGGCCAAGAAGACAGCAAGCTGTCCAACGATGATAGTGCAGAATCTCAAGCTTCCACTGGGACAGAAGGTGGAGCTAAAAGAGGCCGCCCCAGAAAGCCTGCACATCCTACACCAGCTTGTCCAGAGAGGATGCAGACCCTTAGGAATCGTTTGACTGTTAACAGTTCAAGAGAGAACTCAAATCCCGGTACCCCTACAGCTCAAGAACAACGTGACGATGGGGTTATGCCAGGGTCTTTCAAGCCTTTAGGACTCGAGGACTCTTTCCTTAAGTTCTTGGAAACCTCAGAGTCAACCCACTCTTCCAAACGCAAATTAAATGACAAATCTAGTTCTGAACTGCCGTCCAAAAGACACCAAACTAACAAACAGAAGTCTCCCATGAAAAGTAAAATAAGTGATGAATTCAGAGGCTGCGAGAATCTAATAGACTTCAGAAATCCTCTTAATCTCAAATCTGTGAGCAATGTCAAAATTGTTGTGGATAAAACATTTTCAGACGGTGCTGATCTTTTGCTAAAGCAGTTACAAGACATGAGGCCAATAGTCATAATAAAAAAGTGGCTTTATAGCCGATCATAGCCCAATATTTAGTTTTCAACTCAATCTCACTCAGGATTTGAGAGGTTATGCTGCAGAATGGTGTTTGTTACTGCATCAGATTTCCAACTGTTAACAGTAATGGTCACAGTTAATGATGAAATGGCCTATTTTGTACTTAATGAAAAAATGTCTTGGATGATTTTAAGTATGTATGTTAGCTATAATAACCAGGTAATCAATAGGGCATAGATTTTAGAACATGTTTGTATTTATGCTTAGTACTGAAGATGTTTTTTTTTCTTTTGCTAAATGGAGACTTTTAAAGAAAAACTGTTTTTATATATCCCTATGGGATTTCAAATTCTGTTTGTATTTATTTTATCCTTTTTCAACACTAGTAGACCTATCTGTAATATTTACATGTCTTCCACAAAGTGTTCAATAAAATGTTACTGGTTTTTGTAACATATTGTCTGCAGATCTTTTTTGTGTTGCAGGTTTTTTTTTTTTTATATCTTATTTGTTTTACACAATTTCCACATTTACTGGACTTACTGAACTTGGAAAATAAAGGACATTTCTTGTACAAATTCAGTTTTTTTTATATGCATAGAAACCACAAGAAATCAATCAAGTGAAATTCTAGTTCCAAAGCATGTACAAATTTATGTAATAACATGTTTTATACATAAAAAGACATGTCTGATGTGGTGTAAGGACAGACATCCAAAACAGTATAAAGTATGCACAATGCTAACTAAAATTAAAAAGGGCAAAATGAAGTCCCTGTTTTTGAGACCTAATATTCACACACTTAACAGCCTTTAGCATCTGTGGGAATTTAACATAGGGGTGTGTATACTTATGTCCCCTGTATTTTTTTACAGTACATTATTCATTCACAAAGAAAATTGGTGTCCTTTAAAGGTTGGATTTTCCCAATTTTTTTGAATTACGCATTAAGATCAATTTCCAAAAGATGTTTTTTTTTATTCTTTTTAATCAACTTTAGTATGGGTGTGTAAACTTATTCTAGCCACTGTAGCTAACTATTAAATATGACAAATAACTAAATACATACAAGGTTTTTTACATCCTGATATAAATGTTTAAAACGAATAGTATTGGTTATACGTAGCTAGTATTATGGTCGATCATCTTCACATGCTTGACATGTGAATATCAATAAACAACGCAACAGGAAACAGTCTCGAACCTGCAGAGAGGCCACAACAGGGAAACCCTTTGGGGAAACCAGGGATGCTTTGATGGGTTGGGAGTGTTCAAGATCAGTAGTGTTTAAAAATAAATAAAATCCACCGTCATTAAAACTACGGAGAGGAATAACGCAATTAAACTAAATTAAGTTTAAAATCTTTAAGGTTTTTGTCATATTCAATAGGGTTATGAATATGGTTGTTGGTTAATCATCATGCCCGATCATTTAAAACTTCACCAAGCTAATGGATGAACACACGCGCGCTGAACACAGCTTTCTTTAACTGTCCATGGCTGAACACAACCCTTTCCGGAAACGTCACATTGGCGGGAAGTAGTAGCTAGTTTGTCAAATAAATCCAGGGCAGGCAGCATTTTTAACCAAAATCTCACTTTTATCCAGGCGGTAGTGCAAGTAACTAACTGAACTATCCGAAATAAAACAACCGTCAACGTTTCATGCAAGATGTCTACTTCATCTGTGTCCAAGGTAACTTAATATTCTGACGTTATGGAGCTAGCTTCATAAACCTTGAGCTTGGCAGTCGTGACACATCATGGCCAAATCAATGTTTCGTATAGTTGTTTACGTTCATAGTTAACTGGCACTGTTTGATATTTCAGGGCTGCTTTGTTTTTAAGCCAAGTGCAAAGAAGAAAAAGACACTCAGTTTGGGTGAGTTGTGTTAATGTTTATAGGAGAGTATCCTCACTTGATATGTTACACTGACCTTAACGCTATTTCTCCACAGCGGATCATTTCATCCATGGCTGTGAAGGTGCTGAGAACAGTGAAAAGCGATTCAAACTTTGTCAGGATCTGTGGGACCAAATTAAAATGGACACAGAGGTAACTACAGATATGCAACATGTTGCTCATCTCATCCAACCGAACTTACAATAAAAGTTGGTTAAAGGTGGTAGTGTGCAACAATTATTTGGTAACGTTACATTTTATACAGTATAATCATTGCACGGAACATGTATGACATGTTTTGGAGCTTTGCGAGGCCCATTAGTGGTGTCTCAACAGCTTCTATGATACAATGCCAAAGCAGTGTCACAAAAACAGGAGATTCCACCCCAGTTCCACAAGCCCATCTGTGATTATTTTGAACAAACCCTCTAAAGGCAATGGTAAACAATGGCGTTAAAATAATAGCCTCTAACAGGGTCTCGTAAACAATTTATAGATTTGAAGTTGGTAAGTAAATAAAGTCTAACAAATGTTTTTTTTTGTGGCCGGCAAGGTTTTACAGGATGAGCTCAACAGGAACATCTTGGACAACTTACTGAAATTCACAAGGAAGTGCTCATCCACTCGTCTACACAGTGACTGGGCATCACAGATGAGGGCCAGTGAGATTCCCACAGCAGCTCTTGTGCTTGGTATGTTGTTGATGAGGCAGCAACACATATGACATTTACTGATTGATCATTCAAACAACAGCCAATGTAGAACATAATGGAAACATATTATTTCCGATTGCTTTATTTATTTTTTTTCCCAGTCTTGTGATGTGCCTTGGAGATGTTTTTTTTTTTTTTTTTTTTTTTTTCCCCAATCCTAATCTAACATAGATGAGAGTTATACAATTTGTCTTCTTTGGATATCCTCCATAGGTGTGAATGTCCCGGACCATGACATGACTTTCCAGAGTCTGTCTGACTTGCTCCAGCAGTCTGTTACTCCTCACGTGGCCTCTGTCCAGGCCAAAGAGTGCGGAGGTAAGGGACTCAGAGGATTGCACTGCCTTTTGATTTTAAAGAATTAAAATCTGAATTCTTTTTTTTTTTTTTTGTATCTAGGAATAGCAATGGTTGCAGTTTAATAACTATTTTGTCACATACACCCGTTACAGTTTGTGCTTTCAGGTATTTTTATGGTTTGCTTCATCATTTCAGCATTGAAGCATTTGATGAAGAGGGTCCTGGAGAGGTTGATGGGCACGGTTGTGACTGTGGATGATGAGGAAGAGGAGGCTGAGCAGACCAGTGCTCAGCTCCACAAGAGCGTGCACTGCTCCCTCAGTTCACTCTGTCATTGGTACAATACAAAAACAAAGGTGGGCCCATAAAGCATTACTACTGTACTTGATTTTACATTTGCAGCTCGTTGCATTAAAAGAGTTTGATCATCTAAAACGCACTTAAAGCAATTTTCCCCCTGTACTTTAGAAATCCAACACTGGCACGCCTGGAAAGAAACGTAGTTCTCCTGTCAGAGACGATCCGCAGCAGCCTCCCATTGTAATTATTTTCAAAGATTTAGAGGCTTTCAACCCTAGAGTTCTTCAGGACTTCATACTCATCTGCAGGTAACTAGAAAATCTGACTAAAACAACTGTTTCGTTGTAATTTTGTTAATGCATCAGTCTCCTCTTGTTAACGGTATTAGAAGAAAACGATCAGCTTAGATAGATCCTTGATTAATCCTTTACAGGAAATAACAGCCACAGCAGTTTCAAGACAAACATAAAACCACACATTTCCTCAAATATCCTCCATACCTAATAAGTAAAAATACAATATATAAATACTACTACCATAAGTGCATAGTTATTTCTGTGCATTATAAAACCTAATAGAAGCTGGTTAGAAGGACTTCATGTATCTCTTAAACTTGCACATTGGTGCAATCAGTAGACTCATTCGAGATTAACTGCCCCTTGTCAGTAAAGAGGACGAGAGCAGGCGGCAGCAGCCGGGGGCGGTGACAAAACTCTGCTGTAAAGTCAGACAGGTTCCAGCGGTTTCCAGCAGCTTTCATGCTGAACGGGTAGTAACAGAAACACTGTGGTCTGATTCCGATTTAATAAAATGTTATCAGACCCATATATGAGCTGGTACACAGTCTCCAGTTGTTTTAATTATGACAGAGTAGCTCTCAAAATGCTCTACATGCGATCTGTTGCCGATTTTAATAACAATAGACTGTATATGATCCATAATCTGAACAGATTTAGTCTCTCTGACTTCTAAACGTAACTATCAGCCACACAACGTGGTTTGTACAGAACAAGCCTTTAAATCAGACAAATATCAGTTTAAATTCCTCCCATTTAAAATCAATATGTTTTATATAACACGTCATGTTGAGTCAATTCTGAACCAATCAGCTGAGACGCCGGCGTTTCCCAGCATACTCTGGGTCCGCCTGGGTCTTGCAGTTAGTGAAAAGCAACTGCGCCACCCATCAATTCTGTGCAGACCTGGCTCATCTCGAACAAGCCTAATCTTGATCAGCTTGTCCAATCTGTTTCTGCCGTGCAGACGCCTTCTCAAACTGCAAAAAAACTAAATACTGGCCACCACACTGTCCCTTAAGGTACAATGCCTCCGTAGGGCTCCTCCAGTCCAGCTTACTGTCAAGCTGTTAACAAGTTTGCTTTTGTAGCCACCTTACCATACACCCTTATATCAGTGTTAAACTAGTGTTCTACCAAGTGACCCGCTGAGAAAAAGTTAATTCATCACCTTGTTAAGAATATCCGGTCTTCTATTGATACAGTTTTGATTAGGCTTTGTAAGTTGAAATGTCAAAACTGTATCTCCATGAACATGTTCTCCATGTTCTCCTCAGCCGTTACATTGAACGTCTTCCCCTGATGTTCATCTTCGGTATCGCCACGTCACCCAGCACCATCCAACACATGCTGCCCCACTCTGTGTCCTCCCTGCTATGTATAGAGCTCTTCCAGTCCCTCTCCTGTACACAGCACCTGGCCACAGTCATAGACAAGGTAGTTTTTCACTCTCACATACAGTAGTACAGTGCAAAAGAAATATTTTCAGGAAATATGCTGCATCACGTTATGAGCTTCCAGAACTGAAAGCCTTTCTGTTAATCTCTTTGATCACATTTTCCAAGCTTCCATCCAGTGTTATACTATTAACATATTAAAACCTGTCATATTTAAGGTACTCATGCAGGTTTTACACTAGCCTGGAAATCCAGACCCAAATCCGAAAGATTAAGGGTCTGGTATCGAGTAATGGAATTTGCACATTTCGAGGGGCTGCACCAAGCGTGCATTTAAAAATCTTACTGCACACAATTGGATAACACTACAACCAATCACAACAATACAAAGGGTGACGTATCCAGAGCCCCATACGCTTAGCTACCAGCGGAGCTAATGGAGCTGGCCCGCCTACATCAGATACACCGATGTGATTGGTGCAGTTTGACTACAAGGGTATAGTTAATGAGCAGCATTACTCGATGCCATAGTAACTCGCTGAGCAAATTCAAATTATGCTCTCGCGAGAACTCTGGATTTCCAGGGTAGCATTTTACACTGCATTGTAAAAACAAAAAATACTGGGTATTGCTCAACGTCTAATCATGGGGGATGCTGAAACAAGTTTAACAGTTTCAATTGAGTTTTTCTTACTTCTACGTTCTACTATTGTCTGCTTGAATGAAATCCATTGGAGGTTATTGTAATATGTGTCTTTTCTGTTTCCAGTTGATCCTGACAAAGCAGTTCCCTTTTAAGCTCAACGGTAAGGTGATGCAGGTGCTGATCAGCATCTTCCTCTACCACGACTTCTCAGTGAGAAAGTTTATCAAGGGCATTCAGGTACAGAGTAGCATGTAAATACTTTGTCGATTACTTACTACTACTTCAATACATATCCTCTGTAACCGGTGTGTTTTTGTCTAGTTCAGATACACACACACACACACACACGGTTAACAAACTTTGTGTTTTGTCTTGGTGCAGCTGGCCCTGCTGGAGCACTTTCACTCGCAGCCTCTCAGTGTACTGTGCTGTAAGAAAAAGGAGGCCTTGCTTAATGTGATGCAGCTCGATCACCTCGATTTGGAGAGGATTAGACACCTGCTGTCGTTCAAGAGGTACACACACACACACACACACACACACACACACACACATTCACTGACAATTTGGTTTTCACATGTCCACTCTTAGTGGACAGACAACATGAATTTTTATGTGGTTTAGTAGCCTGTTGTATGCTTTAAATGGTTCCAAACTGAGCCTTTAAATTAGGTCTAACCTGTGTTTTTCCCAGGTATGTAGAGAAACAGGATTCTCAGGAACAAGTGGATCTGTTGACGGATGACACTCATTTAAAGGTGCATTCTTTGTTTTATCTCTACACCTGAGGCATTGGTTAATAAGTGCACATACCTGGACAGCATCTAATGCTTCAGTTTGTTTCTGTTGTAATAGGAGGTGTGTCAAAAGCTGATAAAAGACCTTCACAAATATCACAAGAACTATTATCCCATCCTGAGGTGTCTCCACATCCTGACCTCATCCTTACCTCGGTACCCCCTCGGAAAACAGGCAAGAAATAACTGCTTAATAGGTGTTAAAAAAAAATAAAATAGTGCTGAAGTTTCAGTTTTTTTTTTTTACCCTAACTGGCTTGATGTAACACTAAATTATCCATGTGTTACAGATCAGAGAGCTCCATTTAATATGTCTGGAGAAGAACGTATGGGAGAGTGAGGATTACCAGTCAGCCATGAAGCTTCTGAAGTAAGTCTGGATATTTAAGATGTATATCAACAAGTATGACTAACAAAAGGATGATAATTAGTCTTCATTGTAGACTCAAGGCACTTCAATAAAGATTCTCCTAAAGTCCTTCAGTTTTAAATGTGTTATTACAACTGTGTCTCATTTGTAGTAGTCTCGCTTTGCCAGACCCTCCTCCAAAACACATTGGAGGAGGGTCTGGCTACTCCACACTTCTTTAAACCAATCACAATCCGGCAGATTTTCCGGTGGCAACCGAGCAATCCCGGAAGTGGAGCGTCGTGGATATGGACTACATTTGTAGTATTAAACAGTACTTCTTCCTTCCTAGTCTTGTCTTTTATTTACACAGTACCACTAGATGGCAACATATTAGGAGCAATAAGGATTATTGCTCCTCCTGATGGCCTAAAAGCCATTAATATACAGTAAAAAAAAACAAGTTAGGCACTCATGCGATACCATTCAAATTGTAACTCTCCGATGTTTTCACTCCAGAATGCTGGCTAAAGATGAGCTGATCGCTTTGCTACAGAGGTGTGCGGAGATTCTGCAGCCTGCCAAGTCAAAGAAGATAAAGGGCGCTCTTGTCCAGCTGGAAGAGATGCTGGCCAAATTTAAGCAGTTGGACAGTAAGTAGTAAAAATGAAGTAGAGCGCCCACGTTGTCATTCCTACATCCTAAATTCCAACTTTCCCTGATTTGGTATTCACCCTGGTATAGTCTCAAATAATAATGATTATTATAGGTAATGTCTATGCAACACTCCTTAAAATGATCTTGTGATGTTCTTAAACAGCAGTAGCTGCTGAACCTCCCCCCACTGTGGAAGACAGTATCACCTCTCCATTAAAGAATCTTCAAAAGAAAACGGATCTGGCCCAGCTGCAAAAGGTTTTATCAAGAATGTTATTGTCGCAGGATTTCTGTAAGGGAGATTCTCCACCTTGATGATGTGTTTGATCCATAAATTGTCTGGTTACGTATTCTAGACGCTGCTGGAGATGAACGAGTCTCGGAGATCTAAGAAACTGAGTCCGTTCGAGGTTCTGCGAAATGAAGCCCTTGAGTTCATTGACAGCTTAGTGAAGTGAGGCACATTACCTTCTTGCTCTGCTGAAAGTGTAAAGATTTTATACAAGCATTAAATTAAATAAATATGGTAGAAATTCTTCTTTGGCTAACATCTCTCTTCTCTCTCACCTAGGAGTCACCTGTCTCCCCCAGAGTCTCAGATACTGAATGAAGTTTGCTATTACACTTCTTCCGCCACTGTGAGACGCCACCTCAACGCAACACCTCGCACTTCCATTCAGGCTGCACTCAACAGTCCCTTCTATTATCTTCAGGTACATGTCTTATCAAGGGTCTATCTTAACATGAGGAGTAGCTAAAAGTGATAAAGTACTTGTGCCTTTATCGGAGCTTCTTCTTCCAGAATGACTGCCTAAAGGCTGAGGATGGGACAGTCTCTAACGCTGCACCTGATATCTGCATTGTGTACAAACTCCATCTTGAGTGCGGCAGGCTGATTAACCTTTATGACTGGTTGGAAGTGAGTTTATATACAGACTAATTTGATGTTTGTCTAATAATGTAAATCAATTTATTTGTCTAATTGAATTCAACTGCATCAACCAACATCTTTTAAGGAAACATAAAAGATGATAATGTTCGTACAGCGTTTCATTTTAACTTACAATACCGGCACCTTTGCCCTACAAACTTTGATGATTGTTGATTTGATGGTTTGTTTTTTATTCTATAAAGGCTTCATTGGTCCTGAGGATCACAGTGTCATGTTATTGATCTGAGAATTGGCCCAGAATGGACTGGATACTGACATGAATAAACTTGTTTATTTCCAGGCCTATGCCACTGTGGTTTCTGCTGCTGAGGGTAACAATCCAGATTCTGACAATTTCGGGAAAGTGGATGAGGTCAAACAGTATCCTACTTTATCTACGGACGTGTTTTTCCCCATCATGCTATACCAACATTTTATTATTCACTTAATGTCATAAGTGTTTGCTCTAGGGACATGTAACACAAGTTAGTTCAGACATTGTGTGTGTGAGATTTTACATTACATGAAGTGATTTTACTTTGGCCAGAGTATAATATTCAATTGAGAAATGTTGTTCCTTAGCTTGTTTTCTAGCGCTCGTTTCATCCGAGCCGTGTCGGAGCTCGAATTTCTGGGCTTCATAAAGTCCACCAAGCAGAAGACTGACCATGTGGCTCGACTCACCTGGGGAGGCTGCTGACTGAACACGAAAAGAAACCATGCACATATCTTTAACATACTGTCAACAACTGTGGCTGCAGTCGCCCTTCATTTAAGCTCTTATTGAAATTGGATTGATAGTTTTTACTGTATTTTTTCCCCTCTAATAAAACATGGCAGTAATGTCTAATCAGGATACTGTACAAGTTTTATTCTTAGCTATGAGCATTGTACCTTGTAAAGATAGTATAAACATACTGTATGTTCAACAAAACATTACAACTATCTGAAGTGATACGATTGTCTAGAAACTTATCTTGGTATGGGTGAACCAATATCTTCCTATACTGCAGACACAGCACAAATGGCAGGTGTTATTTACTCGAGTCAATATTATCACAATAGACAAAGATAACTACCACAGAAATGAAATGTCTAACATGCATCAAAACAAGTTGGAAGATTTTTATTGTTTATTTCCCAATAAGTACATTGGTTTCAAAGTAATACCGGCAAAACAAAAGTCAAAATAAATAAAACACTGGTAGGGAGAACAAAAAAAATCAAATTAGTCCATTTTTAAAAAGCAATGAACATGAACTGCAAACATTCTCTGTTCTGCTGTGTTTCTTTCACTACCTCTCAGATTGACCAGCAAACCTTACGTAAAACTCTTGCACTGCTTTATCATATTTACATGTAACAAATGAAACAAGTGACAAAGCCTGGAATGCTGGGAATCATTACAAAAGTGAGATAACTGTAGATACACGTACAGCAGGAGGAACATAGGCCACTGGTAGAGATAGGATCCATTCATTTACATAAGGAAGCACCTAGTTGCTTACAACAGAGAGGTAACAACTGACAACAGCTTTGTATATAAACATTTGCCCAAAGACAGAAATATGGCACAGTAAGAAAAGTTTCATTTAAACTAGCTAAACTGAATCTCTTAATGAGGTTTTTCTTCTTCTTTCTTGAGATATCATGTGATAGCTTGCAGCAAGAGAAGGCCGTCTTGCAAAAATGTCTGGGCCACACTCAGGAAACATCTGGAGATTAAAAATAAATAAATACAGAAACCAGACGTGTTACTTTAAACTTCAAAAGGCAGAGCAAAAACCAAGATCTAATACTTTTGCCAGTGAGGCAGAAATGTGGAGGAAATAACTCACAGCTTGCAGGTTGCTCCCCAAATCGTCGCATTAACTGATCATGTGTGAACTTCACAAAGGTGTCATATTGTTCTGAAATGTTACAGGACAGGAAATAAGAATTACTATTGTACAACTCAACGTGGAACTTTTGAGCATTGGTTTTTTATATTATTTCCTCAGACTTGTCTTCTAACTGGTACAGATCACAATCTTACTAAAATAAATATTACTAAAAAAAAAATATTTACTGGGTCAGGAATCAATCTATTCTCATATTCAAGTCGAGCTTTGTGAAATAAAATTACAACCAAACATTTGCCTGTTACAGTGTCATTATTTTGAGGATAGGTTTCCTTGGTTCACTTTATACACAGTAGGGCTGTGTAAGTAGGATTTTGGCTCCTAATGAGCACAAAAAGAATAATCACAAAAAAAATATTTTTTGATTATTTTGCACATTATGTTTTGCAACTAAACCTATTTTGTCTTGTGTTCTGAATGAAAAAAAGATAAAACAGCAAAAGTATGAAGGGAAATTTAACAGGTCAAGATGTTTTTGCTGTTGATTTTGTTTGACTGTTTTTTTAACTTCAATAAATGCAACATCATTCCAAAAGTTAATGAATAATGAACAAAATAATCAAGACTGATCTCCCCCATGATTGGGAAGCCCTGATACACAGTAAATATGATTTCTTCTTTCCAGCTTTTATCATTTTATAGATTAAGTTTGAATTTAGTACTGATCATCTTTCACAACCAAAAACAACTTTAATGGTGCTGCAAAGATAAATGCATTAATCAATTTTGCTTATCAACCAGCAGCAACAAACATTTACTTGTTCTTGCTTATCAATTGTAATGATTTGAAATTGTGTAACTTTAGCTTTTAGACTGTTGGTTGCTTTGTGATGTTCTGAGTTATAACAACTTGCTCAATGTGTACCAACCTGCCAGTTTTGAAGTCATGGTCTCCTCATACTCCTCACGCACCTTCTCTTCTCTTTCTTTCAGCAGGCGTTCACAGATCATTCCAACTTGTCTGAGGGTGAATAATGGCTGTTCTTTTCTAGTAGGAGAAACACTTCCAGAGGATGTTCCTGTACAAATCAAACAATAACCTAAGAATCATGGCAAGTGTGGTATTTCTGGTTGCCTGAGTACTAGACACAGTAATTCCTGCGCAGTCTATCCTATAGGCAGCGTGTAACTCAACCAACCTGGCATGCTGGAAACATTCATAGTAGACGACTGGGATGGGGACCCTGGAGAATAGCCGCACTCTGACTGATGGTAGCCTCCATCTAGATGCTTCCTCTTTTGAATGCGTTTGTACTCCTGCTTGATGCTGTTAAGGATTTGTTCTAGTAGGACAAAAGAAAGTAAAAAAAAAAAGACAGTTAGGGGGCTACAAACTGCTGTCGTATTAGGAGTCAACAACGAAACTTTAACAAGCAAATCTGTCGTCTGTTTTTTTTTTTTTAATGTGACTTAACGTGTTGCTAATGAATCTCAAACCCCTGGCTAGCCATCAAGCAGGCCAGCCTTGCCAACATTAACGTTAGTAACATTGACATTACCTGCTCTAAGCCTTGACGACGATTCCCCAAATGGCGAGGGCTCCATGCTAAGGTACTTCCTAGGGGATGAGGATGATGGGGACACGGGAATACATCTTTTTCTTTTAGGGGACGCAGGACTCATCAGCGGATCGAAATCCATGGTCCTCTTCAGGGTGGCTCCACACGCCATGACTTCAGGGTGAGGGGGTGCAAAATACCTAAACACAAGCAATAATGAAGCGATAACATGATTTCAGTTAACTGCTAACCATGGCTATTCTCTGAAACAATTAGCTCATTACAGTGTCAATAGTTCGGCTAAATAAGTTTCCATCGCTGAAGAATGCATGCTATACATACTGCGCAGCTGAGGCTTTAAATATTTGCTAACAAGCTAACGCTAGCTTTGCTTGCTAGCCAATAATCAAAAAGAAAACAAAGCTAACGTTAGCTTTGGCTACCGTTGGTAGAACAGTGCGCTCTGGTGTATATTTGAATTAAACTGTCTCTTACCTTTACGGGGGAAAGTTGGTCTGTTTAACTGCGATCAACAACTCGTGTTGTTCTAAAAGTTGCTTCCAAAAAGTTGAGGTGACGATCCGCCGGCTGCGGGCCAACTGTCTGGGGAGCTAGCTAACGCTAACTTAGCTGCTTGTTTTTGATACGGGGCTGTCGGCTTCTCCGGTTCGTGACGTCACGTGCGAAATGCGCTGCAAAGAACTCTGGGATATGTAGTAAAACAAAACAATGTAAAAGATGAGGAATGGAAGGTTTATGTCGTCCTAATTATAGCCTACCTTTTCCGAAATTCACGTTTTGAATTTAATTTGATCACATTATAGCCGCATTATACTATTCGATAAACTACAACTAGATACATGTGTGTGATCAGTATCAACCCATAGGGAATAATAAAGACAATGGATTGTCTTGGATTAGCCTATGTCTCTTTTATTTCCACATGAGGGCAGTGTTACACAAAACACACCCTAACAGTTGACTTCGCTTTATGATGCAGTGGATAAAATCTTTATTCTGTACACAATACTATGTGTAATATTTTCATCTCTTAAGGCCCAAAAGTCCTCAAGTTAAACATTTTCAAAATGTATCTCAGGTGGAACTGTTTATTATTTACGTCCACATTTAAACAATAGCCTGTGGAGAGGGATCACAAGTTGGGGGTCACAGGTAATTGCCATTAATTGTACTTATACCTGCACTATATATTTTGCCTACTGTATTGCTGTACATGGTCATAATGTATATATCTTAGCATATTCATACCCTTTACTGTATATTCTTGCCACTATTGTTTTGTACAATACCCTGCACTTTACTAATTTTTGCACTTCTGGTTGGATATTAAACCACTCTTCGATGTCTCAATACTTGTACTCTGTACAATGACAATAGATGTGAATCTAATCTAGTCAAACAATCCAGCAGCCCACAGCAATAAACATACAGTCACACACAGTCACACTATTAGCCACAGGTGCAGATGTGAGGGTTTGCTGAGATTTTATTGTTTTATCAAGAAAAAAAAGACACCAGATATGTTGACAAAAGTATGATGAAAATAGACAAATTCCATGGATTTACTGAATACATGTCCTTGCTTATACACACTGTTATGAGACACAATGGCACAATGGATGCTCCACAAAAATACCAAAGCTGTGTAGCTTCACACACAATTCTGTAACTGTTTTATAAGCACATGTGAAATAAGCAGCAATGTAACATTCCCAAATCACTACAGACTAAAGTTCCAAAAGCTTTTCATATTCAAAGTTGCCTCATCATTTTGCTTTACAAAGTACAAGTTTAAAAAACAATAAATATAGTAAAACAACATAAAAATGCCAAATCTTACAATATCATGGTCTTACAAAATCATCAATAGCTGATTTCAAATCACTAATGGGATGCTGATTTTACTTACAAGCAGTGAGCTGTCATTAGAAACTGACATTTTACATGAAGGTATACACATTTTTACTTTGCATTACTGCCACAATATTGCTATAATGTGAAAAAGAAAGGAAGTGCCATATTTTCTAACTTAAAGCTGACATCTGTAACTTTAACTGTTGTTGCAGGAAAAACTGGTACGACTATATTGTTTACTGAATGAAAATCTGAGATAAAGAGAAAGAGATAATGCACAGTAGAGTCTCGTCACACTGCACCTAGTCTATATTGACAACGCTTCATTTATGGGATTGTTACGGTGCCGCCGGAAGTTTTGCTCCCTCATTTTCTGCTGGATGTCCCTCACCTTCTGATTTCTTTGTGTTGGCATTCTAAACTCGATTCTGGAACATCTTCCAAGCTAGAACTGACAATGAAATTATATGATCTTTTTTTGAGTAAAATTCTGATCACACACTCAACAGCCATTTTAATTCCAGAGCTCACCTCCCTACGTGCACATGTTCCACCAAAACAAGTTCCTTCCCAAGGCTTTTTTGCAGAGACACCACTCCGTACCTGTGTATGGTGCTTAGCACTGATTGTGATTGGTTTAGAGAAATGCCAATAAATCAGAGCACGTTTTTCTCCTCCCGGAATGCTGTGTGTGGACTTGGCAGACCTTCCTCCACAGTGCTGTTTAGGATGATCTGCGAGACTACACTCTACCATAGCTCGGTATGATAATATATAAATATTACAGATTTCAGCTTAAAAGTGACAAAAACTCTTAAATTCTGATTCTAAGTCTTTTTTTTTGGCACATTTCACATTAACAGAAACCTGCAGTGCACTAGTGGGCTAGTCTACAATAACTTCACAGTTATACCAGAGCAGGGCAGCTTTTTTTCTTAGACTGGCTCTGCAGTAGAAGTCTCAGTCACTCCAGAAACCCTAACCTGGGCTACTTTTACTTGAGTCTTTCCACAACCGGCGCCAGCTTTCCCCGCCCCACCTGCTGTGCCTCTCACACTCCTGCTGTTCCAGTCACTCTCTGCGCTGTTGTCCAGAGGCTGCGTTGTTCCCCTGCACATTTGGCAGATGTTGAGGAAGGCCCTGCGCAGGTCCTTGCTCCTCATGGCGTAGATCACAGGGTTCACGGTGGAGTTGAGCAGGGTGAGCATGCTGCAAAAGGCAAACACAGTCTTGATGAAGTCGTTCACCTTCCCGAAGAGGTCGTAAACCATGATAGCTAGAAGTGGGCCCCAGCAGATGATAAGGGCCACCAGGATCAGAACCAGTGTTTTAGCAAGACGTAGGTCCATCCGGACCTGCTCGGGTCTCACTGTCTGCACTTTGGTTCCCTCTGCAGTGTAGACAATCACACTCCTCTGGGAGCTGCGGCTTAGCATGCGAACAGCATGGTGGTGTGACTTCCAGAGGATGAACATGTAGGCATAGATGATGAACAGGACCAAGATAGTTGTCATCCCGATCCAAAACATCAAGTACTTCTGGTCGATTAGAGGGAAAATATCCGAGCAGACAGAGTTGAGACGCTTGCAGTTCCACCCCAGCAGCGGCAGCAGTGAGAAGACAATAGAGATGGTCCACATCACACTGAAGGCAATAAC